>JAIUCV010000302.1:0-600000 GCA_026724425.1 Erythrophleum ivorense
ATCCTAATGTTAAATTTCCTTGATGTTAAAAAAGGTCACAAAACTTCTTGGGTGTGGTCCAGTCTTTTGGAGGGAAGAGATCTTCTTAAAAACGAACTATGTAGGCAAATTAGGGATGATAATTCTATGAGGATTTGGAAAGATAAATGGATTCCTAGTTTAAAAGGTTACTATATTAATTTCTTTGATCCTAATAAGCCAAGTCATTTGGTGTTTGAATTGATTATGAATTGGAGTTTTCTTCATTTTGCGATAGATTATCTATTGAGGAGAAACATGGAATTCTTAAGGTTCCAATATCAATGTATAGAATAAGAGATGAGCTATTCTAGACTAAAACAAAAAATGGGATCTATAGTGTAAAGCTTGGTTATTATGTAGCAAAACATAAATTTAGTGAAAAGTACTCTAAAGGTCTAAGCTATTCTTTTGCCCCTTTCTAATGAATTCTTGTCTATTATATAGAGCTTATTAATTCCCCTAAAAGTCAAACATTTTAAGTGGTGAGCTTTTTTTTGGTGCCTTAGCAACTAAAAAGACATTCTTCAAAAGGAAATGTGCTCCTAACCCTTTATATCTAATTTGCAAATTTGATTTTGAATTTGTTAAGCACCTTTTGTTACTTTGTCCTTGGCTTATGAAGGCATTTTTCTTACTTGTCATTGACTTTGCAAAATGATAAGGTAACAAGGTCTAATCATAGATGGTGTGTTACGATGTTGGATAAGCAAGGTTTAAATGACCATGGTGGAGCTCTCTTAGCCTACTTGTGTAGAAACATTTAGAAAGAAAGATGTAATGCCATCTTTCAAGATTGCTATCTTGGTTTTAATAAAGTAATTATTGGTGCTTTTGGCCTAAGAGGTTTCTTAGGCTCATGTTTTTGTTTGATGATAACAAAACTTTGAAGAAGCTCAATTTATTTGGCCCTTTTGTGACTTTTGACATTTGGCAAAATATCCTTTAAAGCATTTCAAGTAAAAGACAAAAAGAGATTAGAATATTTTATTCCCTTTGATTAAACTCATAAATAAAAAAAATACACCTACTTTTCTTTATCATGTCATTTTCTCTTGGCAAAAAAAAGCTTTCTTATCCTATTCCATCTCCACCTGCCCAAGAAGCTTTTATGAAGAGCATTAAATAGCATTAATTGAGACAAGCTTTCATCTCTATGTTATGTAAAGCATAACCTAAAGAGACGAAAGAAGGAATAAGGTGTATGTAGTAATAAAAAATCAAAACCTTAAAACATTATAGTTGACCATAGCTTATGGTAAAGACCTTCTTTAGCTAGGTATGCTATAACAAAGGGTAATGGCCAGCTACTCATTTTTCTATTGAAATAGTTACTTTCATGAAGCTATAAAAGGTAAAGAGTTCAATGAAGGATATATGAACTCAAGCCATAAAAAATTCAAATACATCTGATTGTAGTCCTTTTTGTCTCAATCTTTAGTTTATTGCAAGTTTGCCTTTAGTCTATTAGACTATTATAGAGTCATCTGAAAATATATTATTATAGTCCCTTGTTTGATAAAGGTTAAAAATTATTTTACTTTATTTGTAAATTCTTTTAAGTAAAGGGTAAGGAGTTTAAGGTGAGTTTTGAGAAAAACCATTTGTTAAAGTTTTAGATGAATTTGGAAAACCTAAATGTTGTAACCATTGTGCTCTGATTTTTAGTGAAAAAAATCCCTTAATGTATTACTTATTTACATTTATACTATATCTATAGAAAACCAAATTAGTTGCATTTCATATCAAGTTAACTACATCTGAACATATTTACATTTATGTTGCATGTATAAAAAAATCAAGCTAACTATATCTCATATCAAGTTAACTATATTTGTACCTATTTATATTTACACTATGTCTATAGGATACCAAGTCAACTTTCATCTCATATTAAGTTAATTACATTCATGTGCATAATTTACTTTTTTTTAATCTAACATCAACTTGACTATCCTAGACTAAGTCAACTTAATTTCCTTCTACTTCACTTTTTTTCAATCACTGATAGGTTGGCACTGATACATGAATACTAGTCTGTTGTACCACATGTTCAGGCACGGAACATTTTATTAAAAAGAAACTTATAATTTTATCTTAAGTTCTCTTCCATGTAGATTCCAAGTTTGATGTAATTCCAGGATTCATGGTTTGGACTCTATTGTTTAAACCCGGCTGATGTGGTTTTTATTTCAAAGTGTCAAATGTCAAATTTGTCTTTTGTTCCCCACCGTTGATATCTGGTTGTCATACATTTCTTTGTATGATCTTTGGTGGTAGCTAACATGGGATGAAGTTAAAGCCTGAGTAACACAATAGAGAGAAATTCTTGTTACCCCAACATTAGTTATGCATTGAGGCATTAGTTTCTAGAAGAATTTGTATAAATGTGTGAAGCTGATACTTAAAATCAGTCATTACTTTTGTTTACACCAGGTATACTATTAGATGAGAACATAATTGTTGTGTGTGAAAGCTTGTACGAGAAGTGGTTCATCACTCTGATCTATGTCCAGACTATAATAGCTGATGGATAATGTTTAGGTATAGGGATGGATATAGAGATAGAGACTGCAGGAGGAGAAGTCGCAGTAGAAGTAGGGAAAGATATAATTGTGACAAGTACCATGAAAGGGAGAGGGATTATCATCATCCAAGCAGGAGCCGCAATGCTAGTCCTGATTATCACAAAGACCATAAGAGAGGAAGATATGATGAGAGCGACAAACACAAAGCAGATCTTATATGATAGGTGTGAATGATGCTTTAGTTAGTGTTCTTTATAAATTTGGTCATCAATATTTTTTTGATGCTGCTTTGAATGGCCAGTTGTCAAAGTGCATCTCCGGCTCAGCATGGTTCTGGTCCTCATAGGAGTCCATCTTTGCGCAGGAAGTCTTCTCGGGATGGAAAGCTTGATGAAAAAAATGGTAATGACGAACCACCTGCTCAAAAGGATGTTTCACCAGGTGATGGTTCTATTGATTCTCGAAGTCCATCTCATATATCTGATGCTGATGTAATCCACTATCCCTACTATTGACAACTTTCTTTCCTTTTTTCTCATTTTGGGCTAAAGATATTTTGTCTGGATTTATAGATTTCTTGTCTGAACTGTGTACAATGCTTGTAGGAATGAAGGAGGGGCTGCATAATTTGTGGTGGAGATATTAGTGGCCTGATGAATTTTGTGATGTTTTCTTGATGAAGGCACTAAATTAAGAATATTGAGATCTACGTTCAGGATTAAGGAGATTGTTGATGGACCGTTCTCTAATAGTTATTGTACTCTCAGATTTTTCTTTTTTTTCATCTGCTACTTATATTGGTTTTCTAATATAGCTTCAAGAGTTCTTACCCATGGGTGAATTGCTGACTTTTGACTTTGGTTAACTAAGTTTTTTTTATTCCCTGAAATTTATATCCTTTATTATTGCTTTCGTTATATTGAATATTTTTTATATTCTCAAGCCGTTCTGGTTTGTAAATTTTAGTGAATACCATATTATAACGTTCGAGAAGGGCAAATGGTGCTGTTCTCTATAACGTTGTCGGAACCATTCGAGGCTTCATGGCATTTTATTTTTCTAGGTACTCTGGGTCGCATACAACCATATTTAAATCACTTACTGGTATTAGGGTTAGTTCTTTTGATTATGATGCACTTGATGTGTTTGCTCTTTATATCTCATGGATATTGGATTCCTTCTGGACCAGCCAACGACGCGCTCCCCATTTTTCTTTGAAATTCTGACGGGTAAGGGTAGCAATCTTTTACTGTTAAACTACTACAACTCGGACTGGCATTTTGCTGACTTTGTACCTGCAGAGCAAAGGAGATTTGTTGCAATTGTGTGCCGGTTTAATTGGCATATTGAAATGAAAGTGTTATTCTTTTTAAGAACATTTTTTGTTTGTCTATCATAATTACTTTTTAATGATAATGAAGTGTGATATTGTGATTAGTAATATCATTGGGCTTTGCCTTGTGGGAATTAAATTCAATTTGATAAATAAAGATATTCATTCTTTTATCAACTGAGTTTTTTAATCCGTATTTCAAATGTTTTATACATAAATAACATTGGGAAAGGTGTTTGATGGATAATCTACAGACATTAAATAACTGTTTTGTTACTGCATTTTTAATATTTTTTAAAAAATTAATAGCCACTATAAACACCTGCAGAGGTGTCCAATACTCTGTTTACTCAACAGCAGCGTTTCTTGTGTCTGGTGGAAAATGTCAGTAGCGAGGGAGAGCAAGCTTTCGCTTCGGGTTTGACCGTTTGACTTTTGTACCATTTTCTAGTTTGCGGCAGACATGGTAGTTATATTCAACTTTTATTTTGGAAAAACCTTTCCCGCGGTTTTGAGACACCATTTTCTGAGATCACTACTGGCCCTTGTACTTTGGTAAAATGGAATAAAAAGGAAAGGAAAGGAAAGAAAATAATGGGAGAAAAGATAGATAAATTATCATTCATTTTATTTGATACAACAGAATTTAAAAAAAGAGATATTAAAAGAAAAAAATATAAATAAAATATTAAATTATTGTATTATCTTTTATTTGATCAAAGATATTGACTTTAATTTTATTTATCTTAATTTTTTGTTATTTATTTATAATTATATTATTTTTAATTTAATTATACAACATGAGTCCTACCAATAATAAAAAATTAAATATGAGACTCGCTTGTTTATATTGCCACGAAGTGGTGTTATGTTTTCTACAGCTTCTTTCTCACGTTTCTCTCTTCTTCCCTCTTCTATCCAACATCAGATAAATATAACAAATAGTATAAAAATCATGTAGATTCTACAGTTACTCTTCCTCTCCATTCCTTTCTTTTCTTTTCTAAAAATACAAACTAAACAAAGAAAAAAAATACTGTTTCGTCGCTTACTTGAATATAACTTCTATAGTTTACATGGTAGAAACGAAAAAAAGAAAAAAGTAAAACAGATGTAAAAGTTAATAATGTATTATCATTTTCACAGTTGATTTTGGAACATACCCAACTCTATCATTGAATGATGGTGATAGAACAAACTACAATAATAGCAATATCAGTGATATTGGAAAACCGGAAATTGTGATGGTGATGGAATATGGATCATGATTATGACAGACGACGTGGATGATATTTATGAGATAAACTAAAAATGACAGATTCAGTAGTTTACAAATGGAGATAGTAAAAAAAATGCAGTAGGTTTGTAGTGTTAACAGATATTAGGATATCCATAATATCAAATATAATAAATAATACATCTTTTATATGAAAGGCAGGACATTCAAGCTTTAATTGTATATCTGCATGATGCATGGTTGTTATGAGTAAACAGAAAATGAAATATAGCATTTGAAGCACATTTTGCAATTTATATTTGTGAAAAGTTAACAAGTATGAACACTAATACAGATTGGGAATATGAAACAATACGACAAAATTTAAAATATTTATATATAATTTAAAGTATCACATAATATCATATTATGCCCAATACAACAAGAGTCTTACATGTAACGAACATAACTCTTTAGAAAAAAAAAGAATCCATAGTGAAAATGAAGACCCCCAATTAAGTGCCAGATCCATTGTTCATAGGCCTCTCCGGCCCCACATAAAGAAGAGCTACCTTAGATGTTGCGGGTAAAGGGGCTACACCTCGGTTAAGAAATTCGCAATACACTTCCAAACTATTATATGCCCATTTAAAACCTGTAGCATGCTAATACAAAAAGCAACCAAGCCTTCCATCTTATTAGTGGAAGTTATGATACAGAGCAAGTAATAACATACTAAATCAGGAAAACAACCCAAATCACTTCATTGAAAGCAGACACTGAGGACAACATAAGATTATGGACATACAACCAATTAGCAGATGGTCCTTTTAGGTCAACACGTTAAGAAACCTAAAACATGACTTCCCGAAACCCAGAATACAAGGTCAAATAATATAATAACACATCCCCACTAAAATTTAAACAAAACCAGACGGTATACAAATAACTGAGTTAGACCTAACAAGTTATACCAATGCAATGCTGCTCTCACCACCAGGTGGCTTCCGCACGCCACCTAGATAGTCTCTAGATTCTACCTTCCCATCAGCAAAGATGTTACTGCCACTCATCTCTCGCTGTTTAGCAACACTCAATGGTTTCTCAGCAGATGATGGTGGTTCCTCACCCTTGAATATGTCATTTCCTGAGAGTTCAGCAAATTTCTGGTTATAAATCTTTTTTGCTGTCTTCATAACTGGTTCCTCACTAGACTTGGTCTTGCCTTGATCTCCATCACCCTGTAAACCCAGGTCACAAGCAACTTGTTATTTGAAATGCACAGACATTAAACATACAGATGCTATATAACGGTATTCCCGTATCCATGAAGAATACAGGCTTATAGTTTCCCAGCCGAACGAAGTTGTACTAGGTTTCCAAATTATCATGTGCACAATTTCAGTAACAAAATCTATGCAATAACTTCAGTTTCCTTTCTTGTCAAATTATAGTTGTCTAATGATTTATGCTAATTATTGACAAATTTAGTAATCTTAACATTTGAAAAGTATGTACACAAAAAATTCCAGTTAGCAACTTTTTGTGATGCACACCTCTGGTGGAGCAGGTTCTCCAATGTCTATGCTCCCTCTCAACTCCAGTATGCGAGGAGTTACTGGTCGGGGTTTAATTTCTGGTGGGGGAGCAAATATGTCGTGACCAGTGAGCTCCTTGAACTTTGAGTCAGAAAGCTGCTTCTTCAACTTAGAGTCTTCACTTTCCAAAGTTCCACTTAACTCACGCTGCTTGGCCACCTCAGGCAAAGTACTAGGCTTTTTTGGAGAAACACTCTCCTCCTCACTAAAGGAGATATGACTGATTCCAGCAATTGCTTGCTATTAATTTTCAACAACAAACAATGAGAATAACAAAATAACAGAAATCTAATGCACAAGTTAATCAATACAATATAAAGAAATCCACAAACTCATATCAAACTCCAGAGCACAAACCAACACTAATAATACCTGGTACATGCGTAGTCCTGTTTTATTTGGAGGAGGATTGTCACTGCCAGATTCAGGTGCGTCATTTTCTCCATTGGCTGCAAAGATTCCACTACCAGTTATCTCCTTCATTTTATACTCGGAACAAGGTTTCCTGGAAATTTCATAGCTAAAATATTTTAGATGACATAACCAGAAAAAGAACAAACCAAATTGGCCTAATTATACAAGACTGATAGTAAGGATTAAGTTTTATTTCATAATACGATATTATGTGATGCAAAATTTGATATCATACTTATGTCTCACTTGTTTAGAATCACATGTTGAAGTACTGTCAAGGAAATATCGATGCAGCACATCACACTGAAAAGCAACATGGAAACCAACCACACAAATATTCTCCCCATTTGAGTACGTTATGGCCTATGGTTTACATTTTTTCTAACAGTTTTCATCTTAAAAAAAATAATAATAATAATAATAATAATAATTCTAACAGCAAAACCTACAAATTTGTGTTTAACAAAATTTTAAAGGTGCTCCTTCCTATGCTCTTTAGCCACAACAAGTGCTTTGAGAAGCACCTTGAGAGATGTTTCTCAAAGCTGTTGTGTTCTAGCTGTATAAAATATGAACCACTTAAAAACCTCAACTTTCTTGAAGTCTTACATTATTCTTTCTAAATTTATAAAATTTATTTAATCTCATATAATCCCCTTATTTTAGATAATCACAGCTGTTCTATAACAAATATTAGCAAACACCACTGGTAATCAAGATACAGTCTACAGTAACTTTGATCATATTTCTCTGAAGCAATATTCTGAACTTCCTTTAGAATAGCTTTTTCATAGCACCTACAACACAACAGCTTTTGAATGCCATTACATTCCTTAACTGCTCTTAAAAATGGCAAATAGTTGACAATACAATCTCATTTCAACATTTCCTTTCTAAAACGTAAAATAAACTGGGATTCAAGTTTATTAGAGCAATATGGTTTTAGAGGATTGAAAAATGCTGAAAGATAGAATTCCGGATGAATATGTCAGAAGATTAAACAATGAATGATAGTTAAATGTTAGATCCGCACGCCAAGTCCAACAACTTATGCAGTCTATTTGACCCAATCAGACTTCAGAAAAAAAACTTTTCAAACAATAGAATAGAGACAAACTGTAAAAGAAATTCTGTATCTCCGGAACGAATTATTCAATTCGACCAAAATTAGGTATCTGAGAAAATATTGGATTTCAGAAGACAGAACATCGCAAACCAAATGTAAAGCTAGATGATTTCAGGTTAAAAAATAATGGCGTGGCAGCTCCACTGATGACTAATGCTCATCATCAAAATTTTACAGTAGATAAGATAAGAAGGGGCAAGTAGATCTCACCGTTTGTTTAAGCTCTCGACCTCTTCATCCGTCACCTGACCCCCAAACACCACCTTACTGATCCCATCTGACGGCTAACATCGCATCCCAGACACCAAACAAAGAAAATAGAAAAACCAAACTATTCAATTATCCAGATTAAATAAGCTCCCCCAATAACTCAAAAAGGAGAGTAAAGAATTCAGATTTCAGAGTAATAAGGGGAAAATGGGTACCTGGTGAGAACGTACTGCGGAGCGGTAAGCGGCGGAACCGGGAACCGGAGAATCAGAAGGTGGAGTTTCGGACCAAGTAAGCAGATCTGCGGTGGAAGTGTATGGCTTCCTCACCGGAGTGGTCCTCTCCATTGTTATTGTCAGTCACCGGCGACAAGCAACAGTGAAGCTACCAACAATCCGACTTGCAATTTAGCAAAGGAAACGAATAATGCAGTGAACGGCCAAGAGTGATTAGTGATTACTCTTCGCTCTTCACGCTTCAGTCTTCACTTTCCGTGCAACCCCAAGTTTCTTCTGTTTTGAGGCATTAAAAACAAAATAACATAAGAAAAAATAGGAAAAAAAGAGAGGAAGCTGCCCTGTTTCTGGGTGTGTGTATGTTTATCTCACCTTACACGCCCAGATAGGGGTGGCTGGAAATGACGACGATGACCTTCCGATCTCGAAGATTCTTGCTTTTCTTTTCTTTTCCTATTTTTTTGAGATTGCTTTTTCTTGCTTTGGTTTCGATGTCGGGGAGTGGATTGTAAGGGAGGAGAGTTAAGAGACTAGACTAGAGAGTGCAGTAGAAGTAGAGGCTACTCTTCTTTCTTTTTAAAACTAACCGAGCCCCTACCAACCACATCTCTCTAACATATCAATAGAACCGTTGTTCTTTTTTTTTTTTTTTAATTTTTGTTTTCCACATAATTTACAATTTTGAAATTGCTTCGAATTTCTAGATACAATATTGTAAATTTAAAATCCATTTCAACTTTGTTAGTTAGAATAATGTTAGTTTAAATTTCATGCCGCATAGATTTATAATGGTTAGCTGGCATGTGCACTTAATTACTTCCTTGCCCTCCCATACCTAAACTCAAATTGCTTTTATTTTTAGTTTTTATTTGTATTTTGTGTTATGAATACATTATTGGGTTGAGAATCTCGTGATATTCATGTGCCAAAAAAGTCAAGGATTGCCAAGCAAATTTGAGACTTGGGAAATTTCATTCTCTGCAAAAGGAATAGAGTGAGGGGCACAAAATCAAGATATTCTTTTTAGAATTATGAGGTTTGAGCTTGAGCATGAATTCTCCACTTATTTTTTTTTTTATTTTATTTTTTTCCAGTTGAGTGAATCAAATTCATTCGTAGGACACGAGCAAGAAAAGAAAGTTCCACACTTTCACGTGTAGCGAATGGGCGTCACTCATCCACGTTGTGATTCATGATTATCTTCTTCCCTCCTCACATGCCCCTAAAAGCGATTTGCTTCCTTCCCTTTCTCCTTTCTTCTTTCGGAAAATTTCCTCTTCACAAGATAGATGGTGCAGAAAAATTTAAAGAAGAATGGTGCGTTGCGAGCTAGGCGATGGCAGTAGCTGTTCTATTCCGAGGGCACTTTTGTCCTTCCGGTTATTTTGATCATTTGTGAGAATGAATTGTTATGTTACGTCACGATAAGGTATTCGTTAGACAGCAAAATCCAACCCGTTACTTGCAACCTCTCCTCTACCCGCAAATTATTGGAAATTTAATATTTTAATTCTCTTTTTCTTTTCTTTTCTTGCCAAACCATATTATTTTTTTTAAAATATCAACCAGTCATCTCTTTCAGACTATTTGCTGTTACAAAATAGAAGCACACTGCGTTGTTATTTGTAAAAAAACTTGTTCAGATTTGATTTAGATAGTTTATTTTTTTTATTTTAAAAATATAGAATGTAAAATAGAATAATTTTTAAACTATAAACTAAAAAATAATAATTTAATTTGAACAAAGCATCACATATTCTGATAAAAAAAATCAGATTCCCAAGTCACCAATTTAAAAAAAAAAACACTAAAGCATAATACACTAGCACCCACAATAACATACACTAAAGGCTAGGCATGCATTTGTTTAATTTATTTACAAATTAAGAAATTACTTAAAATAAATAAATAAAATAGTAAACAAATAAATAAATTTTTATTCTTTTCTTACATCAATAATTATATAATTTCTTTTGAAAAAACATGAAGCAAGTGAAAAATCAAATGACTTTTTGCTCTCTTTTTATACCAAGAACTATATTATATATATATATATATAGTTTTTATTTATCCATACTAATGTATATAATTTTAAGATTAATAATTAAAAAAGTTTCAAAGTTATATATTAGTATAAATTATAGTTATTATAAATTACAGAAAAAAATAAAATAATATTAGTATAGATAGAATCGAAGTCACGTTATAACAAAAGGATACATTTTCCTAGGCGCATCTTCCGCAAGTCATTCAATAATCAAATTTCTTTTTCTGCTCATGCATTCCAAAGGGGTGTCATTGAATTTACTCCAATTATCGATAACCGACCAAGCGCAATCTTCATTTGGAGCATGACTTCGCAAACAATTCCATAGGGGTAAACGCCAACCTTCCTTCGTGAAATCATACACAAAAGAGAAAAACTGACAATATACACACACACAAAAGAGAAAATAGCATAACTTTCCAACAAAGCCCCCAAAAAAAAAAACACTTGAAGATGAATCAGAGTCGGTGTTATCATCATATAAACAATAATTTTCTTATCCCACCGTAAAATTAAACTTCTCGCTTCTATTTTGATAGCCATTGTCATAGTAAAACCTTTATGGAGAAGTCCATACACTTGAATCCAAAAGGGGCTCAAATTCATGTTTACTTCCTTCAAGGTAAAAAAAGGAATCCATTTCTTGATGATTGAGAGAAAATAACAAATATCCATAGTCTGTTTTGGAGTATAGGCTCACAATCTTGTTCATGATTAAAATTAAACATCAACATATTATCACTTACCATCAAAATACGTAGGCCCCTCTCAGCATGTTCTGCCATTTTTCTTTGTTGGTACATCGGAGGTTTTAAAATCTTGACCCTACTCCTATATGAGGGTGTCTAAAGCTTATTAAAATTGATCCTTCATAATCAAACCATACCATGTTGATAAAATAAGAAGAAAAAAAAAAGTGCCTAAAATCGATCAACTTCCAGTTTTAATCAATTTTTATTTCTTAGTTTTTTAATGATTTAGTTTAGTTTTTGGTTTATATTCTTGAACCAAACTTATGAGTCTCTCTTTATACTAAATGAACGTCAATAGTTTGGTTAGCCAACATGCAAAAAAGTTAACTAAACCAAACTGATAAACACTCTTACTTACATCTTTAGCACATCTTTACAACAGGGGTTACCCTTAGATGGCACATGTTCCACCCTCTAACAGTCAAAAATTTGATCGCAGAGAAAGAACAACTCATTACTAAAACGAAACTAATGAGAGAGAAGAGCACTCAAACGAATAGAATACCAAACTCTAGTCTATTTCAAATGGTACCGTTACTTTCACAGGGAAAGTGAAAGCTCCAATTGCTGACTTGTGGAGTTGTAATTCTATTTCAAATTTCTTTTAAACTTTCACAAAAGTTTTTTTTTAAAAGAAAAATTATACTTAACACTCCTTTTAAATTGTTAAAGTTTCTCGATATCAAAATAAACTTGGTAAGTTTGTTTGAACAAATTACAAATGGTATAAAAAAGTTTTATTCATAAGTCAACATGTTAGGGACTTAATGCCTTCCCAATTTCATTTCAAAATCAGGATAAGGGTATAATTCTCGGGAAATTACGTAGCCAAAAGAAGAAATTGTGTCTGCGTTACTGTCTTACTGATTAAGAGGATCATTTGGTATGCTCAGGCCTGGTGGGCCAACCTTTTAATGCTTAAGTTCGTTGCTATACGTTTCTCTCAGTCCCGCAATCAGAACCTTGCAAATTGTTCACCTTCTCAGCCATAAGTTTCAAAAGTTTAATATTTTTGGCAAAGATCCTCATCTCAGACTTGTGGGAACATCATTTCATCCTGTGTCATTTACATATGCCTCTTTAACAAATTGTTCGACTATCTTGCAAGTCATATCTTTTTAGCAATATTGAAAGTTGTTGGCTTCTTGCAAGTGTTATCCATCTTAGTATGACAGACATCTTGCCTTGGTAAAATTTTATAAGGGATTGGAATCAGATCGAAAATTCTATAACTTTTAGCTTTATAATAACCACTTCATCCAACAATTGGAATTAAAATCACATCATGATTAAGGGTTCAATTTCTTAAAAAGGCACTTTGCGAAAGGCATATATTACTGAATCGGAATCAAATTGAAATATGCCTAAAAAAAATTAGAGTGTTGTTAACATCTTTTTAAGAGGAGGTAATTATGTTAGAAGGTATAGGTTTCATGATTACTAGGTGATAAAATTTCAAAGGTAAAGAAAAGTGGACCCAGAAACCAAGTCTTGAAAAAAATTTAATAGCACGTCCCCACATGGTAGTGCAACTAACTTGAAGCACACCCAAAATACAAAATGGAAGACGATTCCTTAAGGTCAGCCTGCCTTCTACTAGGTTTTCCTTCGCCATCTACCCTTTTTAAATTAATATTAAGAGTTGCTATTCAACTGTTACTGTCACCATAAAAATCATCAATTAGTTAAGTTGTAACTTTACATTTGGATATATAGTTCTGTGTCCCACTTTTATAATGTACTTTGATAGATTAAAGTAGCTAGCATAGTGTTCTAATTAGGGCCAGCTTCCAAGAATTCATCCAAATTAACTGAACAACTCACCATAAAGTCTGCATCGGCGAGAGTGACACATGAAAGATTTAGATGATGGCTGCAAAAATGTGAAACCCTTTTTTGTGATCATGGCAAAATAGTCAATCAATTTGGTGAGCATTAAACCTCTTGGATTTGATTATGCAGTTGAGTTTTGAAATTCGGCCTTTCATCATAACTATCTTTAAAAAAAATGCAAAACAAGAAGTAAACATACAACTCCCAGGTTAGGAGAGGAGGGCTATGAACGAACAGGTGCCCAATCGTCTAGGCCAAGATCCAAACTTAAATTCATGTCCTGAAATTTTATACACTTTGATGTTGCGATGGATGACCAACTAGATTATTTTGCTAGTGGTTGGTAGAAAAGAGAGAGAGAGAGAGAGAGATTATAAGAATCGTCCTCAATGTTCTAATTTATATACCAATGTTAAATTGAAGTACCAATTATTGCTTAAGCAGTTTTAATGGATCTCAGTTTTGCAATGACATTGGAGAGAGGGGGGGCTTTATAAGAGGACAATAAAATGAGAAAATAGGAAGTCGTTTTCAATGAGTTGTATTTGTATTGGAGCTGTACAGATGTACAATATATATTAAAAAAGACTAATTTGATTTGGTGAGGGAGGGTATATAATTATGACAAGACATCAACTCAATCAATTAAGTGTTTTGAATTAGGTGGGAATCAGAATAAAAAGAGGTATCATGGTTTCTTTTTAATACGGGGTCTATTGGGAATATGTTGGTAGAAGCATGAAGATGACACATTACAATTTTTAAATTAAATTAATAGCCAAACTCACCAATCACACGCGACCCAGTTAAAACTTTCTGGCAACCGCTAATTAGTGAGAGTTTTTTTTTTTTTAAGTAATAATTAAAAAATTCAGCATCAGCCGCCCACCGTGGGGCTCGAACCCACGACCACAAGGTTAAGAGCCTTGCGCTCTACCGACTGAGCTAGACGGGCACTTGATGCTCGATTGTTCAAACATTTTATTAATTATAACTACGCGGTCTTGCATCAATACTAGTCAATTCTTCCCAAAGCAACAAAAACTGCCATATGATATGTTCCGTTATACTAACCTCATTTTACTTGGATAAATCAAGAGACTATTTTTAATTGTTCTTATATAATACTTTTTTTCATCTCTAAAATTGATTAAGAGATGGTCCAACAAACCCACTTAGGAATTGATTTTTTTTAAATGTATTAATTATCTAACAAATATTAAAGTTCATTAGATATCATAGTTACTATAGTTATATATTGTTGGGATCTTTTCGAAAATGATACATTATTGGATTTAATTCTAGTTTTCTTTTTTAAAAATATCAATAGGAAGATTATAATACAAGGAAAAGGAAAATTCTACGATCACTGTGATGAAATGATATACTACTCAATTCGTTCTTACCTTCCCCCACATGCCCACCATGTTTGTAAATTCCTAGACTCCATGCACTAATTCCATGCCTCCCCTATTCTTTCTCTTCTAGCTCATAGTTAGTTATTTTTGCCCATCATCACCAAAGACCATTCTTATATTTTTCTCTATTATCTATTTTTTTCTATTATATGTTTTCACTAGCTGAGGCTCGTTAGGATTGAGCCCATCAATACCCTCCCTAACCAGTTTCACCTTGTCCTCAAAGTGAAAATCAGGGAACTGGTTACGCATTACATCATAGTCCTCCCAAATGTTCTCAAATTCAAGTAGTGCAACCTATTTGATCAATATCTTCACCACTCCATTAGTTAGTCTTCTGGCCTTTCTAATTGCTTATGGTTGAATTTGTAACTCTAGTTCATCAGACATAAAAGAAAGAATTTGTTGGGAAGCCTCAGTAGCATTTAAGGATTGTTTGAGGTGTGACATATGGAACATCGGATGAATTCTTGTAGTTAGTGGTAGTTCCAAACAATAAGCCACAGGCCTTATCTTTTCCAACACCTTATAAAGGTCGTAGAACTTAAGACTCAGCTTTTCATTGGCTCTTTTTGACAAAGCTTTAATTTGTACGGATTGATTTTCAAATATACTAAGTCCCCTACTTGAAAAGTTACTTCCCTTTGTGATTTATCAGCTTGCAATTTCATGTATTCTTGGGCTTTCTTCATATTCTACTTGAGTTGAGTCAAAACCAAATTTCTAGCTCTAATGGTCTCATTAACCTCTTTTACAACTAAGTAAATATCTTCCAATTTTAAAAGAGTTAGAAGATTCTTCCCATACAGAGCCTTAAAAAGTCCCATTCCTATAGAACAGTTATAGGAAGTATTAAATCAATATTTAGCCATTGCTTTGGTTTGTCTGCTACAAAACAATGCAAATAGAGCTCAAGACTTCTATTTATCACCTTGGTCCAGCCATCCACTTGTGGATGGTAACTAGAACTATGTTTCAACTTTGTACCAACCATTTTGAATAGCTCCGGCCAAAATTGACTTATAAAGAATTTATTTCATTCACACATGATGGATCTCAGAAAACCACAAAGTTTGACCACTCCTTTAACAAAAAGTTTTGCTACTTCTTTAACAGAAAAAGGATTTGATAAGCCAATGAAGTGTGCATACTTAGTAAACCTATCCACCGTCACCAAATTGATATCAAGCTTTTTTGATTTGGGAAGCCTTTCTATAAAATTCATACTAATATCTTCCCAAACCTTTTGTAGAATGGGTAATGGCTAAAGTAAACAAGCTGGGTGCATGGCCTGATATTTGCACTTTTGACATACCTCACATTTAGCAATGAAATTTTACACATCTCTGTTCATCACTTCCCAATACACTACCTCTGCTAGCCTCTTGAAAGTGCACAAATAATTTGAATGGCCGCCAATGGGAGATGCATAAAATTCCTTCATAAGAGCTACAATTCGAAGGGAACTTTTAGGCAATACCATTTTGTCCCAATAAAATAAACAACCTCCCTTTAACCTGCACCTCTTGGGAGATTCCTTGTCTACTATCAATTACAATACAATCATTGCTAATTTTTCATCCTTCTTAACTTTTTCATCTAAAACCTTCATCTCTTCACAATTCCATTAAAAATAAGCATTTAATTCCAACGTCTCTTCCTTCAGTGACAATGCATCCTCCACTCTATTTTCAGACCCAAGTTTATAAACTATCTTAAATCTATATCCTATGAGCTTAGCAATCCACTTCTGCTAGCCTGGATTGACAACCCTCTAGTCTAGCAAAAATTCGAAAGCCTTTTAGTGTATACAAATAATGAATAGATGTCCCATTAGATAATGATTCCACTTTTTTATAGTATACATAATTGCCATTAATTCCCTTTCATAAACAAAGGCCTATTAAGCTCTTTTTGTAAAAACTTAGATGAAATAGGCTATAGGTCTTCTTTGTTGCATTAAGATAGCCCATATTCCTCTACTTAAGGCATCTGTCTCAACTTCAAATGGCAACATTGGTGCAGTAGACATTACTTTCTTTAAATTCTCAAAAGCTATTTGAGCTCTCCCCAATTAAAAGCATTCTTCTTCAGTAATTCTATAAGAGGATAGCTATTTTAAAGTAATTTTTCACAAATTTTTGATACTACCATGTTAAACCTAAAAATCCTCTTAAAGCTTTGATATCCTTTGGTTTAGGCTAAGAAAGCATCGTATTCAACTTTGCAGGATCTATTTCTACTCCTTTAGCTAAGATAATATATCCCAAGCATTCCAACTTAGGCTACCCAAATACACACTTCTTTCTATTGATTATTAAACTATGATTCTAGATTACCTAAAAAACAACTCTTAAATGGGATAGGTGGACTTTGAAATCAAAATTGTAAACTAATATATCATTAAAAAAAATAAGCACAGACTTCTTCAAATAGTGTCTAAAAATATTATTCATTAGGAAATGAAAAGTTGAATGAGCGTTTGTCAATCCGAATGACATTACCAAGAATTCATAATAACCTTCATGTGTTTGAAAGGCTATCTTTTCTTCATCTCCCCTCTTGATCCAAATTTAATGGTACTCGAATTTCAAGTCTAACTTAGAAAAAACAGTGGCTCCTCTTAGTTCATCTAATAACTCATCAATATAGGGAATAAGAAATTTTTCTAGAATAATGACTTTGTTCAAAGCTCTGTAATCAATACAAAATCTCTAACCCCTATCCTTCTTTCTCACCAATGAAATAGGGCTGGGATAAGAACTACAACTTAGAGGAATAATTCTAGCTATAAGCATCTCTTTCACTATTTTTTTGATTTTTACTTTCTAGAAGTGGGCATATTGATAAGGTTTAACATTTGGATAGCTGCTCCTTATTTAATTAAAATAGCGTGATCCCTTGAACAATGAGGGGGTAAACCCTTAAATGACTCACAAATGCCTTTAAACTCTCTTAATAACGCCTGAATTTATAGAGCTTCCTGTTGCTATCCCGCTTGTAAGGTAAGTTTCTAATACTCCACCCAAAACCCTTGTCCTTCTTCCTTCAAGCTTTTAAATAATGACTTTAGGGACACCTTTGATTTAGTTAAGGATGGATCTCCTCTTAAACAAACTCACCGTTTGTTCACTTTGTACTTCATGATAAGGTGTTTCCAATTTACCCTAACCTTTCCAAGGGACTTTAACCATTCCACCCTTAAAACAACTTCAACTCTACTAAGATTAAAGGGATAAAAATCTTGTTGAATTTTTACTCCTTAAAATTCTAGCTTTAATTGCTTGTACATTCCCTGTCCAAATATCTTGTTCCTATTGCCTATGGTAGTAACACATTTATTCGTTCCTTGCATGGGTAATTTTAAATGCTCTATTAGTTTTAAGGTTATGAAATTATGAGTGGCTCCACTATTTATCAATATTAGCACTGTTTCACCCATTAAAGTCCCTAACAACTTTATTGATTTTGGCTTACCTATTCCCACTATTGTATTCATAGATAGCTCCATGGTATGAATATTCTTGTCCTCCTCATTCTTTTCTTCCAATTTTATTTTCTCTTCCCCTATTTCTTCTTCTTCAAGTGATAAAATCAACAATTGTAGTGCCTTACTCTTGCATCTATGATTGGGGCTATACTTCTCTTTACATTTACAATATAAGCCATGTTTCTTCCCTCTGTTGAGTTTAGCTTCAATGAGTCTTTTAAAAGCCAAATTTCCTCCTTTAAAAGTTATTAAGATGTTAACACTTAACCCACTACTCGCCTTAGATTCTACTCCTCCATTGCTATTAGGATTATAGGTTTTCAAAGCTAGTAAGGTGTTCTTTTATTGCTCCAGGGAGTTTTGTATTTTAAGAAGGACTGACTTATTCCCCTATCACTTAGACTCTCCTAAGGCTCTTATCACCTTAGAAATAATTTTCTTCTCCTTGGCTTGTTCAACCTACCAAATTCCTCTCCTCCACCTAAAAAGCCAAATCCATTAATTGTTTTAAAGAGGTAGGCTGCATCATACAAACTTCTACCTTTATTCATCCTTCAGGCCATTCTTAAACACCCCCATGACCACCTCTTCAGGAACTTTTGTCATTGTAGTTGATAATAGCTCAAATGTCTTCTCTACAATAAATGACAGTTCCTTCTTGCCTTAAAGCCATGATCATTTCATACCCATTGCCTAGCTGCCTTTTGTGGAATTGCACCAACACTTCTTTCTTAAATTCAATCCAACTCCTCACTAGACTTCATGTTTATAACCATTGAAGCCAATTGAGTGCCTTTCCTTCCATACAAATAGCGACGGCCTTAGGTTTTTCCTCATCTCTCACTCTGTTGGTGGAAAAATAACATTCCACTTTGAATAACCAGCTAACCAAATTGTCTCCTAAGAACAGAGGCATCTTTAATCTCTTGAAACGTGACACATCGTTGTCTTCTATCGTAACATCACCTGTACCACCTCCAACTTTTGACTGCGCTGTGTGTTGTTTTGTTACTACTCCCCTCTCTCTTCCTTAGTACTACATCGCATTTTGACTTTCAATAAACTTGTTCCTCAAATCATTCAATACTTCCATCATGTTCGTTAGTTGATTGCGCACTTTATCCAAGCCTTTTTCTATTGCATCAACTTTCTATTCCATTTTTGTGTTAACCATCCCCTTGGAAAGAATGGCTTTGATACCAAAATTGTTGAGATTTTTATGAAAATGAGATATTATTGGATTTAATTCTAGTTTCCTTCCCTGAAAATATCAATATGAAGATTACAACTCAAAGAAAAGGAAAATTTTGCTATCACTAATTCATTATGATAAAATGAAGCACCTACATTGGAGGCACAAGTTCTCTCCTAAACGCTACTCAATTCCTCCATACCTTCCTTCACACGCCCACCACATCCCTAAATTCCTAGACTCCATGCATTAATTCCATGCCTCCCCCATTCTCTCTCTTCCAACTCATAGTTCTCTCTCACACACACATACACACGAACGGACACACGGCTATGCATTGGTAGAATGGTAACTAGGTTATAATGTCTTTTCATTCCTCTCCACTTTCAGTTTTTTTTTTTTTGGCTTCTTTCTGTTTCAATTTGAATTCTATATTTATTTCATTTTCAATAGATTAAATATAAATACATAATTAATTATTTGTACATTTGACAATATTCTTGTTATATATATATATATATATATATATAATAAACTCAAGTTGGACCTAAAAATATTATTCCTTTACCTACATCAAAAAAGAATAACGTTGACTACGTTTTTCAGTTGTACAAAAAGTCTTCATAGTCGAAAGAATTAAAAAAAAGGAGAAAATATAAAACATAGAAATCGAATTCATCATTAATAACCAACATCAACTTAGGTTTATAAAATTGCATGCAAAAAAACAGTTTGTTTATAAAGAAAATTGATATCAACTACAAGTAGAAAAAAATAAGAAGGCTATAATTCACGAAAACTAAATTAGAGGGATATATGGGCTGCGAGCTACATCAATGTACTTGTTTCGGCTAGATGGTCATACAAGAAAATTATTGATTTGCTAATTACAATGACAGTAAGATTTCATCACTAATTTAAAATGACAGATTAGCAACAGAAAAACAATTACATTTTAGAATATGTATTACGTTAATAGTTACCCAACATAACAGAGGTAAAGGTGTTCCCGCAGTCATGCTCATGTCAGGGCGTGCACCATTTTTTAGCCAACGTCTATACTTCATACCCCAGCCTCATAGTGTCTGATGCATGAATAATTAAAAGAAGAGAAAAAGGGGGGAGGGGGTATGATGTGTAATTTTATCAACCATTACCTCCATTACGTACAATTTTGTCAGTGTGCACCCTTCTTCATGTGAAATATTCAATGGTAAAGCAGTTCTGAAAAATTTTCCAACCACCGCTGAATTATACCTTAGAATATCAATTACAATTGGTATTGTTGAGACGTTTGAGTAGTTTATACTTTACAGGATGTTTAACTGCATAAGGTGTTTCTGCAACAACTTAATGTATAAATTTGTCACCGACTCACCGTATGGAATCCGTGGATGATCCATCATGGGAAAAATTCAATCCTAATGCAGTTAAAAATAATTCTCCAGCGTAGAGTGCAGAAAGTGCTGAATTAAAACTAATCACCTAAATTAGAGAATGTCAACTGCCGGTAAAGCAAAATGTTATCTTCATCATCGATATCGATGGCATCCCCATCGTAATCATGAACATACATTTCTTCGGACTCAGAAGAGTGGACTTTGGTGAGGAAGTCTCTATTATTGGCTAAACTATCTGATTCCATCTGTTGCATCTCTGATTCAATTAAAGCCACCATCCGAGCTCGTTCCCTGTCCCTTGGATAGGCCCCATAAAGAAATGAGTAGATCAAACAGCAGATTGCCATTGGAATACCTATTGCTGTATATAGTGCCTTAGCCAATGATGCAGCATTCTTTCTATCCGTCAAAATCTCTTCAGATACAGTAGACCCTTGGGGAATCGGCTTATATCCATACACATGCTGAGCCAAAAGTCCAACTGAAGGTGGAGCAAAAGATGATAGTAATGACTCAAAAGATCGGTCCAATGCATATACACTTGTTCGAGCTCTCTCAGGAACAATCTCTGCGAATATTGGACTTTTGTCCATACACTTGATCAATTAGCTTTCCCATATATTTATAAGAATAACAAGCTTATTACATTCCAGAAAAGCTGTCCCCCCCCCCCCCCCCCCCCCCTCTTCAGCTATAGATCACTACAAGACAAGTCCTTCCTATGTTAAGCATTCTGTTTCAGCCATGAGCACACATAAATTTGTTTGCAAGAATAAAAGGTGATTAAATAATATGTTAAAAACCAAATTATTAACTAATAATTTGGAATGCTTTTAAGAATAAAGTTGACAAATCAGAATAATGTGAACTGTGGAGAGATTTTGGATGGTAGCGATATGTATTACCAATCAGTTAGTTCTAAAGTTCTAATCTTAATGCATTAATACTTCATGAGTTCAATGAATGATATTAACAAAAGCTGGAATGTGTTGAAGAAACTTCTGGGGTACTGGTAACAAATGAATATCATAGAATGGTGATTCTTGATTAGGACAAACGCTTTAACAAACAGTAAAAAAGAAAGAAAGGTTAGTTAGGGAGACTTTACTTGTTGGTAGCTGGAGCATTCCAAGAGATGAAGAACCCTACAATGAGGAGGACCAACCCATGAGGTATTGCTGTTGATGGATCATGTGGTAAACCCAGCAAGAGTATTGCTGCGAGGGGTATAGCTGATGCAGAGCTTATCTGTGCTAGAATTATCCTCCCAGAATTTGGAAGACGTGTGGAAAGGATATCCCCCATCTTACCCCCAAATAAACCCCCAACGGAACTGGCAATCACAAACAAAGCTATAAGGAATGCTGTTTTGCCGTGGGAGAAGCCAGCAAGCTCAAGCCACATTGGGGCAAATGACAATGCTGACCAGGGGAAGGAGCCAGTGATACCCTGTGCAACAATTATCTGGAAAGACAAAATCTTCAAAACTGACTTGGCTTCTTGAGCCAACTCTTTCACTTCTGACCATAATGTTTTATTTGGAATTCGGTTGCTAGCATTTGTACCATTACCTGAGAAATGTGGATCTTTGGCAAAGAGGTATACTAAGGTACCCACTAAAACACTTATTAGTCCAACAATATGAAAGGAAATTCTCCAACCAGGGATACCCATGAATGTTATAGGAGCTATCAACACAGAGAAGAAACCACCGATACTGGAGCCTAGATTGCTTGTGAGTTGAAGCCATCCAAAAGCCATGCCACGATTGCCATCATCAGTTGAGTCAGCAACAAGGGATTGGATTGCAGGTGTAACCAGTGCAAGGCCAATCCCATTTAATGCTCGTGATAGAGCCACCTGTAAGGCAACCACTTCAAAATGAATACAATCAGCAGTTAATTCTTTGTTTACATTGAAAAAGGCTCTTGAAAACAACTGAATTACCACTGGAAAATAGAAACCCATCTTACTTTGTATTTGTAATGTATAAAATTTGACTAATGCCTAGACTGGAATTAATAATTTGAATTTGTTCAAGTGTCTAAGTTCATGATTTTTTGGGTTTCTAGATGTTCAATCAAGTTGAATGTCTTGGTTACATCCCAAGAATGTGATAGTTCATGGATTTAGATTGGTTCAGTAGATGTCAAAGGGCCATCTCGTGTGCATATATATATATATATATATATTTGTTGTCCTTGGTGGTTGAAAACAAGTCGTGAGTAACCTAATTTAGTCATAAGAGATTACAGAGTTCAAACGACAAAGAAATTCCTCTCTTCAATATTGAAAAATCCCTTTTCCTCCTTCCAACAGCCTATTGTCACAACCTTGAAGAAACTCCTGAATACATCCAAAGCGAACAAAGTATGACCTGTGTTATAACAGCTTAGTTTCAAGACCTAAAGTATGGGCAGTTCAAGAATTCTTTCTTGTTTCCTTTTTAAGCTATAGCGCCATGCGCCACATTAGAGTTGTTTTGGTGGAATTCATTGAATATACACATACAAGTTATCAGCCATCCTTAGCAAACAAATGTCAGGTCTGTATAGCTCCAGACAAATTAAAACCATCATGAATATTGATTATTGATATTCATGGGGTATCAAAGTACATACCCTGTCCTTCTCCTCCCAATCCCCAGGTCGCTCACTGTTTTGAATCACGAGAATAGGCCAAAAAAGATTAGTCTATTACTGTTTGGAAGAGAATAATTTTAATTTTATACTAAGTTATCCTATTTGGAAGTAATTTATTAATTCTTGGTTAAATACATATAAAGATCAAATGGAAACGCAAGACAAATCCAGATAATAATAGTAAGGTCGTTATAGCCCAAACCCAAAGAGAAAAAAAAAAGGTTGGGGCTGGGGGGAGGAAATTACGCCATACACGAGGGGGGAAAACCCTAATATCAACTATCCACTGTACCCATCTCAAAAGATCCACTTAAGTTCAATTCAACCTCCATAACTAAAATCGCACAATCAAATGATAGCCTATAACACTGAAATTCCTAGATTTTCAAACCATGTTGTGGGAAAGCAAAAAAGAAAGAAAGAAGAAATAGTACCTGAGAGAAAGTGGAGGAGAGGGCAACGAGGAAAGTAGCGGCGGCCCAGAGAAAAGCGCCGAGTGCTATGACGTGTGCGCGATTGTGTCGCACAGCTAGGTAGGCAGCTAAGGGATAACAAGAGGATTGGACTATGGATCGGAACAGAGTAAGGGAACCAAGTCCAGTTGGGTCGGTGTGAAATGCTGCACCCACTTCCTTGTACACACCCGGCAGCAATGATTCGTCAGCTCTCTCCATAATCCCAGCAAGGTTCACCAGCACCAAAGTCACCATCTCTGCCTTCATCTTCTCTTCCCCCTGTAATCTTCCTGCTTTCTAATTCAAATGCAGAGAGATATGTACACGGTTTTTCTGGCAGCCAAATATGATCTAGATTCCAGACTTGTTAGTGGAGAATTAGAGATATGTCTGAATCTAAAATCCCTCACTTCTTCCATGTTTTTCCATTTCACGTTGTTTCAAAAATCTTGACCCAGTTGATTTACATGTGGCTTGATTTAAGAGACTCAGTCGTTGTCCGCAAAGCATACCCTAAGACCACGTGTAAGATGCAAAGGACTTGAGTATTGGTATCATAGACTATTCACATTTCCTCTTTTTGGATCAAATGCAGGAGACTACACATATTTATTCTGCGTTACTTTTTTTTTTTCTGGAGTTAATAAAAGAAAAACGGCCACATCTCCTGCTCAAGTCGGCACATGGGCTGATGTGGGCTTTAAAGTTAACCTCGCCCACTATGGCCCGAAAAGCAACCCTCGGCCCAAGAGATGCGGGATGAGATGCGAGGCCTTTATAGAACTTCTGGAACGTTCAGATTATACATACCCTCATAAACCATCACGCGAAGTGATCATAGCGACGTCATTTATGCGTCACTCGGTCACAGATCACACCGTCAATGGCTCTGGCCATCCAAGCAACCGATTTTGCTTGCAAATAACGAACCACATTTTTTCTTCACTTCTTATATATATATATATATATATATATATATATATATATTCAAAATCTCTTCATCTCTCTTCAATTTTTTATTTATTTTAATTCTTCCACATTTCAACTAAACTTTTTTGATTTTATGTAAAATTACTTTTTATATATACTGTATATGATTCCTGCCCAAAAATAAAAATATCTTTTTAATTATCCCATACAACGCATAGGTGAAATAACTAATTTTCTACAAATAGGCTCTTCTCCTGTAGCCGTTTGATTGGTAAATTATAGAGTTATCCTCAATTATTGTGGGGAATTATTTTTGTTTGGGTGTGTTTCATCTTTTGACGTCAAAAAATCTAATGACTTTTCTTTTTATTATTATTATACGAAGAGAGTGCGAATAACACAATTTTAACACGAGTTGTAAAGCAAGAGACTGTATTCAATTATATTATGTAGGGAGATCATCAAGCATCTAATGAAATGCAGATTGATGGAAAGCTTCTAATTTGGTGCGAAGAGCAAAGAGAGATGATTTCGAGATATATATATATATATATATAGGAAATAATAAAAGAATAATTAATGCATACATGTATATTGCAAAAGTAATAATTAAATGGATGGAATGGTTGAGAAATTGATGACAACTTGCAAAATCATTTCCTCCAGTAGACAAACAGCACCATGTCTGTTATGCTTCCATTGGTATGTATGATTATACCTAGCAAGCTGGGATTGCATATGGAGATTTAAAAGACACAAGAGTTTGATCAAAATGGTTTTCATGCCTTGTTGCGGAGCCCATAATGCAAGACTCTGATGTAATCCCTTATTCCTGTCGTATTTGGAAAATTGAAATTGACTGAACCAAGAAACCAAGAATGAATAGGTTTATGAATGCTTGTTGAATGGGATGAAGGATTTTTGGTGTGAGGGAGGCTCTCCACTCTCCCCTATGACATAGCCAGCAAGGCGAAATAAAAACTGCGAATTAACATTCATAGCTTCTTATATGCATGGCCTCTGCACTGAATCTCCAAACTCCCCATAGAAAGGGGTATTCGACAAATTGGGAAACACAAAGTGGTACTGCGAAATTGAGATCACATGGTTGATGGTTCTTCTCCGAGCCCTTTCTATGCGCCTTTTGCCGGTGAATAAGTTGGTAGATCCAAAACAAAAATTAACATATAGGAGTTCTCAGAAAAGTGGGAAGACAATTACTGAAACATTGTATAATGTCATGGTTTCAACTTGAAGTCTTAATGTTGGAAGTCAAATTAAAAAAAAGAAATGAAGTCCTGATCGTTTGGTAGTTATAATAATTGCAGCATCGCAGTTATGACTCTTAATATTGTATCCCAATTATAATTAATTTTTTACATTGAAACCTTCACGTGGGAATTGGAGTAGAGTCCTTGTAGTTGGAGCTAGACTCGCTTGCGTCAGCTTCCGATCATCGCTTACGTTAATCTGATGCTGCTATTAGCTTATTACTATATGAAACCAACCAATTAAGGTCTACCTTTACACCGTGGCGTGACATAATATGAAAGGAAGGAGGGTCAGGACGCTACACAAGAATCGGGGAAGATGACTTTTAATGTAAACAATTATAAAGGAGGTGCAAAGATTAATCATGTTTATTATACGGGATTATATAACTATCCTGTTAACTTATTTAAATAGTATCAAATTGGCATATCAAAAATATCTCGTGTGAATGTAATACATCCCAGTACATGGATCACTTAATAAATAATAATAATAATAATTATTATTATTATTATTATTATTATTTAATGCAACAATAAAAAAATAATAGATTACTTAAAAAAAAGATATTTAAATTATGCATAAATTATTTTGAGATTAAAAGATGACCAAAACACTCTGAAAAATAATATTAATCATTTTTTACTAAAAATATAATTTATTCAAAATATATTTTTAAACTTTTGTTTGTAATACTATTTACTTTTTTAAAAAAATGATAGATTTAAGTTATTCTAATATTTTATTAAAATAATAACAATGTTTGTGTTTGTTAATATATATTAATACAAATGATTGTCTTTAAATTAGTTATATCTAAAATAATATTTTACAAATATATATCTTCTTTATTTTTAATAATTTTTTATTTATTATCAAATGATTTTACAACTTGTTAAATTTAAGAAAGTGACTATTTTACTATTTTATTTTGATCAAATATATATATATATATAGAGAGAGAGAGAGAGAGAGAGAGAGAGAGAGAGAGAGAGAGAGAGAGAGAGAGAGAGAGAGGATATTTTGGTCAAATTAAATGTAAGAGTAACTTATTCTTTTCATTATATGGAAGGTAAATATAACATATCTTTTACTTTTACAGAAGGGGGAGTATAATTTTTTAAAATAAATGAGATAATTTATAATTTGAGCATTTTGGGAGGAGGTTAGTGTAGTTTACCTAAAAAGAAGGCATACTTTTTGTCCTACTTCAATTATGTAGTCCTTAAATCTTATAAATATATGATTCAATTTTTAAAAGAGATATACTTTAACTATTAGTCCGTAAATCTTAAAAATATATAATTTAATTTCTCAAAGTTCTATACTCATTACTAATTAGTTCTTAGGATATGTACTAATAAAGATTAATGAATAACAAGTCAATAACTTTTAGAAATTAAATCATGTATTTTTAAAATTTAGGAACTAAACATTAAGGTACGCATCTTTCAGAATAATGTATTTTAGGATTTAAAAATTCAGTTTCATCCAAAAAAGAAAAACGTTTATACGAACACAATAGATAAATCTTTTAACTTTACACATCTTTTTTTTTTTTTCTTGGGGGCCAAAACTTTACACTTCATAAGAGCCCCACAATGCAACATTTCTAGGAACAAATGGCTAATTGATTTAATGAATGCAATCTTTAGCTTAATTAATAGTTATTTTTTTTCCTTTTTTATATTTAAATTTTTATACCTAAAATGCCTTTGGTCCTTCTATTCTTTGGCTTAATTAATGGATATGTCACTTAAAAAATAATAATAACTCTCGCTAGGATTGGGATAAAGACATGAAGTAATATGAGAAAGCCTATTTATTTATATTCTCCAATCTAAAGTCAATTAGCCATTTGTTTCTATTTAATAAATGCTGCCATTTATTTTTATCCAATAAATACTGCAATGTGGGACATATGATTTGTAAAAATTAAATAAATTATTCACCTAATATTTTTTTCCAAGTTATGTACAGGTTACCGACGACAACTATTGAGTAGTAGTTTTTTTTTTCCACGGGATATTAAAAGTTTAAAACAGTAGTTTAAAGATCGACTTAACACAGCAAGAAACAACCGGTTGATTTATTTTAGTGATGCGCAAGCACTGCGCACAATTGTCAAAATAAGTCATCATTGAGTACGACATTATTTGAGATACAGTACATATTTGGAATTTTATTTTAAAATTACATTTATATAGAAGCAATTAATTATTATTTCTTAAAAAATGTGATTTTGAGTTCCAAAAATACAAAAACAAACACACATATAGTTATTCAAATTTAAAAGCTATCTTAATTAATATTCATTTAATTAACTTAAGAAAATTATATTACTCTTTTATACGATGCCTGCAATTTATGCAGGAGCTGGGGAATATGGCGGCCCAATTCCCAAACCACTTTGTTCTGTGTTGCTGACCAGAAGGGACGATGGCCAAGCCACAATATGCGAGGAGGACAGGAATAAATCAATTCAGTAGATGCTTGTATTAAAAAATTTAAACCAACAAAAAAAAAAGAAGCAAGATGTGGCTATTTTCTTCGCGTGAGAAAGAGACGATGGAAATGCCATCAATTGGAGTTGTGCGGGGGTGATGGCAATATTAGTGGAGTTCACATTGTTTTAATTTATTAAGGAAAAATAAATTATTTTAAATAAATCTTGATTATTTAAAAAAAATGTTTGCTTTAATTTGTTTTTTAAATAATTTTAAAAAATTAAAACTTTTTGAGAATAACTTATTTTTCTTTCTTAAATTAAAGCAATCTAGACTCAATTCTACATGACACTGAAAACTGAGAAAAGAGAGTACTGCTCAGAGAGAAGAAATTGTGGGGGATAAAGGTAGATGGGGGGAAGAGGATAATCATTGCTAGAAACCATATCATTCTCTGGCATGGGCCACCTTGATTCCAAAAGGGCAAGACTCACATGTCACTACATCCTCTCAGTGTGTCCTCTTCTTTCATATTCTTCCGCCCTAATAATCATCTCTTCTTATCATCATCATCATCATCATCATTCTTTACAATCCATCGTTCCTCTTTTTCTCGTATTTTTTGTTTTTTTCTTTCTGATTTTTGGCGACCACTCTTCACAATAATGGTTTGATACAGCCATTGATATTGTTCCCCTTTCTGATTAATTACCGATTAATTTTCTTCCCTCAATGTCATGTTAGAATCAACATGTTTTTTAGGTCTAGTCTAGTACATAAAGTTTTTTTTAATGAAAATACAAAAAGAATATTGAATAAAATGTAAAAAAATAAATTATATTTAATATGATTAAAAATAAAAAAATACTTTATATATCTTTTTGATTAGATGAAATATGAATGAAATAAAAAATATTTAAGAGTAAAAAACCAAAATATCATTTAGAATAAAAAAAAACAAATTTAAGAAATTTCAACGGACTATTAGTTGAAAATTTTTGACCAATAATTAGTCAAAATTTTTCGACTACTAATTGGTTAGATGATTTTTTTTTACTAATGTTGAGTTGGTATAAGTACTTTTGTTTCACATTTTAATATGGGAAAATTTTTTATATAACAATAATTTTTAAAAAATCTCAATTTTAATGTCAAATAATAATCTTGTTTTTTTTAAAGCATAATTACTATTAAGTAATTTTATAATTAATTTTTCTAACACTTTTATTATATTTCCTTATTTTTCTTTTAAAAGCATTATTAATTATTGTTTAAGTTACAAGATAATATGTACTGTAAGTAATTAGTAGTGTAAAAATATTATATTATATAAATATTCACAATTTGTTGTTTTTTTATCACATTTTTTTTTCTTTTTTTGTTTTTGGTTTTTGCCTATGAGGGTGAATAGTACACAAGAGAGAGAGAGAGAGAGAGAGAGAGAGAGAGGCAAAATCAACTTTTTTTTTTTTTAATTTTAGCATTGAAGAATAAGAATCTTACAACGCTGCTTCATATCATATCTTCTTCCACACTCATTGGATTTAAGTTTTGTATCAATTCTGGTGTTGAAGCATTAATGGTTACAACCAAAAATTGAAGAATACTCACATCTAAGAAGAAATAAGAGAAAAAAAAAAAAGGAGAAAGCTAAAAGTTGAAGTTGATATACGATCACACAAAAAGCAAAATGAACATTTCGTAGGATCACATAAAATGATGTATTGACCCAATGTATGATGACATAAAACTAATATGAAAAATTTATCTTTCTTTCTCTTAAATTTTCAATCTACTAAATAAGCTTTGTTTTTAGATTTAGTATCCATTTCCATTTTTGAATTACTATCAAATAGGCCTTAGCTACCATTATGATTCATTTTGTGTACACGTTTCGAGAATCTTTATCAAGAGGTAATCAAGTTTAGCAAAGAAATATATTCTTTTATTTTTTTTACTTTTATGTTTATTTCGTCAAATTCTCTCTCTCTCTCTCTCTCTCTCTCTCTCTCTCTCTCTCTCTCTCTCTCTCTCTCTCTCTCTCTCTCTCTCTCTCTCTCTCTCTCTATATATATATATATATATATATAATTAGATGTATCAAATGCAACGTGGAACTATTAATTATTACAAGCATTTTATCTTTTCATTTCACAAACCAGTGCTCTTCTTGGGCTCTCGACAGGTCGATAATTGAGGATTAATTAGCACCCACTAATACCACAATCATATTATGCATCAATTCAAGGTACCTTTAATTTTATCTCTTTTTCTGGCTTCAAAAAATAATTTTAAAGAAAGGGCGTGTACGTGAATCACAATCTTTGAGATATGTTAACAATTTCCACCAATGATAGCCGTTTGTTGTGATTGTTCGAATCTTTTTACTATTATTGATTGTCTATTTACGGCATCCATAATTAAGTGTTGTATTATTTAACTAATAACTTAGTTTGTACACAATAATGGGCCACACGGCTCACTCAATTATCCCTAATGATCATCTGGTTATTAGTAATATATATATAAAGGATAAGATTTAAATATGATTATTTATATTCTCCTTAGCAGTTTCACTAATTAAAATATATCAAATACATAGTTTAATTAAAAAATTATACAGTTATACAAAAAAATTATATATTTGTCATGTTATTATTAGAGACTTATACATCTGTCATATTTTAATTAAAAAACCTAATGACAAAGATGTAAAGAATTACATACCAATATTTTTATGTATTAATTCATATAACTTAATTATTTATAAAATGCGCAATTAGCCAAATTTGAGAAAACTCATTCTTGACAAAAGAACAACCACACGTGAGTAATTAATTGGTACCAGATGTAAGTAAATCAATTCCTTGTTTTCTTTAATTGTTGAAAATTTTCGAAAAAAATGGAGCCGTAGAAAACAACTTGCTGTGGAGAGTGGATGCTTATTCTAAAGTTCTCTCGAGGGAGATTTATGCGCGAACATCAAAATTGAGTTACAATCATAATCAAACAATGAATTTTTATTTTAATATTTAATTTAGAAGGATTTTATTGTGACTGCTAAGCTAATAATGAGTATGTGTGGTTTTCTGTTTTCCTAAACGAGTAATGAGTTTGGTAAAGCACACCCTTCATCAATTTATTCATAAAAAAGGTTCCTCAGAATAAATAAAGACAAGAACCAGTCTTTTGTCAATATGTAATTGTCTACCTGGATTAATTAAGCTAAGTAACTTGTCTGGAGGGAGATATTTAAAAAAAAAAAAAAGATATGATAATTTTATATATTGAATTAATAATTGCACATACATATGGTCGGATGCATGCCATGCATGTCACGCGCAAGTAAACATTCATTACATTTATATGCCATGTAATAATTATTTTATTTGGAGGATGAAATGCTGAGAACTATCATAATTTAAGTAGACTAACGGAAAAAGTTATAGCATATATGTATATATATATTATATTATATTATATTATATTATATTATATATAAAGTAGTAAAAAGAGAACTGTTTTTTGTTAGGATAATTTTTTTAGAAATGTCCAAATTATATAACTATTTTATTTGTTTTAAAAAATTACACTTATTTTTTTTAAAATTAAAAGACATGCTACATTGATCTTTTATATAACAAAAGATAAATTATAATACATCTATTTTTATCAAAAGATCCTTACAATTTTAAATTATATAGTATAACAAATATTAAATATATATTTTATCAATATGAAATAGTTAATTTTTAAACTTAGAATAAATTTATAATTTTTAATGTAAAATAAATAAAATTACAATAAAGGGTTAAGAACTATATCCTTTTAATAAGTTATATTTTTAATAAAATAAATTAACATTATCTTTGAAAGTTTTTGGATTATCTTCTAGCTCAAGAGAAATAATGTATATTTTCATAATAAAAATAAGAATTATATATTTTGAGCATTTCTCAAGAAGAAAAATGCATTTTGCATATTTTTGGTTATAGTGAAAAATATTGTTCTTTCACACGTGATTCTTTTTAAATATGCACTAAATGATCCAACAACTTATAATATCAAACGTAAAACCTGGCAAATGTGGGGGGCACTAATTTTATAAATAATTCGTATCATTATACTGAATATATGATCTTTATAAAAAAACTTTCTTTTTCGTTTAGATAGTTCACGCATAAAAACAACTATATCATGGTAATAAAATGTGAGTTCTGTTATCATTTCATGATTTCCATCCTCATTATTAAATTAAATTCTGCGGGAAGATAATATTGTAACTATTTTAATAAATATAACTTTTTTAAACCTCTTTTTTTTAATTAATCAGTATAAGCTGTTGAAGTTGGATTATGTGCAAAGGGAATATATCTGACATATCTGAGAAATAAGGATATATGGCTAGACATTTTTGAAGGGTGTGAAGTTTTATATGATTATGGCAGGTAAACGAAGGAGAAGCCACTAATCTTGCCACCAATTGCTCCACAAGAAAATGTCATCCGTTGTTGAAAAGTAAGACAAAACGAAATGATGGAAGAGATAGTAACGCAGAAAAAATAGATTTCCATCCATTTATTATTTTTGCTTTTTCGAAATCCAAAAGTACCTTATACCAACCACCAGAAGTCAGTACGGAGAGCAAATGACACAAAAGGCAATGCTTAATGCACTGTTCATAAGAATAATTACCCTATTAACCAATAAAACAAAAGTTTTAAAATCGCAGCCAATACACAACCAAAATATGCGGTCTATTAAATTAGTTATCTTCTTCTACTATCCATTAAAGCTTTATTGCTTTTTTTACCCCAAAAAATAGAGAAAATTTGAAATATAATTTAATAAAGTATAGAGCAACGTCCAAGAGAAAGAGGCAGTTCTGGTAGTTACGAAATTGAGTTGGTATTGAAGGGTCACGTAAGGTAGAGTACCATAGTAGAAAAGGAATGAAAGACAGATAGGAAAGGGTGGGTGGGTATCCGGTGTAGCCCAATATATAGCTAGGTCTGTAATCAGCACCTAAGCACCCACTCTAGGGACCCTAGGACACAAACTCGAACCTAAAAGACAAGGGGTGGCTCCGCATGAATCGGCTGCAACTTGCAAACAGCAATGTCTCTCTTACTTTAATCGTTCTCGCAGCATAGTCTTTACACTCTTGTTCATTTTTCTCACACCACCAGACAAGCACCCGTACGAGAAACAGTTCTTCTTATATATCGAGGGTTTTAGCTGCAGATTCTATGTAGCAACCAACCATGTAGACATTGGTTTCCAACCAGCTTTTTAATTAATTAGCTATGTAAAAACAGAATACTATTACGGTTATATGCTACTAATGATACGTGCAGTCATATATATGGTTGGAACTAGCATTTTTGTGATTCCCTTTTTAATTCCTTTAATGGTAACGATTAAAAAAGAAAAACATAATCTGATAATTAAGTATAAATTAGAAGAGTACGTATATATATATGATTAATTAATTTATACTACTTAATTATGTTTTTAACAATAAATTAAAAAGAAAAGAAAAGAAAAGAAAGAAGGAAAAAGTTGCTAGAAATGCTAACCACCAGCGCCAGCACTGTGATCCACATGATGATGATGATGTTAATTCATTGCAGCATCCAATTCTACGATGTAATGATTCGCGAGTTCTGTACTGTTGATCATGATTCATTAGTGATCACATGAGTCCTGCTAATCGGATGAACAAATCCAGGAATCAATGTTACCTTCCCCTCTACTGGAGGTATTTTCCAAGTTCTTGTCGTGGTTAAAGGCGGTGGAGGAAGAAGATGCAGAAAAGTTGAGTTTGCAGGGAGCAGCAACATGGAAGGACCTTAACTGATCTCTTGTAGCTTGTCCTCCAATATCATGGTCGCCGCCGCTGCTCAGTGGCATACCCTCGGCCTCCGAATTGACATGGGGATGAGCACTCATAAGATGGGTATGGCTCATACCCAACTGATCCTCAAGGGAAGGTAAAGATAAACTTGGTTGAGACTTGGCACTAAATCCAGCATGAAGAGGATTGTTCAAGGGATGAAGCGTAGGTGTTTGGAATGGGAGAATTTGCATGGTTAGCATGTTTTGGGGGTGGTTATAAGGTACTCCCCCATCAGTTTGGTAGTTAATGGATGATAAGGGATTGTTACCAGTGGTAGTGGAAGCTATAGCATCAACCATATGATTGTGTAACATTAATGTCGAAGAAGGAGAAGGTGATGATGAAGAGGAAGATAAAAGCAATGGGTTTGGGTTTGGATGAGGTGAAGGACGCAAAGGGTAAAAGGGAGGCGTAGTAGGGGTAGTAGTAGTAGTAGTGTCCAAGTGAGAAGCAGTGGAGGAGCGCAAAGAGGAGGAAGCTGTGAGAAGATCGAGGCGACGAGAGTAGGAGGTGCCTGAAAAGGGGGGCGCGGGGATACCGGTGAACTCTTGAACCATGGCTCTGAAATTGGAGGTGTCGGTGGTGAGAACGGTGGTGGGTGCTCGTCTTGATGCTCTGGTTCGCTTCTTTGGGTTCCGTACTGCATTGGCTGGTGGTGCCGAAACTCGTGCATTATCATCGTGGAGTGAGCGCAATTGCAGTGACGGGTCTGTACCTAACACAGACTGCTTGGTTGCTGCTGCTAATGATGATGATGAAACTGCAGGGGCAGTGCAACTGGGTTCGGATCGTGGGTCTTGAGAATTAGCACCAGTGTCCAAATTTAGGAAAGGATTGGGATTTGAGTTGGGTTGGGTTTGAGAGGAGAGAGGTTGGAGGTAATTTGGAGAAACATCAAAGACAGAAGGATGGTGGGTTTGGTGATGATGATGATGAGAAACAAGGGAGAAGGAACCAAATTGGGGATGAGGATTGAGAAGGGCTGGAACTATGTCCCCCCGTGAATCATATTCTTCATCCCCACTAGAAGAGATACTTCCACTATTCCCAGAATCCATAGCTTGCAAATTAAGCAAAACCAAAATATGTAGGAATTAAATTAAAATTAGAGAAAAAAGAAAAGCAGCTTATAATAGCGGTGAGAAACACCTGTGGGTTGTGGTGGTGGCACCAAAGTTCCCGAGAGACAGAAACCAAACTACGTGGGGGGTGATGATAAAGAGGGCATGAAACGGATGGAGAGGGAACCAGGCTTTTGAAAAAGCTCTCGTATCTTGGAATCCCTGATCTGCAATGGAAGCAAATCTTTTCCTTGTCTTTCAGTCGGACAAAAAGGGTGCTATCAAAAGAAGAGATTAAAAAATGATAGGCGTATATAGATCTCAATTAGGATCATCATAGGGAGGTGAAGGCTCGGCAGATTAGGAGACGAGAGGGAGTGCGGATCTCTTGAGGCTTTTTTTTTTCTTTTTCTTTTTCTTTTTGGTGGCTGAGTGTCTGATGAATTAGGGTTTCACTTTCAGAGAAGAAAAAGAGAGAAAGGAAAGGAGATGAAAGGTTATTTAAACTTTTATGCTCAGAAAAAGAGGCCTAAAAAACCTTTGGAAGATCCTCTAGAGAGTGCAAGGGTGGGGTCGCCATTAGAGTAGAGAGAAAAGAGATGCCCATGGCTGGCTGGCTGGCAACGGGTCAAACTCAAACTGAAAGTGAGAGAGACAGTGAGAAAAGGATGTCAATTGCAACTCCGCAAAGCTTACACGCACCCACGCACAGGGCATATAATAAACAATTATAGAAAAGAAAACACACAATTAAATAAAAGGCAAAAAATGTGATAGAGAAAGCAGAACGGACGAACGCTAGGTTGGGGGTTACCCAAATCGTACGGGTAAGTTCCCATGAATAATATGAACAAAGCCAGTCATCTGGGGCGCCACCTGCATTCCTGTTTAAAATTCTCCTATCTTGTTTCTTCTACAGTCCCTCATTGATATTATTTATATATAGGATTAAAAATTGCTTAATCAAATACTGCCTTTTTTTTTTGGTGAACCAATTGGTGTGTAGAAGAATGGATTATCAAAATATTCCCTAATTGACGTTAATGAAAGGATAATTTTATTTCATTGGCTTTATTCAAGCCGGGTAACAATTCAGATTTCAGAGTAATATTAAATAATAGAGGAACTTTAACTCTACGTAGCCTCTGACTGAGTCAGAGAATTCAAGGGCCTGTTGATTCAGTTCTGTAAAATAATTTTTTTGTTTTCAAGAATAAAAAAATAAAAAAATCTGTTTGATAATGTGTTTTTAATGAAGTGTTTTGTAGAAAAAAAAACAAAATTTTGTTTTCAAAAATAAAAAACTCAGAACACTTTTTAAGTGTTCTGTAATTTTTATTCTACAGAATCAGGTAAAAAATAAAAAATAAGTACTTTTTAAAATAATGATTCAAACAAATTTTTTAATTTTTTTGTTCTTAAAAACTTGTTCTTAAAAACACCTATTTTAAAAACAAACAGGCCCCAAAATTCCAATCAACAATAATTTATTCATACTTTTAATATGCAGTGGAGTTCTTTGGGATGAATGCGGTGTATTTACTTACTTTGTGAACTAAATCAATAAAAATTGTAAGTTAATATTATAATTTTATTCCAAAGCTCTATTATGCAGTATTATTATAAAATTTTTAAGTGATTGAATCTACACTAAATATATATATACATACATATATATAATTTTCCAATCCTTCACCAACTGTCCTAATAAGTAAAATATATATTTCCATAGTCACGGATACCGGTGACAATGCATGCATAATCAAATTGTAAGTTTTTTTTTTTCTCCTTCTTACAAATATAAAATAAGCAACTTAAGTAACTTGTTCTAATTAGGGTTATGGGCCCATCTCAGTCAAAGAAAGACGTAGATCTATAGCTCACCCTTATATACACGCGCGCGCGCGCATACATACAGACAAAATTTAAATAAAAGCTACTTAAATCAATTACGTTAATTCACATACTGTGCATAGACAGATGATGTGGAGTATTTAAATGTTACGGAAAATTTTGAGGAAGGCCACTTGAAGCAATTTATTAAGCGTAACCACCATGTCAATGTAGTTTATGTATAATTTATATAGAAAAAATTTGCATAAATAATGATACTAAATGAAATTAATAAATCTGGTTGCCTTATCAAATTTAAATATTATTTGAGAGAATCAAATGTGACTGGTTGCATCATAGGTGATTATTGTTTGATTAAAGTGCATGAAAAATGGGGTTAAACATATGTAAGGATGAATGTTATGAACTCAAATTTATCACGAAGTTAAATTATAACACAATAATTATTATATATAACACAACGGTATTTGTCAATACTATTAGATTTATTACTCTAGCTATATTTATTAATTACAAAAAATTTAAATCAATTATATTAATATAATTGATAGGTATGATTATAGTTATAAACGCAGTGAAATTGATAAAATAGCATTATATATTCAGTATTTTATTATGTTATCATAATTAAAATTTATGGTAAACTTGAATTTATGGTATCATCATTTCATTTGTAATCCGAAAATAGATCCACTTAAATATTTTCATATGGTATCTCAACAATGTCTGTATTATCTTTAATTATAATTTTTTGATTCTTCGAATGATCGAGTTTGTTCATCTGTCATTTTAAAATATGGATAAAAGGACGATGCCTAATGTATTATCAGAAAAAATAGATAATGAAATCAAAGTTTGTTTTTTAAAATCTCAGTGATGGACCCTGAAGCTTTGCTTTAACAATTATTTAATTGTGTACCTTTATGAACAAATATTTTTTAAGCATAATCAATTCTACTGATAATTTAATAAGTTAATTAAAGAGTTTTGCTTTTTGTGAAGACGGATAGATCCATAATTATGTATTCATACATAATAGTCACCTGTATTAGATCTAATATAACTTTTATTTTCATGGATTCATTTTTACATAGTTTTTAATAAACAAATTATTTTTACTTGGATGATAAAACTAAATTATGAAAATGAAGCCATGCTTACTTATACAATTACAAGTAATAGTTAATAAATTACTAACATGGCGCTGAACCAATATGCAATGGCTATAAATTTGTCCAAAATACAACATAAGAATTTTAAATTTTTATTTTAGTCTTAAAAATATATTTATTTTTTTATATTGTTCCTTTTTTTTAATTCAAATAAATCTATTAAGTTGTTGCATCATTTTCTTGGATTTACTTGGACCATTAATATAGAGTATTGAATGTACTTTTAGATATACCTATACAGGGCATGAATGCAAATTTGGCAGTAATAATCAAAACTAAATCCAATCAACGAGGATATTCTGACATAAGAACAAAACAATTACCAAAAGCTAATTAGATGAATTAAGTAACCACACATTCAAACCATTTAGGATAGAGGGTGAGAGAAAGTGACGTGCGCGTTTGTTTTACTGCTGCTACTACTACTACTATTATTATTATTATTATTATTATTATTTAAATTTTTTATATAATTTTAAAATTTTTAATTAAAATATCTTCCATAAAAATATTTTTTTTCAGTTAATGAGGAATATTTTAGTTAACAAAATTAAAATGGAACCAAAATAAAATAACATTTTGTTTTAAAAATAAAAAATTTTATATAATTTCAACAAAACTCAAAAAAATAGATATAATTTACACTTATTATTATTATTATTATTTTGATCCAAATGGTTTGTTTTATTATCCCTTTCGTTTAATGGGCATTTGGATGGTCCTGCTGTATAAGAAGTGAGAACAAATAAGCCCAACAACTCAAATTCTAGAAGGATCAAAATTGAATTGTTCTGACCTCGTATAAGGCCACGCAAGCTAACATCAAAATCAAAAGGAATTATTAAATAATAATAATAAATTTAAATAAATATTTAAACATTTAATATCATATTATTTAATTATTATATAATTTTTTATTCAGTAATACGATATTGATTTATAAAAAATATTTACTTGTTATACTTTTATTAAAAATTTTATAACAAAAATACAAAAATTCTTCTTAACTCTTTTTATAGGCTTAAATACAATTTTATTCTTGCAATCTTTTAAAGAAATTAATTTAGTCTCTTTATTTTAAAATCAAATAATGTTATCTCTCTAAGTTTTAAAAAAATTTAATTTTTTTCCTACTTACTTACTGTAGGGTTAATCATTACTTCGGTTGACTTAATCAACCTAGCATAACTATATTAAGTGAGGTTGGATTAAGCTAAAAAAAAAAAAACAACGTAGAAAGTCAAGCCAAAAAAAATAAGTCTACCAATTAAGCTAGATCGGATCCCAAGTCAAGGTGTTTTAAATTGACATTTGGCCGTATGGGCGTTTGTTTTTTTAAATATCTTACAAGATTTAATAAAATAATTTAATATATAAATAAAATATATTTCCAATAATATACATTTTTATCATAATCTCGGCCAGGTCATATACGATCAACTCTTATCGTATAATTTAAACCATTAAAAAAAGAAATACATAAATGAAGTTTTCTTCAAAGCATTTTGATATAGATATATATTATAGTGCTAATGGAAATTTTTGAAAATCCATTTAATTATTTGTTTTTAAATCTGTTGTACTACACAGTGTGTTGTGCAACAGCAACAGAGTACCCAAAATCAGTATCTCAATAATAAAACTTTTTACCAACTAATCCATTACATTCAATCTAGCATCCAAATTCAAATAGTAATCAGGGAAGTGGAAGAACTTAAGAGATCATTCAAACCTCAATGCCTCAGAAGTCATTCCTCAACCTTGCAAAAGTAACTTTGTGTAAAGTGATTGAGTTTTTTTTTTTTTTTAAATAGAACTAGGCTACCTCAGTTGGATTTAGCTACATTCCATTATAAACTAGACTTAATTAGGTTGGATTAAGTACTAAGCATGAAAAACAAACACGTTCATATAAAATTAGATAGGATTTCAAATTTAGCCCAAATTCAACCTAATTTGGCCCATAAACACCCTCATCTTACTTTGTCTGTTAGAAACTTAACAAAGTGTTATGACATTCCAGTTAATGATACTTTCATACCATGTCATATAAGGTTAAACAAAAAAATTGCCAAATCATACCCAAAAAAATAAAAAAGACGACAAATGCAGCTCCTCTCCCCAAAAATCGAATCGACATCTAGCGACCCTTCTCGCCAAATAAATTGCCAAACGAGCCCATCCTTTTCTGACACTTTTTTTTTTTGTTTTAATTGATGCGACTAAGCAAAACTGAGCCATTCTCTAAAAGTCATTTACTCTGTTTCCATTTTATTTTATATTATTCATTTGCCACCTTTGATCTGATGCAAACTTATTGGCCACTTTTAATCTGTAAAGTGAAGCGGAGGAAAGTATACTTAATTTACATACATATATATTATAATAATATGTATACATCATAAGAAGTACAAAGAATTAGAAATTCGCATCTAGCTCTTTTTCGGGTTTAGATTCTTTTCAATCCAATTTCTCTTCAGTCATCTAGTTTTAAAGGTTTAGTTTTTTTTCTTCATTTTTTACTTTTTAAAAAATTAAAAACAAAACAGCAAGAAGGAGCAAATGCAAGACTGGATGGACTAAAAGGAAAGAGAGGATTGGAGAAAAGCCGCAAGCCTCTTTTTCTCTATGTAGTTCCTTGAGATATTTGATTTAAATTACCTTACAGTTTACAATTTGTCTTCTATTATGATTCACTATCTCTTTTATACACGGAGCTAATTAAATCAACTTGGATATACATCAATAATGGTAAATGTAACATATAAGATAAATACATATTAGATCTCAAATACTATTGTTAAAAAACAAAAACAAAAGTATGCATATACGTACTATTTTTTTTTTATTGGGGTTCATCATGTACGTACTAAATTGGAAATGCCCTGCATTGAGGTTTGATATTTTTTTAATATAGATTTTGCTGCCCAACAAAATACAGAATGGCAATAGAGTGGAGGATTAGTAAGTGAGTTTGGTTGGATGCGACGTGAATTTTTTTTAATATAATTTATATAATATTCGTTGTGTCATTGTAATAATTATTTTATTCATTCAATTATTGTTTTAATTACTAAATTATTTTTTAAAAATAAAAATATAAAAAAAAATCATTTATTTTTTATATGCAACACTTGAGCCGCGAGCCTCGTACGTACCTCTATTGATTTAGGTTACCTTTTTTCCAGTTCAACTTAGCACACAAGCACTTTCACTAAATTTTAGGCCAAGCTTGCACAACTGTCCGGCCCACTGTTTGGATTGAGAAAGTTTAGTTTGTGAACGAATTAGGATGGTTGGGTTTGATCAAAATTTTTTAAATAAAAATTAAACATTATTTAAAAATAAAATTTTTATATACATTTTTGTAAAATTACATATTATTTTTAAACATAGTATATAAATTATATATTATCCTTTAAAAAAAATATTTTCATACAAGTCCTTAAAAATATTTTTTAAAATATTTATGGTCACTAGTGAAATTGACCAAAATACTTAATTTAAAATTTGATCCAACCCAATCAAAATAATTTTTATTTTTAACTCAGTCCAATATAACCACATTGAACTAAGTTGGCCATCCAGTGCAGCCTTATTTTATAGACTCTAACATCATCCAATTATTTCTCTCTGTTATTTGGGCCCTTGGATTGTTTGCTATGCAGTAGATCAATCATAAAAAATAATAATAATAAAATAAAAGTGCCAGCCCCAGTTTTGCTTAATTTGAGTAGTAGAGAAGCTGCATTCATTATTTGGACATCTTCCCACTTTTTTAATAAAAAAATTATTTTAATGAGAATATATTTTTGACTTACAAGATTAGTTTTATCTTTTTTGAGAATTGTGCATGAATAACAACCATGATTCATTTTATTAGTTTGTGGAGGGATAACTCTATTTTGAAGGCGTCTAATTAAGTATTTCTATATCATTCTGATGTTATAATATTTAATTTACTAGATAAATTATTATTATTATTATTATCATAAAAAGCATATTATTATGCACATCCCACTTTCTTGGAAAAATAATATTGTACAATATTTTACAAATTATATTTATGAATATGTTAAATCTTATTACTTGATAACATTAGGGCATTGTCTAGTAGTTTAAAAATACTTTAAAATATGTATTTTGATAAAGGAGAGCCAAATTGGTAGGTTAGTGTCCCTTATCCAGTCATGCCCTAAAATAGAGACATGATAGACATGGAATACAAGAAGACCATATATTCATAAGTCTAACCACCTATAAATCCTAATATGATTTTCAATACATGGTTAAGTTTATGAAAAGTAATTCCAAATCAAATATGATTTTATTACTTCTTTCATTCCTATGAAGTTCAATATTATACAGTTGGCCATAATCATATCAAATTGTATTGACTTGTTATAAAAAATCCAGCAAAATGTCCTATAATAATAATGCATCTTAGATTGTTTACAATAACTAACTAATCAAAATTAGCAAAAGATAAACATAAACTTTAGCAATTACACATCTTAATATTCATTACTAGATCCCTAACATGTCTATGCCAATTTGGCTGGGATATCTTCGAGTACTTATAACTTTTTTAACTAATATCCCAGGCTTATACCCTCATCCTCATTGATTGCCACTATATTAAGTAGTCATTTAGATTGAAGTCAACACTTTATGCGTGATATTTTACAATTGCACTACTACTGTATGCTTGAACTTTTACTCTAAATCATTCTTTAACCTCATATACTCAGGCTTCCTAGCATAGACTTATGCTTTAGGCCCACTTTATTTTGTCTTCTCTTTCTTTTCTAACAGGGATTACTAATACCTTTATCTGAGGCTTTCAAGAATAGACACTTTCTTTAAGTGTCCATGCCTAACCTTTAGACATCATCTTTAAATCTTTCTTAGTAAGCTTATGGTTGCCATCTCATTATACCTTTCCTTTTATCTCCTAAATATGGGTAATTATTTTTTCTTAGGCATCTGACACCCGACTTACTTATTCTTTACTTCTAACCCACATCGTTGAATCCTTTATAGAGTTAGGTTGCTTGAATCATGCTCTAGTACAAAAAATGTAACCCCTTCACATCACAGCTCTTTATTTATTTATTTGAGTTTATTTATGAGTCTAATTTACCTATACATGCAAATATGAGTCCAAAATTTATTGAAAACTTTCTATTAACTTTTTATAACTAATACATCCCATCCATGATTTATTACTCGCATTAGAACTTATTTCTCTTATTATTGGCAATGACCTTTACTAATTAACGAATATATTAGTGATTAATTCACTTTATAATTTAAAAAAAAAGTATACAAAGTTTCTCTCAAAAATCTTAACAATTTAAACTATCTAATGGTCACAATTACAATTTGAATTCATAGTGCTTAACAATCACATTTATATCCTTACTTCAACTATCTAACTCAGCACTTAAAGCTTAGTTATTAGCTAGCTCATCTCAATGCATATAAGCCATGCAATTTCATATATCTATACTCAAATATAACATAATTACTAAAACTATATAGCTCTTTAAATCACATGTAAATATATGGAGACATAAAACTTAATTAACATTACTCATTGTATGTCTATGAATGAAATAACACATAATATTGATATACACATATTTTACAAATCATTTATAATTTTATTAACTACATATAAGCTAAATTATACTTGATATAGTCCTTGGTCTTAACATGTTTTCTCGCTATCTCTAGTATTAAACTTCTTTATACCTAGAATAGGTTAGTGAGAATAGAGGGATGAGATTCTAAAAAGAATCTTAATAGCTACATTTAACTACCAATACATACATGAGACAGTCAAGCAAGATAATACATGTATGCAAGGTCAAATATTTCAAGCATTAAAACTATCATATCATACTTATTTGGATCCATACTTTCTCTATCATGACCATGATAGTTTAGCTTGGCTTAGGCTTTTTTTGTTGGATTTTGGGTGAACTACTGTGTTTAATTTTGTACCTCTTAGCTATTAGCCATAAGCCATAAACATAACTCATACTATATAGCTTAAAAATTAGTTCAACATATTATAGAGTATGTTATTAAAGCAACCAATACACATAATACACATCAAGCCCAAACAAGTCAACATGCATAAAAGGTAAAGAAGAGTAAGCTATTTGGAGGATGCTTAATCCAATGCTAACATTCACTTACTCAACTTATCTCCTCACGTGCTCTTTCTTCTTCTTCTTCTTCTTTTTTCCCCTCTTGGTCTCCACATCAAAAGACAACTCATTTCATCATAGTTTGCCTAAAACAATAAAATAGGCAATAACACTAATTAACTAAAGCATATGTAAGCTCAAATTATCTATACATGGCACTTAGCATATATTAAAAGCTATTTAGACACATTTTAGTCATATTCAGTTTTAAACTTTAAAAAATTATAACTTGAGTTAGGGACTTCCAAATTTAGTAAACTTTAAATTATTAAAAAGCTCTTTATATGTACAGTTTATTAGCAAAATTTCAAAATTAAAAGATTTCATTTGATCCCTAAAATACTTCAAAGTTCATAATTGAAATAGTGTAAAAATTCTAATTTTTATAGCTTTTCTAGGCCAATTTTAAAAATCAATAACTTTTATCCAAATTAGACAAACTAAGACTTTTTGGAAAGCTTTTAATGTGCTCTAATTATTATAAAAATTTAAGGTTTAAACAAGACCATTTAGTCCTTAAAAAGAGTCAAACTTTAGAGTTATTCAAAGACAAGAATTGATATAGTGCAAATTTTGTAGGGTAATTTTAAAAATTCATAAAATATTCCATATTGATTCAAAAATTATAAACTATGTCTCATATGAAACTTTAGGATATCCCTTAAATGCATGCCAAATTTCATCCCAAAATTCAACCTCCAAGGCCCTCAAATGTAGACTTATATTTTAGTGCTTAGAAAATCTTGATTTAAGCAACTTATTATACCAACTTGCAAGTTTCAAAGAATTTATGGCTATGGATAAAATTCTTTTCATATCACTAACTTAATAAATTAGTTCATCACTTAACAGTTGTCTTATAACTCATTTTGACCCATCCACTACTTATTTTTCTTTATGACCTTACTCATAATGCATTATCCAAACTTAAATTTCAATGTGCATCTTATTGAATTCAGCTTCTAAGCTTCTAATTCTTATCACACATAATCTATATGATTCAAATGGGACTTCTTGGAGCCATTACAAGGATGCCTAGCATCACATTGCCCTTCAATAGCCTTTCTTAAACCCTAATGATTCAGCTTCCAAAATGTGACTTCTAAATTCATTTTAATACTTTCATTGAGGTTCATATTTTATGTCTAAGTCATTTAAGACCTTAGAATCAATGAAATAACTTCCTAAATTCACCATTCATTACATGGTCAAATTGATGCTTAAAGTGCACTAACTTGGAGTTTTTCATAATTTAAGCAAAACCAACTTTAAACTCTTATGCCTCATGCTTAAAAAAATCTAAATGCATTTAATGCATATTATAATAACTTGAATTCCAGCCCCCCTTAGGCTAGGTTGATACCTCATTTCTCTTGCCTTAGATTGTTGATTTTAATCGTTCAAGCTAGAATCAAATTGCTTTTATGTTAAATTCTTATTCTACAACCTTCTAAAACCTATAAACCAACAAGAAAACATCATTCCCTTCATTAATCTATGATGACCAAAATTATAGGGACTACATACCTCATTTTGAAACTCTTTTTGTATATATTCTTTTGCACATATTGGTTTCTTAAAAGGAGCCTTTTCTCTCACTAGGCAGGTATAAACTTGATCATAAAATAGAGCTTGTTTCTTTTCTCTATCTTACCTCCAAAGGATGTTGATGGTTGTTAGTTGGAGTTGAAGAAGACGACACAAATGGAAGGTTAGAGAAAAGTCTTTCGCTCCATTATAACTCATTTTGCAGGCTTTTTAGGATCTAACTGCTTCTTACACAATTTTCAGTTTCTTTCATATAAAATATTATTTTTGAGGTTTAAATAGTTTAAAATAGTGAAAAATATCTCTACTTATACTCACAAAATTGGCTATCTTGTTTTGCGTGCCATAAAGGTTTTAATTGATTCTGGTGATTCATATGGTTTTAAGGATATTTGAAAACTCTAGTGGGTTTAATTTTGACATTTAAAACTTTTTTCTTGAGTTTTTAAAATTTTGTTCAAAAATATAATTTTGTCACTAGTTTACTATTTAGCCATATATAGCTATTTTGTTGTCATTTCTACACCGTAAGTGATCTCCTAACCCGTTTCTTCATATTCTGATTAATCTTTTACTCTTACTTAACCTTTTTTCCTATTACTTTAAGGTCCCTTTTATTTAAAATATCAGATTCAATTAAGTCAAGATGCCAGATGTTATATAACTTTATATTTATATATCAATTGTTATACTTAAATGGAAGCTAATATTTAAGGAGAGTCTTTTTCATATTAAATTTGCTTATTAGTTTTGTTATTATCAGAAAAAGGGAGATTGTTAACCCACGCTTTACTAGGCCTAATAATTTTGCTTGGTTCATGATTTTAATGATAACAAAACAAAAGTTTTGATATATGAAAAAGCTAACTATAACTTGGCTCGTTTAAATTTCTATCTTTTTATTTGTCTAAAATTCATTAATAAACTAATCTACAAATCTATGCCATCTTGACTTTTGGATAATACAAATGGAATAAGGCATATTTGTGCCAACTTTATCTCTCTTTTGCAACTAATATTTTTTTTTATAAGAAAAGAGTATGTCATTCGTCTAACTTGTGAAATATTAAAGAACATTAATGGAGATGAGACAAACACTTTGCACATATATGGTGCTATTGAGAAAGAGGAAATGAAGGTTAAAAGACATACATTCTTTGTTCTAGTTGAAAAGTTCCTATGCTTAATACTCCATTTTGCAGAAAAAAAAAATTTATTAGTAACGATCACAAGTTGGTGAAAAAGTATAAATATACTGAAGATTGAAGAAGTAAATCACAAAGAAATTATTAGAAATCATTTGAATATTCAATAGCATTTATTTCTATTAGAATATTTTGAGTCTCTAGTTCGTTGGCTTTGTTAAAAATCTTCTTTCCTTAATATTTGTTAAAACTTTTTAGGTAAAAGAGTAAGTTGAAGGTAAGTTTGAGTAAAACCTTATGTAAGAATAAGGTAAGGGTAAACTTGCAAAACACTATGTAAATAAGTTAATGGTGAACTTGTAAAATTCCATAGGTAGGTTGAGTCAAGGTGAGATTGAACTATGACTTGTTATTTGTTAAATGAAGGAAATCCCTTGATATTCAAAAGGATTGGACATAAAGCAGAGGGGTTGGATCAAGATAAACTATCATATGTTATCTCTCTTTCCTGAACTCAATGGTTGTGTTTTTTTTTTTTTTGCTAACTTAATTTATATCATACACTCAACTTGTATTTATTGCACCATTTTTCACATTAGGGGTGTTCATGGGCAGAGTCAAGCTGGACATTTAGTATGCCCGATACGGGGTCAGATTAAGACATCGGGCTTGTTTTTATGCCTGTGGCCCTGTCTGGCCCGAACAAGCTCGATTTTATGTTGGGTTAAGGCAAATTAGGGCTGCTCGAATTTTTTTTTATGAACTGATACTTATAATATAAAAATATTTTTTTTGTAGACTCATAGGTATATATTTCAAAACAATAGGCTTTTAAAATCTTCATGTTTTTATCAATAATAAAAAATAGCTTGGTATTATCAAGCAACATATAAGTTATACTAACATAATTAGCTTTAGGTAAACATGTGTATTTTCATTATTAAACAAAAGAAATATCAATAAGCATGTATATCAATAATGAAAATAATTAAAAAATATGGATGGTTTAAGTAGATAATGAAATTTGCACCATGTAAAGAGAATCAAATAAAATAAAAATAATATATATATATATATATATAAGATGACAAGATATTAATAACTAAAAAAAAAAACTATTAAGACAAGTTGGGCAGAATATGTCTTCGCCCGTGGCCCGGCCTGCCCTGATATAGTTTTGTTTAAAATTCTGCTTATTTATATTTTTGGCCCGGCTCAATTAGGTCGGGTTAGGGTGGATCCCTAGGGCTAATCGGACCAATAAACACCCCTACTTCACATAACTTTATTGCTTATGAGGAACATTTTTAACAATTTCACTCAACTTAATTTGTTATTTCTTCAACTTTACTTTAAATTAAATTTAAAATTATTATTATTTAATTATTTTTCATATTTGCACTACACACTTATTTAGCTCCCTCTAAGTGTATTTATCAATTATATATGGAATTGAGATTCAATGCTGCCATTGGTGGAACAAAGATGTGCTTCTCAGCGTTTTCTCTCATTTTGATATCTACTATGTCATGTCTTTTTCTTTTCCTTTCTTATTTAATGTTGGATTTGGATTTAAGCTTTAAACATTATTACACTTTGGACCCACCTCTTATCTGATAAGAAGGCACCGATCCACGACAATGAGATCTTTTGTGTTCTGTGTTTCCTACCCCAGAATCCTATCACCACTGCATTGCCTTATATGTTAGGTTCAAGTATGTATCTATTTCTCAATTGTGAGCTTGTTTTTGGTGCAAGGGACAAAGAGGCTACAATCAGCCACGACTCATAATTATTTGTGAACACAATGGACAAAATATTGGAGACGGACATTCTATTTGTCTATTGTAAAACTTTGACTGCTTTTAAAGAAGTATTTTTGTGCTCCTTCTCCCATAGAACGAGAGGATATCAGATTGTATCTTATTCTGTGTTTCCGTCGGCAAACACGAGGTTCAAGGCTTCAATTTAAATTTGGATTGGCTTTAATTCATTTTCCTCGTGCAAAATTGAATATTAATTCCCCCGTGGTTTCAACAAATGATTAAATTCGACCCGCGTTATGCATGAATATTAGTGGATATATCCGATCAATGTTAATTACCGCCAACTTGGGTCAGCACCATATCCCCAAATGAATGACTAGCATTCATTTATTTATATTAAAATAAAAAAATTAAAGCATTAAAGAGCTTACAAAATTAGACTTGTTTGGTGACCTAAAGTGTGGGGAATGTATGGTGTGGCGTGGGTTATGGGGAAGTGCAGGAAATGAAGAGCATTTAGAAGCCGGCACCGACGAACAGGGAGCGAGACATGATGGACAATTTGTTGTGATTTCTTTACATATGAATAGTCTCAAACGCGTCGTATATAACTATATATTCAAAATTGATGGAATCCTCTTATGTCTGACACTCGCACATAAAACAAGAGGGAACAATGGTTATTTGCTAGACTACCAAGCCTTTAAAAATGGAATAGACAGGAAGGTGGCAAAAGGATACTAAAATGGGGTACATATTAAATAATGGGCATCCAGCTTCAGAGCTGCTTCCTATATCAGTGGGGTCTTCAGGCTAATACAAAATTCTCTTGAATGCTTTATCAATGGAAAAAATGATGCTAGATTTGACAAGTATTTAAAAGCTGAATTGGGAAAGGTCCTCTCAGTGATTGTGGCTTGGCAACAAATCACGAAACCTCGTGCTTTTTCGATTGGGGCAGGTTGTTAACAGCTATTCTAACATAGTTTGTCATCAATTCTTACCCACCGTGGAAAAGCTATTGTTCCCACTACAATCTCATTCTCAAGTTTCAAATTCCTGGGTCTGCTATTATTTTTGTTCAATAACCACTTTAGCATGGTAACTAATTAATAGTTTTCCATCACTAGGAGAATCATATTTGCTTTTTAATACTTTATTTTTGGTCAAAAAGTGTTGGCTCACAACTTACAAGCAACCTGATTCTTTTTTGACAATATACACACAAATATATAAAACTCTATACCATTATAATTTGATGTCTAGGTGCCTTCAAGCTTCAACTGTAAGTATGTTTGTAAATGCTTTCTTGGTCTTGTTAACAGATCATATTGAAGCTTTCAACACATAGAAAGAGGAAGATGGTCAAATACACACGAAATTCTCATAAATTAAAATTTCTGAAAGTGAATATTATAGGGTTACTCCCTCCAAAGTCCACAGGAAAGAAACTGTGATGGTTATTTTAAGTGGCTAATGTGCTCTGTATATATAATGTTAAAAATTCTGCGTATTAAAAGGAATCCATATTTTTAAATTCATTTCTTCAAATAATGTAACGATGTACAAAGAATATAGTTTTGCAGTGGATGCTTTAAAATTCGAAACTTAAGGAGACAGGCGCATGAGATAAACATGTCGGAAATGTTTAAACTAAAATTTTCACTAACCCAGTATTGTGAGGTGCGTGAGGTTATATTTGAGTTTTTTTTTTTTAAGAAATGAAATGGAATGACAAATAAGAAAATAAAATAAAAGAATAAGAAATGAAATGATATGTTATGTATTATTTTATTATTTGAAAATTTTAAAAAAGAGAAGTGTTATTAATAAAATAAAATGATTTATAAATTTTTTAAATATTACTCTTACTGTTAGAATTAATTTTAATTAAAGAGAATCCAAAAAATAAAGGAGAGGGTATATGGGATTTTCTTAATGGGCTTCACCAACTTTCTTTTTTTTCCTCTTTTTTTTTAAATTATAAAAAATTGGTCTGAAATCCTATTTTTTTAACTCTCGAAAGTCTAATATTTTTCTATTTTTTTGGTACAGGTTTCATTATTATAATGCTATAAAACTTTTCCAATTTTATTCAAATTAATTTAGGCCTCGGCCCTTTAGATGGATTGAGAGAACGTTTGAACCGATTCATCCTACGAATAACAATGTGACGTCACAAACAATGATTATACGGTGATTAAAGTGACCAATAGCATTTAAATCCGTCCAGCGAAATCACACTGAGCTGGAAACTTTGAACAGTGGTTTACCTTGTTACGCTGTTTTGTGTATCTAGCATGCACGGATTTATTTTGTTTTATTTTCTTAATCAATAAGTATAACGTTCTTTTTTATGTTTTTTTGGGGATAGATTCAATAATTATAAATTAATTTAATAGAATACACAAAATATATAAATAAACAAAAAGTTCATACATATTATTATATATTAATTTGGACATTGAATGAAATCCAATCAAATCATATTATAATTAATTTGGCCAATGAATGAAATAATATAATCTGATCTGTTTTCCTTTTGTGCGTATGTGTCTATTCTTTTAAATCCTACTCTACCCATTGTGTCTCTAAAGCTCCCAAAAAAACAAAAAGATCCAAAGTAAGTTTCTTGGAAGCCACTCTAGGAGGCGATGAGCTTTAGATATGACTCCCGCCCAGGGCAAGCGTCTTATATAAAGTCCTTCATAGTCAAGCCATCACTTCATAATTTCCCTTTCATAATTTCTCCAATTTCGAACATCTTCTGTGCTTCCTTCCTCCGTTGTATTTTTTCCTTTCAACATTTTGTCTGCCCAGCAAGTTGTTTCTCTAGCACTTCACATATCTCCTTCATTGTCATTCATCTCCAGTAAGGCTAATTTCGAAGATTCATGGCAGGAAAGGCGAAGAACAAGGTGGAGATTGAATTGGGTTGTGGTTTCATGGGGAGGATTTTCCAACTCAGAAGCTATAAGCTGAGAAAATCATCTGTTCATTCACTGCCCATGAGGGCTAGCAACAACGTACCGAACGATCAGAGCAAAACTGAATCCAAGAAGCCTTCAAATCATGAATCCAATGGTACTCCCACGGAATCGCACAAACCAGCCGGAAAGAGCACTTCCGGTCATCGAACACCTCCTACCAACCGAAAGAATCAAAATCCGAGGCCTCCCGATGCTGCAAGGAGCTCCACATCATCCTCTGGTAATTCAACCCAAACCAAGACTCAACAAAACCACAAGTTGAATGATGACAGCAAGATACAGAGAGAGCCCCCTGGAAACTCGATGGAGCTTGCTAGGATAATTACTCATTACCAGCGAGAAAACGAGAATAAATCCTCCCTCAAACTTACTGGTAATTTGCTTGTAAATAACGGCCCAAGAACTAGTACTAGGAGTCTTGAAAGCATTCCCAAGAGTAGAGATTTGAACTCAGTGCTCAAGTATCACAGTAAGGCCAGCACAGGCGTAACGGGGAATATTATGAGGAAGAATAGTGATGAGCTTCCGCAATTCCGAAGTCCGAAGAACAGAGTAGACCCTGAGATGTTGAAGACAATGGGAAATGAAGCATATAAGCGAGGAAGGTTTGAAGAGGCTTTGACTTTGTATGAGCAAGCGATTGCCATTGATTCAAATAAGGCAACGTTTCATTGCAATAAGAGTGCAGCTTTAATGGGCTTAGGCCGTCTTCTGGAAGCGATTATTGAGTGCCAGGAAGCTATCCGGCTGGAGCCTTCTTATAACAGACCCCACCACCGTTTGGCAACCATATACCTCAGGTACTCAATAGTTTAGTAACACTTATATACTCCATTCGATTGCCAAGGAATAGTATGTGGTTGGTTTCTGTGTTTTAATTCGTTTTCCTCATTGATTTGAGATTCTTAATTCAGATTGGGAGAGGCAGAAAAAGCACTAGGTTACAATGACGCAACCCCATATCCTGATTCCGTACTCGCTTTCCAAGCTCATTCTCTTCGGAATCACCTTAAAAAATGCATTGAAGCAAGGAAAGTCAATGAGTGGGATGCTATACTCAGGGAAACACAGTCTGCAATATCATTAGGTGCTGATTCAAGTCCTCAGGTTAGTATTATTGGTCTCACATTGAATTTTCATACCAGTGCCATCGATCTATCAGCTCCTTGTGCCTTATCCCGACTAAGAATTGTTTATCCACTCCAGGTTTATGCTTTGCAAATGGAAGCCTTACTTAAGCTCTTCAGACATCAAGAGGCATATGCTACCTATGAGAAAATGCCCAAATTTGCAATTAATTGGTGTACCAAGTTATTTGGTCTGGCTCGTAGTGCTTATCTGTTGATGATAGGTGCGCAGGTTTACTTGGCAGCTGGCAGGTTGGTGAAAATCTTTTATTTATGTGTTTACTGGATTATTTGTACACTCTGAACATCAGCTCAGAGGATATGAAACCACAAGTAAATCTAGAGCAGGTCTTTTCCTTTCCACTAAGCCTTATGAATTTTGATAGAAACTAACATTACTGATTAAGGGGTGAGGGATGGTACACACATTTGATGAGTAATTGATGTTTGTATAGCAGAGTCAGTTGAACCAAATTATATTTACATCAAAGTATATTGTCAGCTTCAGGCTTCTATTGCTTTCTTTGTACTCAATGATCACTGCAGTGCAGATACATAGTCTTAGTTAGCAATGATCCCAAGTTGATTTTCATGTTATGGGTGAACAGGTTCGAGGATGCGGTGACAGCAGCTGAACAAGCAGCTAAACTTGATCCAAGCGACAAAGAGGTGAATGCAGTGGTAAAAAGGGCGAGAGCAATGACATCAGCCAGAATGAGTGGTAACTTACTGTTCAAGGCATCCAAATATACGGAAGCATGTGCTGTATACAACGAAGGACTAGAGCATGATCCATACAACTCAGTCCTACTATGCAACAGAGCAGCATGTCGTTCAAAGCTGGGTCAATTTGAGAAAGCGATTGAAGATTGTAATGCAGCCCTTGCAGTTCAGCCTAGTTACAGCAAGGCACGGTTAAGGAGGGCCAATTGCAATGCCAAGGTGAATTAATTGCTTCTTTAATGTTGATATCTTCTATTATATACTTGTTTTCAATTGATAACCCCTTCTTTATTCCTATCTTATGCATGTAGTTGGAAAGATGGGAAACTGCGATTCAAGACTATGAAATGCTATTAAGAGAAAAGCCAGGGGATGAGGAGGTGGGTAGGGCTCTGTTTGAGGCCCAGCTCCAACTCAAGATGCTGCGTGGAGAAGATATTAAGGACTTCAAATTTGGGTCTAATTTGGTTTTTATATCGAGCAATGATCGTTTTAGACATTATGTAACCTCACCTGGTAAGTCACATTCGTTTGAGTTTCTTACACAAGTAAACTTAGAGCATTACAAAAAGCACTAACCCGATTGTGTGTGATTGAACAGGGATGTCTGTGGTGCTATTTTGCAACAAGGCAACCCACAAGCAAGTATTGCTAATGTTGGAGCAAACCTGCAAGAGATTTCCAACTGTTAATTTCCTCAAGGTCCGTTCATTTAAATTGTTTTGGGGTTTAAACATTTCCATTCTGGGGGAATGGTAATTGAAAAATTGAAAGATGGAATCCTAAATTCTTTCTCTCCCACTCTTTTTTACTTTGTTTCTTACAAAGAGTTATTTACAACTTTAGGTGGAAATTGAAGACCACCCCTACTTAGCGAAATCAGAAGGTGTGAGCTCTATCCCAGCGTTCAAAATATACAAGAATGGATCAAGGGTTAAGGAAATTCCAGGCAACAACCACGAGTTGTTAGAAAGATCAGTTAAATTGTATAGCAGCTGATGATAATTGCATATCTTCGGACGAGAACACTGTGCAGGAAAGACAGAAGAAGATTGGAAGGGAGGAGAACAAGCCATGGAAAATAAATCAGGCTAATTGTATCAGCTTCTTAAATTTTTGGACCTTGCTTACAGGGCAGGGGAAGCATAGCATCACTATAGCCCTGACAATTTTATAGAAAAGGAATTCTTTCTGTTAGTAATTGATTCTTTTACCCTTATGTTTGAGCAGCCTTGGTTTTCATACTGGTTTGGCAAACCTGAACAATTTTTTTTCTTTTGTTGATAAGTTATATTCTTTTGGAGGAGTGCCTTTTTTTTTTTTTTTTCCCTTAAAAAGACAGATTTTGACAGGAGTGGTTCTGAACTTGTCAATTTTTAATACATAGTTGCTGTACATTAGATAAAATTTGTGAAATATCTGTAAATTCTTGTTCCGCCTTCTTTGGCGTTTGAAAGTTTGATTTACTAAAGAAAAGAAGTAGCTTCTATTCTTTTTATTTTGCTTTTCCAAGCTTTAAGTCACAAAATTTTTCCAAATAAAAACTCTTAAATAATTAAATAATACATGATTTGTTATTCTTTTTTATTCCATTTCATTTCATTATTTGTCATTTTAGTTTATTTTTTTTCATAAACTCTCAAACATATAAAAAGTTAAAAGATTATTCAAGTTCTTTTTTTTTAAATAAAGTGTTTGATTTTACAAAAGATTAAATATTTTTTTATAGTCAATCGTTTTAAGACTCGAATGTCAAATGACTTCTTTGTTTGCCCACATCAAATGATTAAGAATCACGAATAATTGGATTTAAAAGAACACTTGGGGATTAAATACAAAAGATTGAGAGATTACTCAAAGGTTCTTTTATTGAGAGATTGAACTTGCAAGGAATCAAATTTAACATCGTCTTCTAATCTTAAAATTTGTGATAAATGATATTTTTTTTTAAAAAATTTATATTTAAAAACTCATATCATATAAAATTTATAATAAAAGATTTAAAAATTAAAATTATTTTTAAAGACCATAATTATTATCAAATTTTAAAGATTTTTTACTGATTTTAAGAGATTTATTGTTAAGTGTAAGAAAGTAATAAATCTCTCAAATAGTAATTATGATTTTTAAAAATAAATTTTATTTTTAAAATTTTTTATTATAAATTTTATATAATATAAATTCTTAAATGTAATTTTTCTTATTTTTTAACCATCCGCGTAGCTTAAGACACAATTGAATAATTCGTGCTCACCCTGTCCTTTCCGTTAATCCAGTGCTTGTCTACTTAAAGGGGGCCCAGAGCATGCCTACTTCAGTTATGTAATCCCGCAAAGGGACGAGTACTCCGTGAATACGAAACTACGATATCTGGGAGTTGGATTCTTTAAAAGTTGAGAGAGAAATCTTAAATCCCAAAACATGAGAATCAAAATTAATTATGGATGTAAGAGGTAGAGGAGAAGAAAAAGATGAGTGAAAGATTAATGACACAGATTTTGCGGTGGGTAGTTAAACTCATTGGGATATGATTATAATACCACGATTAGTGTAACGGCAGTATATTTAACGCCTAGTTTGTGGGCGCAATAATGAAGCATTTTGCGATGAGCATGATAAAGACAAATGATATGATTCTAGATTATAAAAAGCGAAATATTCTGTGCTGAGCTTAATCTTTTGTGAGTCATTGTTGTTGAAGTGAAAGGAATCAAAGTGAAAACTATTATAGAAGAAGAGGATATAGCAAACGGTGATTCCATTGCGGGTGTGCAGTAAATAATGATGATCCCCTCAGCCTGGAAGACTTGGATTTTGAACATAGCCTTGCAGGGATGCCATCTGATGGTACTGCAAAATGTCGTGATTCTCAGAAAGACGGGTACAAATAATGCTTAGCCCATATACAATATCGTGAAGAAGACCCCCAAGATTACTACCCCAGCTGAAAGTGAAAGTATGAGAGATAAACACAACGGAAAAAAGACGACAGTTTCACCGCCGCAACAATAGATCCTGCTTTCCCGTATGTAGTACAGGGGCGTAAAAACAAAAGGGGGGGGGGGTCATAGTCCAAAGTCCAACTGTTCCACATTTATCAGGCTTGATTCCCATGATGGCCCAAAGAAAAAAACAAGCTTAATTTCTATCAATTTTTTCTTTTGGGACATTCAAGCTTAAATCCATCATAGCTCAAAACCATCGCTGTTTCAATTATAATGAGGACTGCCCCACATCTCACGGCCATAAGAATGGGTCAGAAAGTCTGTCGGAAAAAATAAACATGGGTTAAAAAAAGGGTTCTTTTTTGAAAGGTATGAATAAAATATGGGTTGGGTTTAAGCTTTTTTCTAAGCTTGGTTTTTTTTAAATTTTCATATTATTAATCATTTATCTTTTTTTTTTTATTTTCTTAATTTTTAATCTTTCTTTTACTTTAAAATAGTAAAATATTAATTTTTAATATAAAATTAAAAAAAAACAAATTATAATATTATGTAATAAAAATTACTAGTATCTAAATAAAAAAATAAATTAATGAAAAATGATGTATTATATAATATAGAAAATTGCAATATCTTATTAGAAATTAACTTTAAATTAATATTACACAATATCTTAATTTTTTACTAAAAACATTAAATTAACATTTTTTTTTCTCAGAGCTTGGACCCCTTTATTTGTATGATCTTTTTATAGGTTCAGCCCTTTTTATACGAACCCAATCTATGATTAGATCTAATAACCACATATTAGAGGTTGAGCTCCTATAAAATTCGACTGAATTAGAGTAGTTTAGTTCTTTTTAAATTGGAATTAGATTTTCATGTAAATAATTTTTGCCAGTAGCTGGCCCTAATGTAAGCTTTATAATTTATGCCAAATAAATGAAGTTGCTAATTATATAGATGATTTATCAAGACATCTTAAATAGAAGCCTGAAAAATCTTGTTAAATTACGTTTTAACTCCTATATATAATGAATTTGTAATATTAGGCCAAAAAATATATATAATGAATTTGTAATAAGTAAGATTCAAAATTTTACATATGGTCAAATCTAATAACCACATATTAAAGATCGAGCTCCCATAAAATCTGACTAAAATAGAGTAGTTTAGTTCTTTTTAAATAGGAATTAGATTTTCATGTAAATGATTTTTGCTATTAGCCGACTCCAATATAAGCTTCACAATTCATGCCAAATAAATAAAGTTACTAATTATATAGATGATCTGTTGGGGTATCTTAAACAGAAGCCTGAAAAATCTTGTCAAACTACATTTTAACTCCTATATATAGTGAATTTGTAATATTGGGTGAAAAAAATTGACTTTGTAATAAGTAGAATTCAAATATTTGCATATGGTCAAATCTAATAACCACATATTAGAGATTGAGTTCCCATAAAATTCGACTAAAATAAAGTAATTTAGTTCTTTCTAGATAAGAATTAGATTTTCATGTAAGCAATTTTCACTATTAGTCGACTCCCATGTAGCTTCACAATTTATGCCAAATAAATGAAGTTAATAATTATATAGATGATCTGTTAGGGCATCTCAAACAGAAGCTTAGAAAATTTTGTCAAACTACATTTTAACTCTTTATATATAGTGAATTTGTAATATCAAGCAAACAAAAAAATAGAGAATTTGTGATAAGTAGAATTTGAATTTTTGCATTTTGACTTGAACTACTTTGTCATAAAGTACTATGGCAGTTGGCAAGGTTGTGAATCGAACCTTGGTCCTCTTGGCATGATAGTGCACCACTTCTATTAAGCCAAAATATATCTTTAATTATAATGTGAAATATTTAATATAAAACCTTTATTATGGTTATATTTTAGAATAACAAAATGACCAACAACTGATTTGAATCCTTGACCATTAGGATTTGTTTGGTATATTGTATAAAATTTGATAGTATAAACTAATACAATATATTATGAACTTACTACTTGTTTGGTATATGTAACGTATTATATAAACTTATACATTATACATTTTTTATATATCAAAATAATGTATAACCTAATCATATCTTAATAAATGAGATTAGGTTTAATTAGGTTTTGATTTATAAGGTTTTATCAATATTTTCTAATTTTAATCCTTCACTCATAAGAATATTTATTGGTTAGGGTGGGTTGGGTTTTAACCTAATCTAATAAGAGTGATTATAGGTTAGGTATTAGAGTAGCCAATAGACTTGATCACGGGCTAGACTCATAAAAACATTTGTAAATTTTTTTGAGCTGGGGCCCGGGCCCTGGCCGATACTGTTTGAACAGTACTGGATCGGGCTCAAGCCCCCGGTTAAAACAGGCTCGAGCTGACCTGTTTTGTAATTTTTTTTTTACATTTGTATTTTTTCTTTTTTTAGTTTTAAATATTATATATATATATATTTTCATTACTTGCAAAACATACTTTTATTCTTATTTTAAATTTTAAATAACTCATAAAAAAATTACAAAAAGTTTAAATAACTTAATATATATATATATATATATATATAAGATAGTAAAACCTCTCAAAATAATAAATTTTCTAATAATAATATTATTATTAATTTATTTTATTTGAATTATAATTTATTCATAATAATATATTATACAATAAGTAAAAGTAAAAAAATAATAATTATATATGTTATATAATTCTTTTATAGTTATAAATAAATGTTCTAATAATATTATTTATTAATAATATATAAAAGTAATTATAATACTGGCAGGCTCGAGCTCGAGTTGGGTTTTAAAAAAGTTTAAATCCAACCCTTTTTATATTCTGATTTTTTTAAAACAGGCTCATTTTTTTTTCGGGCTTTTTTTTTGGGCTCATATCCATTTTTTTCAGGCTAGGCCTATCGGGCTGGGCAAGCTTCTCGACCCATGATCAGGTCTAACTTGGTCCAATTTTGCATCAAGTTTCTTTTTCTAAGCCTGATGCTTGAACTTAGCCAGATTTAATTAATAATAATTAGGGTCAGGTTAGTTGGCCCATTTTTAAATTTTTGGTAAAAATTATAAAATTATGAAATGACTCTTAAAAATATAAAATTTTTATATAAGTCCTTATAAAATAATTTTTTATAAAAATTATAAAATCACTCTAAAATTTTTTTACATAAGTTCTTATAAAATTATATTTTATCATTAAAAAATAAATCCATATAAAATAATTTTTCAAATAAATTAATAGGATTGAGATAGGTTACGTAAAAACTAATTTAGTATCAAATTCAGTCTAATTAGTTTAGTGTGAGGTTGGACTAGATTGGTTTTTCAAGTTAGTTAAGCCATTTTTTTCCTTAATATTTGGTAAAAATTATAAATTGACCTTTAAAAAAAATAAAAATTTCATATAAGTATTATAAAATTATATTTTGATCTTAAAAAATAAAATTTTTATATAAGTTCTTATAAAATAATTATTTAAAAAAAATGATAAAATTGAGTCAAGTTGGCTGATGAAATTGGGTAATATGGCTAACCCAAATCAATTTGCTCAAATTATTTTTTAGTTATTCAACTCGATTTAACTAGGTGATATCACATTATTTAAGTCGCCATGTACTATATGCAACTTTATTTATCCGTATTTTTTTAAATTAATATAACACAATAAATTTAAATAAATATAATATATTTTTTAAGTAAAGGATATTTTTGTCAAAATAATTCATTTTTATTACATCAAGTGTTATACAGCGTATCACCAAATAAATGATAATATTATTTTATATAATATATTATCTAATATATTATTATACCAAATATTGTATAGTCTTAAAATTTTATTAAACTTTATACTATTAGACTTTATTATATACATCATACCAAATAGATGAGAAATAAAAATAAAATTCATATCATTTTTGTTAAATGTATACAAATATGTTTTAAACAAATTTAAAATTCAAAATTATGTTATATATAATTTATTTTTATGTATAATTAGTCATAATATATTTTAAAATTTATTAATATTTGTTTGTTATTATTTATTATCTTATATTTTTAATATATAAAATATTATATATATATATATATAATTATCATCAATTTGATCACATTTAATCATGATTGAATTAATAAATTATAAATTAATGATTTTACTAATCCAATAACCAGTTCAATTTTAAAAATATTGATTAACAAGCTTTTGATGGTTAGCCAGTTTTTAATTTTTAAGGTTAATTCTAAGCCAACTTCGTATAACTTTGGCTCCCTAATGGGTGAAAGAGTAAACGAGTACTAACATTCGGATTCTAACAAGGAAGCAGATATAATAATAATCATTCTGCAATTCAAGAACCATTACATATATGCTTAGCTAGATGCTTCCAGAACTGAGTATGCAAGCTCGTACGTACATGTACATGCCAGAAAATCTGTCCCACGGCACTGGGAAAAGAAATTAGAAAGCTGTACAGATATAATGTAATTAATGATAACTAGAGTAAGCTGAAACTGGGAATATTCAGTATTACATTTCCCAGTTATCACACCAACGTAATTTTGGGAGAAATGGCACAAATCTCGTAATGCGAGGAGAAAAATTATAATGACCTGGTGTTTGTGTGTGTGTGTGTATTATAAAAAAGCGGTAGCCGCGGAAGATCATTTTTTCCAACTTCGACTCTTCGATAATGGATCTCTCAGCCCGCCAACAATCCATGTTTCTTTCGCAATATCCGATGATATCTTGTAAAAATCAGAGTCGTATCTCATCACTACCAGATTCTCTTTCTTTATCTTCTCTTCCTCCACTAACAACTTTAGACTCTGCCCATCTGTTTGCTCAACTTTTTCTTTACCTTCTTTATGTTCGTTGTCTTCTTTTTCTTGTTCTTCATTTTCCTCTTCATTCTCTTTCAACCAACTTTTTGCTGGAGCAGACCTACAGCGCATGAGTAATAATGCATTCGGAGGAGGGACAGCGGGTTCAGGAATTGGTCCATCATCGTCTACCTTGTCTTCGTCCTTTGTGTCTTCCCCGTGAAACCCATTGTTTTGATTCTCTTGCAACATCATAAACCACTTGGAAAATACAGCCCCTGAAGTGTCGTTGTCGCTTTCTTCTATACCCACATGATTTTCTTGGTACTCTTCATCCTCATCTTCTTCATGATCATCATCATCTTCTGTGGCGATATCCGTATCCGGGAATGATCCAAAGCACCGCAAGTCAAATCGTATGCTTCGTAAACAAGTTAGGAATTGCATGATTTCCCTTTTGAAACCGTGAGACTGAGCCCAATTGGATCGTTTCCTCTGTTTTCTATCATTGTGAATTTTCTCTATTTCTTCCATCACTGATTGCCAGTTCCTGCAAGCAGTGGTCTTTTGCCTAACTTTGATCTGTCCGGCACAAGTAACTTTTGGAGATGTAGGGTCGGCAATCTCGGAGTCCATTGTCTTGGCTTTGGCCAACAGCAGAGGGCTAGCTTGACCACCACCTCTGGTGCTTGATTTCTTAAGTTGGTGGTGGCGTTTGCTCGACTCTGTAGCCCTACCTGGGCTGCAAATGGGCTTAGGCCTAAGATTCAAATGAGCTCGAGAAGGGAAACATACTAACAGATCAGCAGAGGGAGCTGCCTTGGCTTTTCTTCCCTTCATCATGCTTCTTCCTGCTCCTGTTCCTATTTTCTTGTGAATTTGTGTATGTTTGTTGCGCCTCAGACCTAGGTGATACTATGTTTTGGAGTTTTGAATGCGTTTGATGAGTTTTGAAAAGAAAAGAGGGATGCAGTGACAGCTTTCCTACCCTTTAGCCTTTCTTTAGGTGTTCTTTTTACTTTAACCATCTGTTTCTTCAATTGATTCTAGCTGCTCTGCTTTTCGGGTCCCTATCAACTGGGCTCACCATACAACTTCGTTTTATTTTTGTTTTTGTTTTGTTTTTAAATTATGCTCATCTTTTTTCAAAAGATATTTAAATTGTATGATTGTTTTTATTTTAAAAACTTATATTTTTTTTAAAATTAAAAAATACTTTACACAAAACTTTCTTATAACAAAAAATAAGTTATAATTATATTTATTTTAATTAAAATATTTTTATATTTATTACTTATATAATATAATAAATATCAAATATGTATTTGACTAATATAAAAATAACTAATTTTTTACCTTTAAAATGAATTAAATTTAATTTTTTCAACACAAAATAGATAACCTTAATAAATTTTACTAAATATATTTTTTAATAAATGACAATTTTGATAAAAAATTAATATTATTTTGAACATATTTTTATAATATTTTAACGTAAGAAATTGTGTATATTTTCGTAACATTAGAAAGGACCATATAATCTAAGAACCTTTTAACAAAAGAGTTAATAACTTATTCTTTATGTATTTATTTATTTGTTTGTTTATTTATTTTAATTTTTGATAGCTATTACTCTTTATTTTTTGTGTTAGTGATTGACAAGAACAGTTTAAAATGAGAAAAAGTTAAATGGAAAACATGGCCCACGAGCCTTGCTTTAGGATCCAATCATAGCCTCACCTTGTGATCACATGCTAGATCTTAGTGCTAGTTACTTACCCCTCCGTGAGAGAATTTAAACAAAGAAAAAGTTCCATGGTAGAATGGGATTCGGCGAGCTTATTGGTTTGTGATTAATTTTGTCAAACTTAATTTAATTGATCACTATAATTGCCAAGTGAAAGCATGGACTCTGGGAAGCATCTTGAGCTGGGAACCAAATAAAACCACGTTATGTTTATTGAAGCACAAAATTTAGATACTCTCTGGTTGAAGTTAACTGTCCATGATGACCGTCATAAACCGCTGCAACACCAACATGCGAATAAAGAAAAACTTTTCTCCAACTAAAAGCATTAACACCGCTGATCTTGCCGAAGTTTTAAGAGATAATGATGGATAAAGATTATTATTATTTTTTTTCACGTTTTCTGTTGGTATATGATTGAGAGCATCAGGCAAGAAGCTCCTGAGTTGGGAGGTGTTAGGAAGATGAAGCCTAGTTAAAGTGAATATGCCATAATGAGGTGGGGAGGGGGGTTGTAACAGACAATTGTGAAATAATAAGAGAGAATTACGTCTAAACAATTGAAATGTATAATATTTATCTTAAAAAATCTGTTATCACTTATTGTTACTAGTTTTAATTAAAATTAGTAATAATTTTTTTTAAAATAATAATAATAATAGATTCTTTAAGATAAATATTACATACTTCAAGTTTTTAAATATAATTTTTTCAATTAAAAATGGTCTCCTTTAGCCATTATGCAAGTAGGACTAAATCAAAATATGATTTCAATGCTTTTACAGGGTCGTGTCATAAAATACTCGCTCTTCATCTTTATGATTATTATTCATTATTGTCATCATGATATGGGGGAGAGTTTTTCTTGTTCTTTGGGGTAACCTTTTTCTCTCAACCACCTATGTCTCTTGTAGGGCTTGAGGGGCCACAAGCAACAAACTTGCGTGTAGCCCTTGCTTTTCTCTCTGTTTGTCTCGTACACATCCGATGCTCAAAGAACTATCTATCGGATGTTCTATAGTATAACTTCGAGAGTCAATCAATGACTCAACGGGTGACATGTGTCGCGGAAAATAAGGGTTAGAATTTGAATGATGACCTGATGAATCAATATATTTATTTATTTTCAATTCTCAAATGAGGTCTCTCCTGTGAGCAGTTAGCAGGGCTTGTCATGTTGTGAAAGAAGAAATTCAAAATCCCTTCCAAGCAAGCACACTTTCTGTTAACTTATTATTAGTCCGAAGAAATATTATGAAGAATTTCAAAATGCCGACAGAAAAAGTAACCATTATTCAGGGATCAACTAACGTCAGGGAAAAATTTGCATCTTTGAAGTTTGAACCATTTGTAATTCAAAAGAATCAACTACTAGTCTGTAACAACAGATTAAAGCTTTCATAGCATTTCAGTGTTGTTTAGTTTACTAAACAAAAAGTTATTCTGCATCTGCAGCTACATACATCATACATGACAAACACGTTAAATGCAGGCAATCTTGAATAAGGATTCTAGTTACGGCATACATATAACGGCCTATGTATAAAGTATTAAGACTTATCATTACAAGAAGGTATAAAATCTAGTCATCCCTTTAGAAGGCTTATCTGCGGTGCTTTATTGTTTTGGTGAAGAGCCTTAAAGAAAGGGAAGAGAGAAGGTAAGTGTAAAGTTTGGGAAATGCAGTATTATAAGCAGAGTATGATTATGATGAGAGTGGGATGTACTGATGCATGTGGGCCTGGCGGAAGGTGCTGCTTAATGGCCTTAAAGTGAGAAACAAATCGCCTTCTAATTGTCTCTCATAATAAGGGCGTCTACTGGACCTGAACTAAGAGCTGTGTATACGCTTGAAACGAACGCAGGTTGATAACAATAAAAAATTTCAGCTTGGCCATCTCCAGTTGCATATATATGTCCCAACGCCAACAGAGATGATTATTCATTAATATGGAATTTGTTGAATCAAATCTCTAAACAAAGTTATCTTAATTCAAAAATAACCTTTGAAAAATTAGAATTCATTTGGGCCAAAGTGTTTTAATACAAAGCTGTAAATGTATCTGAGCGGAAATCACTACACTTGGGCTAAAGTGGCAAGATTATTTGGATTTAACTCATCTGAGCACCAGTCACTGCTCAAAGGTCAAGCACACCTTGTCAGGCCTTTTAATATGGCTTGAGGCCCATGAAATTTTATATAAGGCAAAATGGGTTGACTCTTTCTAACTCTATTTTTTTTTCTTTAAAACACCAGTCACTACTCAAAGGTCAAAGTAAAAAGAAAATATAAAAGAAAGAATGTCAAATCATTCTTTTAGAGGCAGGGAGATATCGCGTTCGACTTTTTGACAGCAATATGCAAAATAAAAAAACTAAAAACTCAAATACTGCGCCGCAAAAACGTTTTCTGTGGATACTTATTTTTTTTTTATATAAAATGGGTCGCAGCACCGACCCATTTTTTTTTTTAAATTTAATACCCCCTGCCGCTGACCCGTGACCAGGCAAAGTTGCATGCTGCAGCGTGCAGCTATGCTACAGCAACTATGCTGCTGTAGCATCCCTCCCCCCCCCCCCCAGCAGTATCCCCCCCCCCACTGCAGCATAATCCCTCCCCCATTTTCATCCTTGTGTCTTCCTTCTTCTTCCCCGCTGCCTCTTCCTTCTTCTCTCAAAAATGGCTTCTTTCATCCCTCACTTCCTCTCTTCTCCTCGTTTCTCCTCTTCTGCATAGGAAATCCTTTTTTTCTTTCATTCCTTTCATTCTCTCTACCCTTGCAAGGCTTGTTTCATTTTTATTCTACATTGTAAGTTTTTTTTCTCTTCTCCTTACTTATTTGTTACTACTTTCATTCCTATATTTGATATTCTTTACACTTATATTATTGATTATTATTTATTGTGTTTATTGTAGAAAAGATCAAGCAAGGAAGAAAACACAGATAAAACAAGTAAAATTTCAGATCATCATTTAAGAAGAAATCTTCAATATCTTCAGGTATGAATATTAAGCTTAAATATAGTGAAGGAAAAAAATTATTATACTATTACTGAATATTTTGTTTCTTTAATATGTTTTTTAAATTAATTGTATTTAACTTGTTGTAAATGGAGGAATAAAACTTTTCTATTAACTAGCTGATTGTCAAACTGAAGAAAACAAATCATTATTAATTTTTGTGTTTATCTTTATAATGTATAATATGTACTAGGGAAAAGAAAAAATGTTAAACGTATCTTGTTATTTTTCAGATATTGTTAGTTTTTACCTCTTGTTTAAAATTAAAAATAAAAAAAAACTTTCTGCACTAAAATAGTTTTTACCTCTTGTTTAAAATAAAAAATAACTTTATATGTCTTTATAGTTTATTTTGATACATAGAACTTACATTATAATTTAGTTTGCATGCACTTATAATTATTCTTTTGATTCTTATAATTTTATTGTTTTCATTCATTATAATTAAATTGTTCTTTTGATTCTTATAATTTTATTAGTTTTAATTAGATTTTTTATGTAAAAATTAATTAAATATTTATATTTTCAAAAATGTTAATTTATCTATTTGTATTAAACCTCTTTTCTTGTATTAAGAAATTTCATTGATGTAGTTAATTATATATTATTTTAAAGTTTAAAATATATATAACTCAAGTCACAAATTAAATTACTTTGTATAACATACACTTGATTTTATTTTATTTTATTACTTATTTTTACTTTTTCTATTAGTATAAATTGCATATATTCATATTGTTAATATGACATATGATGGGATGCATTAATAAAATTCAATGACTTGTAAACAAGAGTTTAATTGTAAGGATTAAATATAAATTTCTTAGAAATTGCATTAATAAATTATGAATAATAGAAATTGAATTAAAAATTGAGTGAAAGTATATAAATTAACATAATAATATAACTTTTTTCTAAGCTATAGAATTATACGTAACTTTTACTCATGCTAATTTTTCATAAATTTTTATTCATTCTAATTTAAATATACAGAAACATAATATACTAAATTCAATAATAGAATGCAAATAGTATATAATGCTGAATGTTATCCTTTTTATGAGTTAATTTATATTTATATATAAGCAAAATAGAAATATAATTAAATGAGATAAATAATTTTTAATGTAGACATAGAGAATTATTATTGTATGTAACTGAGCAAAAGTAGGTGTATATATTTGGATATATGATTCAATATATGTATGTAGATGATATTAATGATTGTTTGCATGTGTCATTACACTTTTTGTATAATATGAATCATAATGAGTGTGAGATAGGAAATCATATGCATATATGCAAATGGAAAAATCTATGACAGTGAAGAAGGTGCAACATTTGTTTGTGATAGACCTAAAATATTAAGAGTTGACGCCTGCATTACTCTCAATGGATTGAAAAAAGTAGTGGGTGAAAAGTTACGATTGGCTCCAAATCAATCTGTGTTCGAATTGGTATATAGGTACCCTCACTCACGTAATCCCACAAGGTATTTGGCGTGTATTTTGGAAGATGATGATGATATCCAAACCATGTGGGAGGCTAACTGAAAATTTCCAAATCAATTAGGTGCACCGGATATATATGCACATATGGCAAGTACTGGCGCAATTTTACTGGAGTCTCAAGCTGAGGTTCATGTACCGCTATCTCTTCCATCAACTGGCCAAATCTGAGGTTCCAATAATTATACCTCACAATTTGATACTGACATGATAGGTGTTATCCATTTTGTTGCTCAGCCTACCCTCGACTTGACTTGCCAACCAAGCTCATCTCATCAGCCTATTCTCAATACGGGTCCTTTATCGCCCTCAACTGAAACAGAGGATATTATAGATGACTTTGAAGAGGAAGATAAATATGATGTTTCACCTAATATCAATAACCATGGAGATGATGAGTCAGAGGGCGACAATGTTAATGAGGTTAGGGTTACTCCATTGGGCCAATATGAGGACCCAGCATATGCCATGCTATCACAGATTAGTTCAGATGATGAAAATTTTATTGAGATCCCTGAGATAAATGAGAATATTGACCTTAACAGTAGTCAAGAGTTATATATCGGTATGCGATTCCCAGATAAACAGTCTATGTGGCGTGCGGTGAAGATATACTCTGTTCGGAAACACCACACATTTAAAGTGCATTACTCGTCAGAAAAATATGAAGAATATCATTGTCCAGAATATGGTGGTCAGTGTACTTGGAGAGTTAGAACAAGTCGGGATGAGAGGGACATGCATTGGAAAATAACAAGATACAATGGACCACACATATGTCTTTCTCCGTCATTATCGCAAGATTATCCAAAACTTGACTTTGACGTCATTTCATTGCACATTGTGTCAATGGTGGCTGAGAATCCTTTGGTGTCAATTAGGCAAATTATTGAAAGAGTGCATAACATATTTGGCTACATTGTTCCATACTAAAAGGCATGGAAGGCAAAGCACCGAGCAATCGGCATTGCATTTGGAAATTGGGAACAATCATATGCCTTCTTGCCGAAATGGTTAGCAGCGGTTGATCACTTCATACTTGGGTCTTATTATGAGCTTGTCCACAGGGAGTGCCAACAGAATAATTCAACTGAAGGTTCTTTAGCAAAGTTCATCGAGTTTTTTGGACCTTCAAACCATGTATTGATGCGTTTGATTATCTAAAATCTATGGTGCAAGTTGATGGAACCTTCATGTATGGAAAGTATAAGGGGACTGTGCTAATTGCAAGTTCACAAGATGGAGCCAACAGAGTTGTTCCTTTGGCATTTGCAGTTGTTGAAGGTGAAACACAAGAGTCATGGGCATGGTTCCTTTCTTTGCTTCGGCGTCGAGTTTTACCAAATAAGATGGGGATTTACTTGATTTCTGATAGACATCCTGGACTATTAGCTGCTGTCTCTAATCCAGAAATTAGGTGGCAGCCACTGCAGGCATATCATGTATTTTGTTTAAGACATATTGCAAGTAATTTGAATACAACGTTCAGAAATAAGTGGTTGAAGAAGAGATTCATTAATATTGGTATGGTTTACTAACCCTATAAACTATTTTAATGGTTATTGTAGCAAAATGCGTATTAATGAATAATTATTCATGCAGGTTACTTGCATGAGTGGCATCAAGTGGATGAACAATTGACCCAATTACGTCAACTCCACTCGGAAGCTGTAAACTGGATTGAGGATATTCCCAAGAGTAAATGGTCTCGTGCGTATGATGTTGAGGGCCAACGATGGGGCCATATGACTACAAATTTGGCTGAATGTATCAACAGTGTGTTGAAGGGGGTCAGGTTCTTACCTATCAGTGGACTGGTAAAAGCAACTATGTATAGATTGAACAGATACTGGGTAGAGCGTTCATAATCGATCACCGCACAACTTGAGGCCGGTGCTATTTTCCCGGAGGATGTAATGAAAAAATTATCATCCTTAATACAGAGTGCATCTGCCTTAACTGTACGAAGATTTGATAGGCGAGCATCGGAATTTGAAGTTGAAGAACCATATGATCTGACAAACAAACAATATGGTCGGTGCTGTAAGGTGAGTTTGGCCCGTCGCACATGTGATTGCGGTGAGTTCCAAATTTAGAAATATCCATGCCAACATGTATTCGCCGCATGTGCCTCGGTCTTAATTGATCCGCTCCAGTATGTGGATCGACTATTCCGACTTGACACGATTGTCAATGCATATAAGACAGAGTTCCAACCGATGGGAGGAGAACTGTATTAGCCACAAACTATAGGTCCACGATTAGTACCTGATCCTGCTATGATTCGGCAACGAGGGAGGCCAAAATCCTCTAGAATTCGGAATGAAATGGATTGGCGTGAGGGGTCGCGAGAACAACAGCGATGCGGGTTGTGTCGATAAGTGGGTCATAATCGATCAACCTGCCCATCGCAACAACCAAGTAGAAGTTAATATAATTAAATTTGTCGCATTTTGTTGTCATCAGTGCATTGTAACTTTATTATTGTTTCTTGTAACTTTATATATATTTATTATTGTTTCTTGTAATGAAGTTCTAGTGCAATTCTATGCTGTGCAACAGCATTATATGAAACTTTGTTGTTTCCTTTTCCCCCTGCTATTGTCTCTTTTTTTGCTAACGTATTTATAACATTTATTTTTTTCTGTTTGCATTTATAATTTCCTTTATAGAAAACTTAGTTACTAATTATATTTGACATTTCACAGGCCGTATGGCAGGGACAGGCAATATAAAACAGATACAATTATTATTTTCAACTTATTATATATTATTATATGTTAATAACATAAATGCATATTGTAGGCTGATCGCATTTTGCGTATATGACGGATAGCACAGGAGGATCACATCTTTGATCCTCCACTTGCCATTGTTGGTCCTATGCATGAAGAAATTGAAGAGTCACGTCCTTTTGCAACATTTGCAGACTATGCAGGTGTTGGTCCTTCTTCTGCTGCACCATCTTTTGGCGCACCTAGGTCTTTTTCATCTATTGGAGATGCTGGTCCTTCTTTTGTTATTGAGAGTGGTTCATCGTCCTTCACATCACCAGCTCCTCAGCCGTTCTTCTCCACCCCGTCACCCCAAACTATGCAGCTTAGGGGTATCTCTTTCACTACTCTATTTTCTGATCCGTTTGTGTTCAGTGCAGAGTATGCGGGTGCACCTTCTGAACCATGGGGACCATCTTTCCAGCAGGAGTTTTTCACCCCTGATTAACCGATTCCCCCTGTTCAATCCCTTCAACCTACTCGTCAACCAAATAGTGGATTAACCAATAAGGATGAAGGTGAAGAAGCAGAAGTAGAAAAAGCAGAACAGGAGCCACTTCAGCGCCATCCGCAGCCCTTATGCCAAAGACCCAGATGTGGGACTGGAGGACATATTGGGTAAAATGTTAAATTTTTTTCCTTTATTTTAATAGTTATAGCCTTTTCGTGTATAATAAAGAACTTTGATATCTACGTTTCAAATTGTGAGTATATAATATCGGTGTAACTTGTTACTTTAATTAAACTAATGAAACTTGAGTTTAAATAGTTATATAGATGTGTTATATTATTTAAACTCATGTGATTGATTTTTTCACTATCATATACGAAAGAAAAAACAATTAACATAGACCCTGGGCCGCCAAAATATTTTCTCCAAATGCTTAATTATGTCATGACCTATTTAGTTTTTTTTTAAATTTAATTTGTGTTTATATTTTTTTTTCTTTTGCTTGTACTTCCTTTTTTTTTTTCTTTTCTCAAGTTTGATTCTGTTTATATCTCTTTTTTTATTTATTAGTAGCAAATATAGGTCAAATAAATATAGAGATACATTAAATTAGATAACACATATATAAGTCCTTGTATATAAATTTCTTTGATTTTAATAACTTCCAAAAATAAATCTTAGTATTTTTTCTTATAGATGTATTTTGTTTTTGAAAAAATTAATTACAATCTTCATTTTACAATTTTAAAATGTCAAAAATTTTATTTGTTACTCTTAAAAAATGAAAATAAAAATTCAAAAACATGCACTTTTATTTTTATAATAGTAATAATAATATTAGTAGAGGGGCTTGATTAATTTTTCTTTACTAAACGTATAAATATTACAAGAAAATTATATTTCAAAATTATATATTACTCAGAATTTTTTTTAGTCTTTTTTGAATATGCTATATTATTCTTCATTTTCTTTTAGTCTCTTGTTCTTTTACTCTAATAAATCTGATACAAAACTCCAACTTCTTTTCTTGTATTTGGAATTTCTTTTAATTTGTAGAGATTGACTATGTTCTTTAATAAAATACCTTTACATAATAGAATGTTTGAGAAAATATAATTAACTACATAATATTGGAATACTTTTCTTTTCGTTGAATTATCTTAGTGTCAATAATAAGCATATAATTTTTCAATGATATTATAACAAATATTTAATTGAATTACAAAATTATATAATTCTTCATAAAAAATATATATTATTAACATTTTTTATTATATTACAAAAATATACTTTTTATAAAATTTAAATTAATTATCATTCTAAATAATTTAAATAATAAAGTATATCAAATATAAATTTTATAACCAATTATATACAATATATATATATTTATAAATAAGTATATAAATATATATAAAAATATATTTATATATATTATTATATATATATAAATATATATTTATATATATTTATATGTAGATGCCGCGACCCATTTAATTAATAAATAAGAGTCGCGGCATATGGTATGCCGTGACTCTTTTTATTTTTTTTTTTTAAAAAAAAATATTTAAAAAAAACATTTTGATGGCATAGTATTTGAGTTTTTTATTTTTTTATTTTACATATTAACGTAATAAAGCCTATCGCGTTCGGATCACATGCGAAGCGAAGGGATGCGCAGGGCCTGCGAAGCGACAAAATGACGATATTTCATCCAACTAATCCCACCCGGTTGCGTAATCTACGGGTCCAAAGCGTGACACATCCTCTAGTTTATCAGCCAATCTTCGCCATCCATTGCATGCAATTCGAGCCGTCCATTTAAAGCCCCAGAATCCACTGGTCGTGTTCCTTTCACCACGCAAGTGCAGCAAGTTCACTCATCTTCAACCTTTGGCTCTGTTCATCCTCAATTCAAGGCAAGGAGTGGAAAAATGGGTATGAGCACAGGTTTGGCAGTGGGCGCTGTTGTTGGAGCTTTGGGTGGGCTTGCTTTGGGAGAGGGTTTGAAATACGAAAAGGAAAAAATTGCCGAGAGGGTTGAAAATGATATGGCTGCACGAGATGATTATAGCGATTATTATTATTATTATCTAGTGGGATTGCTTTGAAAGCGAATTCTCTCTGTCATTCTATTATGTATGTATGCATGTATTTCATCTCCGAGTGGGTTGTATGCATCTATCTTGATTTGTTTGCTGTTCAATGAAGTAATTAATGGTTTATCCTATGACAACCTCCTTATGTTTATGCAGCTCCTTATATATAAAGAAGTAAAGTTGGTTTGTCTATTAGTCTTTGGCATTTCAGAATTTGGCAAGCGTACTTGTAAATCAGTGCATGTTGCTAGTATGGAAGATGGATCCATGCATGCTTATTAATTTCAAAGTCTTTGTTCATAATCAGTGTTTGTCTATCTGCCATGGCTAGTGCAGAGGAGGAGGACGAGCATCGCGTCTTGTGGGGCGAAAATGAACGCGTTCAGGGGTTAATTTCACAGTTCTGATGCGGAGCATCTTGGGGGCTTCAATCGACGCTTCAGGTCGCACTAGATGGATGACCAAAATTCATTCATTGTTTCACAAAAAAAACTATCCAAAACACCACCGTTTTGACGATTCGCACGTGATGTGTATGGTAGAGATACGCAGAGGATCGGGACCCGGGCGATATCAAGCAAAGAGGAAAAAAATTCAAGGCTCTGAGATCTGAGTGACAGGACTCCTCGCCTCTTACGCGTCTTTGGATGATATAAAATAGAGAAAATTGTGACTAAAAACTTATAAAAGATTTATAAATTAAAATTAATTTTAAAAATTATAATTATGATCAAATTTTAAAAAAAATTATTATCAGTTTTAAAAAATTTATTATTTAATATAAAAAAATTAATATTTTTTTACATTTAATATTAAATCTTATAAATCTCTTAAAATTTAATGATAACGATAGTGTTTAATGATAATTTTAATTTTTTAAAATTTTTATTATAAACTTGATATAATTATAAATTTGATATAATATGAATTTTTAAATATAATTTTTCTTATTAAATACTCCTTATAAAAAGTTATGCGCAAGGCGCTCCATAGAAGACTTCCCTTTTCATATGAGCATTTAATGAAGAAAGAAGAAACGTTTCCATGAACGAAGATGGACATTAAAAGAAGATTGAAGCTGGATTCAAGCTATCTGAAGCATTTAACAAAGATATTCTAGTCGATGGGACAATCTGCAACAAAGAAGAAATGTCTATTTGTGTGTATCAGCTCTTTGCTTCATGATTAGTATTTTAGAAGAGCACTGAAGACGAAAGAAAATAGAAGAGAAGAACACACGAGGCATTTTTAAAATTTTCGATCTTCATACATTTTATTAAAGTTGTGAGGAACCTGTGAGAGTTTTAATATTTTTTTCAATATTATAAAAGTTTGAGGATTAAACCTGTTTGATTGGATTACCGTAGGATTAGAAAGTAAAAACTTATTAGCTGAGCCAAGTGTATAGGTTTTCTCATTGTAATTTGTTGTAAAACACTTATATGATCTCTTGAAATTACTTGAATTGTTAGGAAGTAAAAGTTGTATAGAACCTCTGAAAGGGTTGCCCAGCCCATAACTTGTTGTAATTACTTTTATATAGATTTTCTTAATTACTTTATACTTGGAGAATGGAAGTAGAAACCATTATAATTGGTTGCCAATTTTTTGTTTGAATCCCTATAGATTTTGTGTTATAATTCCTCTCATACTGTATGCCTTTAACGTTTCAATCTTTGTAATTTTGGAATTTGAAAAGTAGATCATCTACACACTAAAAAGTTTAACTTACATCTCAACTTTGAATAACTATGATATCTACTCTAATACTTTATTAACCTTCCAACCGCGTAGTTTTTTAGCAATATGATTTTCAGACAATTGTGTAATAATTAAATGTATTCATTAAAATTTTTTAAAGGAGTATAATTTCTAAAAGTTCAATTCAATCCTCGGCCCCTTCTATACTAACGTAATACTGCATCATATCCTTAAAATGATCTTTATGCTAACAACATCAGTGTATCAATCCTTCAAGTAATAACCCAATGAATTTGAGGACTTGAAATAATAAGGAAAAGAAATGGTAATTTAGTTGTAATGTTCAATAATAATAACGATAATAAAATTAAGAATTTAATAACTGGGGTTGATAATAATGATTTAATTAAAATAAACTAAAATGAAATCCAAGATAAAAATTTAAGGAAGTAGGAATAAGATTCAAGCTTGCCACAACTTAAGTAGTTGGCACTCTATCTTGCACTCCCAAATGACCCATTTTCTTGAGAATGCCACTTTTTGCCATTTACTTCTTTTTTTTTTTTTTTTTCCTTTTATGAGCGTTGGTTGAAGCCAGAAGCAAGATTGACTAGCAAATTTCTATTCATTCCTTTCAATTCTCCTATTTTTCAATTTTTGCCGATAAGTCCGCCAGATATTTTAGCATTAGGGCACGCGTTACCATCTAAACCACATAATGAAGCTTCCTATGGACTTATCTCTTCTGATTTTATCTACCCAGCGTTTCTATTCGTGCCATATCTCCCTTAAACCTTCATCTTTATTGTGCATCTTCAGCTTGAACGCCAGCCACTTTGTGATTTCTCTACTCTTTTCCATTCCCACCACCTATTTTTGCTTGCATCGGATTAGATGTGGTTGAGCATGGCCAGCTGTGTGAAGTTCGGAGTTCCATCTTGCTCTCGAGTTCAATCTCCTCTATCTAGCTTTTATGTTTTTGTTATTGTCTAAACCTGTGTTCCACCCTAGCACAGGCCAACAGCTGCAGCACCTGAAGTTCTCGGCCAGCCTCCATTCTCCTAGTTCTTTTTTTTTTTTGTGGGGATTGCTGTTCGTTCCATCACCATTATTTCTAGCATAGGGATTGTAATGTTCCATCGACAAGTTTGCTTTCTCCCTTAACTTTTGGTCTGTTTAAGTTTGATTTTGAGTTTAGCGTCGATTTTTGTCCACGATTAAATTCTTTTATAGGCTGTAGTTGTTATTTGAAGTCGAGTGGATGCAAGAATTGGGTCCTGGAGCTCTCTTCTATTCTACTCGAGAAATTCCCCAAGCATGTGTGTCTGTTTTGCTCCTTTAGTGACTAGCTCCATTTTACTTTTCCATTTTTTTTTTGGCCACTTGTCCGATACTCAGTTTTAGGTTCAGAATTTTCAACAACTCACGGTTATCTCGTTGCCTGTGTAACTTCCATTTTTTCAATCCTAGTGTGGGTCTTGGACTTGTGTAAAAAATTTCTATTGAATCCACGTCCATGGAGAAGTGGGAGAAGTTGTTGTTTCTTTGAAATTTTGGTTAAGTGTTCCCTTGTGGTTTGATTTCATTATGAACAAGAAGGAATGACCTATCCTTTAAAAATTATGTTGTCATTGTAACGTTAAACCTTCCCCTAAAATTTTAATCAAGGTGGATTAATTTTAATTACTAAAGTAAGAAGGCTAATGCTTGAAATACGAATTAATTTAGATGACAAACTAATTAAAATAAATTGAATTCTAAATTAGGACTAAACTATGCTTCAGGAAAATTACATCATTTTCTAAATTACCATGTTCATTGTAAGTGTAGAAAAACTAATATTTTTAAAATTAGATCGGTTATTGAACCAATAAAAATACTAATTCAAAGTTCATTAATTTAACTGTGTAGTCGAATTGATAATAATTAAATATATATTAATGTTAAAAATGTAGTATAATAAATAATAATAAAACATAATAATAAAATTTGAAACATTTTATTACTAACTATATAAAAAAATTAAATATAATATAATATTTAAATTCAGTTAACTTTTTAATTTTAAAATTTGAAACTAAAATAACTTATCTATTAATAAAAAAATTATTAAATATTAATTTGTTGAAACAAGTATCAAAATTAAGAAATTATAAGAATTAACTATTTAATATATTAATTTTTTATTATTACATTTTAAAAAAAATTGTATAATAAAATTTAATTGGTTTTAAAAAGTTTGAACAGAATGTAAAAAAAAAGTTGATAATATGTCTAAGTTAAATATAAATTTCAAAGGAAATACTATAATTATATTTATATAATATTATGTACAATTTTATTAGAGAGAATACGGTGGTGTAATGGTTAAGATGTTGGAGCTTTTCTCAAAGTCATTGGTTCATCGTTGTCTATGGCTATTTTTATAGAAAATGCAAGCAACTTAAGTAGCATATTTATATAAAAATTTAGACATATAAATTGAAGCTTTGTTGCAAGTTAAATGGCAAGAGATATTTGGGAAGGATGAGGTACCGAATTCGAATCCTACCATTAACAAAATTGTAGGTTTTTTAAGAGGAACACTTGAATAGTCTATTTATATAATAATTGAGACAAAATAACTAAAGAGACATTGCAGCTAAGATGGCTAATGAATGTTTTGGAAGTATGAGCATACCAAGTTTGAATTCGATTGTTAACAATTGTGAATTTTTGAAGAGGGATTGGACACTGGTTTTGATGCTTGTCTTAATCGAATTAGGGTCCAATTTTTGGTCCAATTGGTTAAATCGATTGATATATTTAGTTGTGATTATTATAAGAAAAACTAATTTTAAACAGACCTGAAATATGAATTAAGGTTGAATAGTACTTGAAATAAGAACTAAAGTTGATAACAAACAAATTAAAGCAAAAAGTAATTAAATTAATTATATGATGGGTTAAGATGGAATAGATGAATGTGGCAAGTGAGTAAAATTCTTTACTTTCATTTTGCGGGGCTTGTTGTAGTTGATACAAGATGACTTAGATAAATGACCATTGCTAGGAATAGAAAGTGACTTGGGTAATGAATTAGATAAACTAAAGTAGATTAACACTAATAAGAAGAATTGAATTGATGATAGAATAATTGATGGGAGTTAAACATAAAGATTGAGATGGGTTAACACATGAAGTGAGAATTCAACTAGACGATAGGTAACCAAAATAAATTAATGTTAAACTAAGACAGGATTAACACAAGGAAATCATTTGTGGAATCCAATTAATTAGAAATTGGTTGAATGGAAACTTGCAGATGAGAAATCAATTAAGTAGTGGATTAACTAACTTCAACTAAGACGAGCTTGTGTTAGAATTAGGAGTTGAAATAGGACTAGGAGTTGACCTAGAGTGGCTTGGATTGCCTAAATTTAATGAGTTCTTAAATTGAAAGAATTGTTATGATTGTCTTAAGAAACGATTTAAATATTATGAGAAAAGGTGATTATGGGTCAATAGTGAAGAATTGATCCCCATTTTACAAACATTGTAAGTAGATTATAAAATATGATATATTTTTTATTTTTCTTTCTTTTTTTACTTTCTCTATTTCTTATTTGCATTCTATATGTCCATTATGATAGGCCTTTTAGATAGTACCTCAATATTTGCATATTATTATGATATTAAATCTTCCGAATTATGATATATAATGTGTGTTATGTTATCAAGATGGCTATGAAATGACGTGTGGACATAAAATATTATTTTTAGGAATTCAAATAATGAGCAGTTTGCCCTAATATGTTTTTATGGTTTTTTTAAGTGTTGATTTTGAAATACTCCACTATTAATTGTGAAATTTGCTTTTCGAAACACTTACTTTAAAATATTTTTAGGTGTGAATTATATGTATTATATGATACACACACATAAGGTAGGATTGTGCAGAACACTGGCTGCTAATAGTGGTCCTGTTAGCCCTCGGTGTATAGTGGATATTACCACATGATTTCTATGACTGAGTAATTAAAAAGTATTGAATTGGATACTCTTTAAATGTTTAGGAGCCGTAGGAATGGTGATAAGTAAGGACAATGGTAGTAGTCTTACCTGTGATTCCTGTCTAGAATGCTTTAAGATTGAATCTGTGATTATTTATTCTTGTAGGTTGAATCTATACATTAATATCTATGTTAGAACTTTCATTCAATCACGGCAGGAGAGCAAGTCAAAATAGAAAAACTCACATTGGGTTTAGGGATAATGTCATGACCCAAATCAAGAAGGGGTGACCGGCACGGAAAGCAAGAAATACTCAAATTCATGAGCCTACTTAGTAACACCTCAACTAAGGAGACCTCTCTTTCAAGATGATACCAATTTACTTCATTATCTAACTCATCATACTGCATTCTTTTCATAACATAGATATTCATAGTTGTTGCAAAAATTTCGGTAGAGTTTCTCTTGAAATTTGAACATTCAAAAATTTTTACAACAACTATGAACTCAGCAAAAATAGTAAGGGGAAGCTCCATGCTTCCCACCAACAATCAACATAGTATAGAACCTAAGGTTCATTGAGGGAGGGGAATCCTATTCATGTTGAACAAAAATGAATCTAATATATTACAATCAACCAAAACAATTTATCACAACAAAAATTCCACGCCCTCAGGATCCAAAGACGGGCTCACTAATACAATGCTTCCACCTACTGGGATGAAAGAAGCGGATAAGATCTAATAGCATTATCTGAAAGGTTAAAACTTAAAAGAGTGAGTAGATAAATGATTACAATTATTAAAAAGAATAGCTAAGTTAACTAGGAAATGTTAATACTGAAGCTCGTACAAAGGACCTTCTCTAATAGTTAAACCTCAACATAAAGGTCATTCAAGTTTCTCTTTCTCTTTCTCTCTCTCTTTTTAACTATTGTTGGTGGTGGCTACGCCTCATTGGCAACTCCTTACCCTTCACGGGTGGCTACACCTAACGTGCAGCTCATTTTCTACTCCATTACACATTATAGTTAATCCTCTGAGGCGGCTCCACCTCGTTGGCAGCTCTTTACCCTTTTCACAGGTGGCTATTCCTAACGGATAACTCCTTTTCTGCCCATATCTTTGAGTAAGCACTAGACAGTGTATCAGGCCAGTAATCCACACACAGTAAACTAGAAACAATATAAGCAATACTCATTTGTCATCACAATTGAAATAAGAAATTATTAATACATGGAAGCATAAGGCCTGTAGAAAAGTAAAGGAGCACTCAATTAATAAAACAACAAAATATTACAATTAATGAAAAAAGAAACGTAATTGGGTAATTAGACATTTACAGAGATGGCTAGATGCATAAATAATTAAATGCTTAATATTTAATTCAGATAAGCTAGGATGATGCCAAAGAAAATATATTTTAAAAGAAAAGAAAAATGAAAGAGCCACACGTAAATATAGATACATATATATAGATATATATATCTAATAGTTAGGAGTAGGACTGTGCTATATATATATATGTATATATATATATATATATCTCTTAAAAGGACATGGAATTCAAGCCATCAAATTCATGCCACAACCCAAATTATATCAATTGTGGTTCAATAATCATGCTTAATCATTTCCCTAACATATCCCATTTCTTAATTTACCGATCGAAAGTAATTAAATTCTCACATGAGGTTCTTCTCCCTATAACAGAAGTGTATGATAGAATCAAGCAAGAACATAACACTCACCTCACAAATTCCTAAATTTCACCTTCCTCCCACCTCATCGAGGCTTGATAAAATTTAAACTCTCAATTGCATATGTGTACATATATATATTTAACAATGGAACAGATACACAATTTTATTGTAATCATCGTCTACTCACTGTAATATCAAGAGTTGACGGTACTTGCTTCACCTCAAAAGTTCAACTCCTTTGCGGTAAATGTTCCTAGAGTTTCCTACTAGCACCAAACTTGCCAAATTATTATGTAGACCCAAAACAACAATTCCTAACATCTATCTACTTCAATGATAGTTTTCTAATCCTTTTTTTCCATTCTATCATTCACCCACTGCTCACAAAATTGCCTCTTAACCTAACCCTTCTCATTACATTTCAAATTCATGATTTGAGTTTCAAAATCATTCCTAGGGGTTAGGAATTGAAAGTTTATATGTGATTATCATAGTTAGAAAGCCTCTTTCCAAGATCCCTAATCTCTCTGCCTTTTACGTTCGGTTAACCAAGCAGAGCAAGACTTCAACACTTCTAGGTCACCCCTTTTTGTTAGAACAGGCCAAAAATGGAAGGGAAGAGCAAATATTGATGGATTAGGTATTCAAACTGAAGGAAGAACTGAAATGGAACGCTCACCGTAGTTGCTGCACTCTCCTGGCTCGCTCACCAACAAAACTCTTGAACCAGTGGCGAGGGAGCTCGAGAAGATCTGTATAGCACTGGGGAAAACTTTGCAGGTGAGGGAAAAAGGGCGGCAGCTCTACTGGAGAAGACGCACGCACGCTAGCTGGGGGAGAGAGCTGACGCAACGGAGAATGAGGAAATAGCAAGGGGAAGAAGATAGAAGGGAATAACCAACAGGAAAAAGAAGATAAATAAGAAGAAGAAAAGAAAAATAAAAGGAAAACTAAACAGGAAGGGGAAAATGAATAAAATAATAAATACCCCTTTTTTTTTGCTTTTCGTTACAGATAGTCAGGCTCGAACTGAATCTATGATTATTTATTCTTGTGGGTTGAATCTATACATTAATATATATGTTAGAACTAAGATTTTTGCACAAATCTTTCTAATGAAGTGTTTTTATTAAGTTGTTTTTAATATAACAATCATTTTCTGTTTAGCATTAAACTTTAAAATGTTTGAATTTTTTTCTATTTCTTTTAATTTTTTCTCATAATTATCTTTTATTAATTTTTTGATTAAAATATTATATGCTTATACATTGCTTGTATTAATAACATAATAAATCAATTTTTCATTAATTCAAATCTTTTTACTTTTTATTTATATCAATTATTATATATCTCTTATATTTAAAGATTTATAAATTTAAATTTTTATAAAAATTATTTCACACGTTTCCATACTTTAAAATTTCTAATAATTAGCATCATGTCAAAATCTATTTTCATTTAGAAAAATTTTGTGCCTGCTCATCCTTTTAATTGTCGTGCTTTTTTTTTTTCAACTTATTGAATATTATGGCTCATTCCATTATTTATTTTGTTAATGGGGAACTTGTGTCCAATGTTCTTCTAGCCTAGTTTGAAAGAGTCATTAGTAAAAAGTCAGTGGTCGATTTGTCTAGTATTATTGAATTATTGCTTTGCTATGTGTCTAGTTATACTTTAAACTTTGCTTCGTATACTATAGATAGGAACCCTGCCTTATTGGTTATATTTTATCTTTTCAGTAGAACATGTAAGCAAAGTTTTCTTTCATTAGTTTAACTAGATAATTTTTTATGATGATTCGAGATATCCAATTTACAGAGGATACTCCATTGCATTTCATATAACAAGATAATATAATTTGATATGATCATGGTAAATTGTAAAATCTTTAAAATTCATAGGAATGAAAAGAGTAATGGAATCATGCATAAAAAATGGGAGAATTATATTTAAGGACCCATAAATGAAAAAATTTATTTTTAAGAACCTATTACTACTAGGTTCAACTATTTGTTGTTAAAATCAGTGGTAATCATCTTAAAACAAGTGGTAACAGGTCTTTAAAAATAAATATCTTCACTTCTGGATCCTTTGTTATAATTCTCCCTAAAAAAATTATATACAATTTGTATGTAATTAGCTTACAAATACAGAGTTTTATTTTGTGTTAATCATGTCTTCATTTTTAGGGTGTTACACTTCAAATCTTTTTCCTTTTGCATATATACATAGATAATACATTTTTGTCCTTACAATTATGGAGTGACCTAGTGGTCTATCCATTCTAATGTCTAGAGCTTACCCTGAAATAATTTTAGAGCTTATTTGAAACAACGTTAAAAAAATTTTGAATTAAATTTGCCTTTAAATGTTTTATTGCTTGAAAAGTAATTCATAAATTCATTTGAAAGTAAAAATTATCCTATCTTTTAGTTCCTTTTATTAGTAAACCTAAAGGTTGTGAATACTTTTTGTTCATATACCTTTCTTCTTTGTGCCTCTCTTTCTCCTTTATGTCCCTCCATGCTAATTACACTTAAAAAGGAAAGTGCTAATATGATACATGCTATGGCTTGGGGAAGTGATGAGTGAGCAGACTGGAGGCTTCATTAGGTTAGCTGCTCATTATTGTTTAACGGCTTAGATTCAAGGGAAGTTATGAGTAAGGAATTTAATCATTGATTACTCTAATCTATTAGTACACTTAACGTTCTCTTTTATGGATTGTTTGTAACCTTCCATCAGCAATGATTTTCAATAGGTATGTACTTTCTTTTGCTACTACTAGGATTTTAGTTTGAACTTTGAGATTTTTATTTAGTAGGTCTTTTTTTGTAGAGGTGCTACTGTAGCTACGAAGGCACTATATTAAGCTTCTTTTAGTTGGTAGGTTTAAATAAAACATGCAGTTTTTAGTTTACCTTTACTCTTCAATCGTCCCAATTAACAAATGTACTTTGTAAAGAATGCTATCTTATGTTGTTTAAACATTGCTCCTTTATTGTTTTTGGCATTTTCTTGATTCCAATCTATTCTCCACATAGATTAAATCAGCTGCCATTTCAAGTTATAAAATATCAAGAAGTTTTTGTTACTTAGCTGAAATAACTCCACCAAAATAACTCAATTTTGGATACATATTAATATTTGTTCATATGGTTCTTAAAAAGCACATAAGCTCTGGCATAAAAGATAAGTACTATAAGTTTGAAAGTTGATAAAAGATGACAAACTTATTTTAAGCTACAGAGTATTGTTAAAATAATTTAGAAGAAAATTATATCAACTCACTTTACTTGATAGTATTTCTTAGACCTACCTTTAAGTTTGAATGTTATTCATAACATGTATATAATATGAAATCCTGACCATCGCTTTTAATTGTACAAAGTTTTAGGGTGTGCTTAATCTATGGCTTTGTTGTGATAGTATTTTTGGAATACTGTTGCATTGGATAAGAAATTTGAAAAGTCACCAACTTTTTTAATGTCGGTAATTAAGCAATACACAAAGATAGTTGCACAAATTAATGCAGCTTATAAAGCCACACTGTAAAAGGAAAAGTCTTAAGTTTTGCAAGTTATAAAAGATAAGCTAGGCGGAAAACTGAATCCAAGATGTGAAGAAAGCTACACTGCTTTTTTTTAATTGTACTAATGTAACAACCAGTGCTCTATTTTTTTTAAATGAGTTTGTAATATTATATTACTTAAATTAGACTATAAAAGACTTTGTAACCCATGCATCGAGTATGCAATTTTTTGGAAAAAAAAATATTGCAACATATCTCTTCCTTTTTTGCTTATGTGTGTGGATAGTTTAATTTTCTCCTTCTTAATTCTCTTTAATTGGTATCAAAGCTTGGTTAAGGAACAACTTACTCTAGTAAGCATATAGTTTGAGTGTCAATAGTTAAGGATCATGGTATGAAGTGGTTCTACTGAAACACAATTTGGGACTATGATATTTGGTGGTAAAGAACCAAGCTTGATTAGTTAAGTGTTAAGCACTAACCAATTACTATGGCAAATCTTGCATCTTCATCAAGCTCAATTGAAAAGCTCAACAACAACAACAACTATGACACGTGGATAATTTAGATGTAGTATTATATGCTAGAGCAAGACTTGTAGGGTGTTATTGATGATGTAAAGATGACTCCACCAACTGATGAGGTGGAGAAAAAGAAGTGAAAGATTAGACCTAAAAAAGCTATTATATGTTGTCCATCATACTAAAGGACGAGTTCTTGCAACAAATTAAGGACTTGACAACACAAAAAAAGGCTTGGGATACCCTAATGACACTATTCACAAGGAAGAATGATGCAAAACTACAGCTGTTGGAGAATGAACTCATGTCCATTAAGCAAAGGACATGAAGGTGAGTCAATGTTTCACCAAAGAGAAATCCATTTGTAATGAAATTGCAAAAATAGATTTGGAGAGTGCAATTAGCGAGGTAAGGAAGTGAATGATTATCATTCATGGATTAAATCCTAAATACCATAGCTTAACTACAGTTACTCTAGGTTGGGCCAAAAAACCAACTTTGATAGAGTTAGAAAGTATCTTGTTAACCAAGAAACTTTAGATAAGCAACTATCTAAGGTTTCAATAAATGAGAAAGATAATGCTTTCTTTATTAAAAAGAGAGTGCTTAAAGAAGACGAGGCGGCTTGAAGTCCAACAACGAAGCTAAAAACTTAAGGAGAAGACAACAAAGGTAGCAAAAAGGCCAATGTGGGAGAGGTCCACAACGAAGGGGAGTTAGATAACCTCAATATAAAGATGAGAAAGAGGAAAAAAGATTTCATGGCTAGGATGATCAATGCTACAAATGTAGTAAAAAATGCCATTTTGTTAATGATTGTTAAACAAAGAAGGTGGAAGGTAATGCTACAATCTTCAAGTGAAGAAGAATAGGATCTTCAAGTGTCATTTGCTGTAGAAAAATCTAGTTCTAGTAAAGAACTAGAAAACGAAGGATAGACCAAATAGAACAACTATAAAGAAATTGCCACATTATGTATGGATGAACCAGCAGAAAAGCTTGCACTAGCAGCACAGAATAACAAGTCAATTAATTATAATAAAGACTGGATTGTTGATTTTGGTTGCTCCAACCATATGATAAGAGACAAGAAAAATTACTCAATTGTCTGAGTACAAAAGAGAACAAGTTGTAGTGACAACCAATAACTCTAGGTTGCTAATGGCCCATATTGGTAAGACAGCTATTGTCCTCTAATTCAATTCACATCAAGTATAGGTGGACTATATCCATCACGTATTTGGGATGAAAAAGAATATATTATTGGTCTCACAATTAAATTTTTAAGAAATTATGTGGCATTTGTATCTAAAGGTGTGAAGGTGTACTAGAGTTTGACACCCATTAGTCCACCGCTTATGAAAGGATGGTGACTTGAGTCTGTCTATGTAATATCAATACAGGTAACATATGTGGACAAGACAAGAAGGAACAAGATAGCATAATTGTTGCATGCAAAGCTCAAACATGTCAGATATAATCGACTAAAGGAAATGATGAAGTGATGACTCTCTAATTTGTGATATAAAACGGGATTATATTTGAGATCAAATTAGGGAGGCAAGTGCTTTCTTCTTGATTAATAGAGTTAGAAATGAATTCAATCACACAAAACAAAGAGAGTATTTTATTATATTATCTTTAGCAGTTTGAGCCTCATTCTATGATTGATTTCAATTTCAGGAAAGATAAAAGAAGAAAGAAAGAATTGAGAAAAGAGAAGGAAACTGAGAAGTGAGAAAGTACAAGTGGATCAAGCATTCTCGCTACAGCGAGGATTCAACTCGCTATGGCGAGAACACACTTTCGCTATAGCGAGTGAGGTACTTCGCCACAGCGAAGTCGCGAAGTATACAAATTCCAGGGAGAAACTCGTCATAGTGTAGCAGTAGCGAGAATAGCAGAAATCTGGGAACTTATGAGATCTCGCTATAGTGAGAAGCACTCCTCGCCATAGTGAGATCGCACCCTGAAATGCACAATTTAATTTAGCAAGCTAAAAAAGTCAGGGAAAGCCTAGGGTTTCATTCATTTAGCATGCAGAGGGAGTTTTGGCCGACTAAGAGAGAAGAAAATGCATCAAGGGTGTTGGAGAAGCTTCAATTTGATCGGGAATTCGTTAATTTTGTCGATTTTCCTTTCGATTATGTGTTTCTACTCCATCTCCCCTCTTAGTTGATGATAATTAATATGTCTGCTGAATTTATCTGTGGATTTCAAGCCATGAGTGGCTAGATTTTGTAATCCTTAGGGATTTTATGAATCTTTAATCTGTAGAGATTGTTTTCCCTTGTTGATTATGCAGTTTATTGAAAATTATATTGTTTAATCTGAAATATATTTCATTCTATTGGGTGACCTCCTTTAATTTGATTGTGGATTGAGTAATTAACCTTTGACGGAAGAAAATTGCTTATAGACCATTGGTTAAACAACTTAGGATTAGATATAATCTAATTTGCACTTGAGATAGAGATATCCTCAAGGGCCCTAGGTAGTCGAAAGAAGGTCTGCACTTAATCATTTATTAACCACTCCTTGAGATATCAAGCGTGAGTAGATATAAGGGTTCAATTGGATCGAAAGACAATTGCACCTACTTCAACCTTGACTCTAGTAGTACATTAAGCTGTTTAATTAAAAGGGAAATAATCAACAGTTGATATAAAGGGGATTAAAATTCCTAAGGTGTTTCTGATTGCATACTTTCAATACAACTATTGTTTATTATTTGCCTTTACGTAATTCTTATAAATCTAACTGCAAATTGATTATTTAACTAAAATGAATATGAGAACTCTAATGCCTAATCGCCAATTATATTAATTCTCTGAGGGAACGACCTTGATTCATCACGTACTACGGCTGCGACCCGTACACTTGCGGTGTCATATTTTAGTGAGCATCATGAAGAAATCCATGCTACACAGGATGTCAATACGATAAAGCTTAGGAATTATCATATGAAATGTGGAGATACAAAACAAAGGTGTCATTGGAGTTGTTACATTTAGATATTTTTGGACCGGTGAAGCAGCCTTTGATTAGCAGAAATTGGTACATGATCATATTTATTAGTAACTTTTCAAAGTATGTGTGAATAGATTTCATGAAGAAGAAATTAAAAGCTTTAATGAAGTTCAAGGAGTTTAAAGAGAATATTGAGAAATAAGTTGAATGTAAAATCCAATGCCTACGTATTGATAATGGGGGAGAATACACCTCAAAGAAGTTTGCTGAGTATTTAAGAAGTGTGACATAAGGTGATAGTTAACCTGTTCGAATACTTCATAGCAAAATAGAGTTATAAAAAGGAAGAATTGGCACTTAGTGAAGATGTTCAGGAGCATGTTGCATACTAAAAATACTTCACCATGTTTTTTGGGTTGAGTGCATGAGAGCCCCTGTCTATATCATCAACAAGCTACCATGAGCCAACTTTCATTATATGAAAAACTGTAGGGCACAAAGCCATCAGTGAGTTATTTTTGAGTATTTGGATGTGTTTACTACATATTCATGCCAAGATAGGAATGTAGCAAGTTTGAAAGAAGGCAACCCATTGTATATTTGTTGGTTATGATAGCTAATGAAACAGGTGAAAATGTTATGGTCAAAAAATAGGACACTATTACATGTCTAGAAATGTAGTGTTTGATGATGCAGCTATGTTAATGCCAGATTGAAAAGAAATTGAAAAGCAGATGCAAAATCAAATGGAGCTACAACCAGAAAATAAGGAAATGCAATCACAAGAAAAAGTGATGGATGTTGAACCATCACCTGATCAAGACAGAATAAGATCACCAAATGAAAGGAAAAGCTCTTAACAGATAAGAGCATGTGCTAAGTCTCCAAAGGAAGTGAGAGCAAAGAAATGGAAAGATGCAATGAAAGAAGAGATCAAGGCATTAAAACAGAATGAAACCTGGGAATTAGTACCACAACCTACCAAAGTACAACTTATTATACACGGTGAAGACTCATCCTGATAGATCAATGTAAAGGTATAAGGCTTGTTTAGTGGCTTGAGGATTTTCACAAAAGTATGGACTGGACTATGACAAGACATTTGGTTCAGTGGCTAAAATAACTATCATACGTATATTGTTAGCATTAGCAAATAGCAAGTCTTGAAGGCTCTGGCAGATAGATGTTATCAAGAAATATACATAAAGCAGCCAAAAGGTTTTGAAAGTAAGGCTCACCTAAGTTATGTATGCAAGTTGAAGAAAGCATTGTACAGTTTGAAACAGTCACTAAAATCATGGTATGAGAAGATTGCAAAATTTCTATTACAAGGTGGATATTTAGTGGCATTAGCAGACTCAAGCCTATTTATAAAAATACAAGATGGTAAGCTAGTTATAATATTAGTATACGTGGATGATCTTATCATCATTAGAGATAATGAAAAAGAGATCCATTGAATAAGAAGTAATCTATCTATATGCTTCCAAATGAAGGAGCTTGAAGAGTTAAGACATTTTTTGAGGCTTGAAGTCAAAAGAACCAATGATGATTGATTTCTATGCTAATAAAAATATACCCAAGATTTACTAGAGAAATATGGCATGCTGAACTGTAAGTCAATTTCAACACCTATAGAGGTGAATGTTGGACTATGCTTTGCAAAAGGAAAGGAATTGGAAGATGTCACAATGTATAAATAAGTTATCAGTAGTTTAATTTAACTTACTTTAACTTGACTTGACATATTACATGTAATAGGTGTGGTAAGTCAATTCATGCAAAATCCAAAAAAAGTCACATTCAAAAGTAGTATTTCAAATATTAGAGTATGTCAAGAGTATAATTCACTATGGGATATCACACAAGAAAGGCACAACATGTGAGGTTGTAGGACATTGTGACGCTAACTGTGTTGGTGACCACGACACATCTCGTTCAACGACTAGGTATATGTTTAGTCTAGGATCAAGAGTAGTGTCTTGGTGTAGCAAAAGACAATCCACTATATCTCTGTTAAGTACAAAAGAAAAATATAAAGCAGTAACCATGATAGCTTAAGAGTGTACATGGCTTATGCAGCTACTTCAAAATCTATGCCAGTTAATTGAGTATGTGGTGAAATTATATTGTGACAATCAATTTGCAATTCATCTAGCAAAAAATCTGATATTTCATGCTAGAACCAAGTATATGGAAGTCCACTATCACTTTCTCAGAGAAAAGGTATTGCAAGGTGGCATTAAGATGAAATATATCAACATTAAAGGCCAAGTTGTAGATATATTTACAAAAGGACTTGATGGTCCAACAGTTAAAGAATTTAAAAGATAACTTGGTATGATTACGAGATCTGTATTAAGGGAAAAAGCCATTAAGGGAAAATATTGAGAAGTCACCAACTTTTTTAATGTCAATAATCAAGCTGTACACAAAGATAGTTACATAAATTAATGTAGCCTATAAAGCTACACTATAAAGAGAAAAGTCTTGAGTCTTGCAAACTGTAAAAGATGAGCTAGGCAGCAAGTCAAAATCCAAAATGTGAAGAAAGTTGTACAACATTTTTTTTATTGCACCAATATAACAACCAATGCTCTTATTTCTTTTTAAATGGGTTTGTAATATTATATTACTTAAATTAGCCTATATAAAGCTTTGTAATCCATGCACTAAGTATGTAATTTTTTTAGTAAAAAAAATTGCAACATATCTCTTCCTTCTTTTTGTATGTAGGTAGTTTAATTTTTCCCTTCTTAATTCTCTTCAAAACCTCAAGCTCAGACCACTTGACCAACCACTAAAAAAGGAGTCCTTTCTCCTTGTACTCTAACAAGTAAGCAAGTAAGCAACATTAGCACAACCACTGACTAAACCCTAGAGACAATTATGAGGATAGCTTGTTGCAGAACTAGTGGATCACATTCCTATCTTTTCTTGAAGTAAGTTTGGAACAGGAGCAACTTACTGATCAAATCGACCACTTGATGGGAAGGACATTTTGGAGGCGTTTGGTATGCTATTATCATGATTTTGACATTTTGAATGTCAGTCAACATACACAATACTAACTTGTTATCGGTTGACACTATCTTAGATGAAATCTTACACCATCCAAAAATAATAGAGATTTCCCACCATACCTTGTTTACCTTTATAAACTCGTATAAAATAGTACATCTATTATCTGTAACAATTTTCAACTTTCACACCAAAATGAGCATGATGCAAGTTTTGTTTGTCTTTTAGTCATATCTTTCATCCATACCACCAGTATAGCCAACGCACAGGTGGTTCGTGATAATACATTTTATGCAAGTGACCTAGCTTGACGTGTAATCGCTTAATAAGAATTTTCTTAGTTTGGTTTATGACATTAGTGATCCGGTCAATTTTCTACTTGATCACCAATGGTTAATTATTCAATTGCTTTTATCTAGACCTTTTAAATTTGATTTAGATAGTTTACATTTAATATTTTTTAATTTATTTTAACAATTTTTTTAAAAGAGGGCAGATGAGAATGAAAATAGTTTGTTAATTACAAATTAAAAAAAATGATAAGTGAGAATAAAAGAAAAAAAAAACTTAAAATCTGGACTATCAATCTAAATAAAAACAACTGAACAATTGACTATTGCCGCAATGGGAATCCGTTCTGCATAAAAATTGTGGAAGCCTACTAAGGAATGCTAATTTCACCTTATGGGAGAGGTCATAGATATTTGTTATAATCAAGCACCACAAGGTTGGGTATCCGTTCTCCTCGTCTCTTATAGAAAATACACAAGAGATTATTTGTATATCAGTGTGACTTCTATATGATGAAGGATCAGATGGATATAATTGTTGAAGATTGTTCGCAGTTATATTCCTGTCTCCTTAGCAATTTTGTCCTTCAACTAAGGTTGAAGTTGACTATTATGATGGGCCTTTCGCATCAAGCTTTAAAGTGATGACTCAAATGTTATTTGATAATCTTCCTTTTTCATCATTGCCCCTTAAATTCAAATTTCTCTGAAACATTGCCCTTGTATAAGTGATTGTAGCTGATAACAATTTACTATGATTATATGAAAGATTTATGAACAAGGAGAAAAGAATCACAAGTGGCAAGAATGCTAACATTGAACCATCAGGATATGAGGATTTAAAGCATCATCTTTCTCCAAAGATATAGGTGATGCTGAACCGTTATATGATATATGTAACTTTAATTTGACTGTGATTGTTATAGTGTCAGTGACTACATTTTTGGTGGCATGGATGATGAAGGTTTGAGGTGGCTTTTGATAGCAACTTAGCTATCAAGAATCACAACCAAATACAAAATGGAGAAAGAAAAGGGTGGGAGTGAGAGGCCAAATCCTTGTAATAAAGAAGTCATTATAGATAAGATAGAGAAGAAAGAAATTATAAATAGAAAGCAAACTCTTCCTTTTCGAGTCAAGAAGAAAGACTCCAAGCTACCACTGATTTATACCACTTATTATACGGGCTCAATGGGGCCACTATCAATCTTATCAATGAAGTTGGATTTAGTTTTATTATTATTATTATTATTATTATTATTAGCTATTTGCTTATGTAGAAAATCTAGGTCAATGTGTAAGTTTTATACCCTGATTCGGTGTTCATGGACATGGGCATTTCCACTGTATATATGTGCTATTGACAACTTGGGGCCCACACTAAATGTTGTGAATAAATTGTATGTATAATTTACATGGTAAAAAAAAAAAGAATTATATGTACAATTTACACATTCTGATTTCCGAAGTTAAATTTTTACTGGTATTAGCTGAATATCTTAATTTACAGGATTGATCAGTAGCAATTTCTTTTCAAATTTCTCTTTCCCCTAGACATAGAAGGCAAGGATATGCAGATATTGAGTGAAAAGTTAACATGAGATACTGAATTTAATCCTTAATAATAGTGATTTATTAATTCTATGTTTAGAATTGCTGAGAACATGCTCATGTAAGATGCATGACTTACATTTGCGTGCATAACTGATGCATGTTTGTTTTCTGTCGATACTAGCTTGGGTTGACTTTAAGCTTTTTAAGGTTAATATACTCCACGTGAAGTCACTGTACATATTCTCACACAAAACCATTCCATCAAATGGCCGGCGACCCATTATATGAATGAGAATCCAAGAATTATATGCAATGAATGTAAGGTGGAAAATATCAGATTTTTTGTACCTGCTGCTCCTTTTCTTTGTTTATGCTGGGTGGGCTTTTGTACTACACGTTAAAACTCTGGAAAACACTACACAGCCAGAACCACATTGAGCCCAAAAAATAAAGAAGATTTTTGAGAACGTCATGATTCACCATTTAAATAAAAACAAAAAACTTTTGTATCAGCTGTTTGTGTCTGTCTCATCATCAAAGATAGTTGTGAAAGGAAAAGCATTTGTGTACTACTACGTTAGCTGTATTGCCGTCAGAATGTGAAAAACAAGTGGAACAAGTGCTCAAACAGCACTACACTTACCAAAGATGTTTGAAGCACGAGGTAAGTCTAGGCTGCACATGTTGGGACTTCATAATGAAAACAAGAGCAAAGTCCATCGAAATTGATATATATATATATGTATACATACATATATATATATATATATATATATATAGACACACACACACACTGAATTTAAAGAAGCCCTTATGCGTTTTGATGTTACAACGATTGACATCTCATAACACAATATAGGCCTTAATTGGAAGAATCCCATTGCATGTGATTGATCCATACACTAATGTCAATTTTTTGACACAATGGACCCAATTCTCCAATTGCCGACTCAATTAAGGTCAAATTGTGATCTAGTATTGTCGCTTTTTTCTTTCTTCTTCGGAGTACTAGCTTTGAATCAAGAAGATACTGCACCGGGAAAATGGTTGTGGTCTTGCAGCCAATTATTCGTCTGATCATGTAGCGCCACATATTTGTTTAATTTCTACATTAAAATTTAATTGTTATTTTGATCATGAGAAGAAAAAAGGTATTTCATTGTCTTTTACATTTGAGTTGATCACTCTTGTGTTCAATATTGTTTTCCTCGTGTTTGCTTTTTACAATTCCCTTATGGACCCCTTGTAATGTTGACGTGAATGTGAATCACCTCCACGTTGACATATTACGCACGCATACACGTAAGGACAAACAATTGCATGAAGGCTTCCTCCTTTTCTGCTTTTACATTGATTTAAAGACATCACTTTCTCCAGATTTCACCTTTTTTTTCTTTAATAATATATAGGTTATATTCATTCTAATTTAAAATTTATTGCTTAAATGCAGGAAACAATGAAAATCAAGGATGAAATTGTATTTTAATGCCAGTGCTTCCCCGGTTGGTGCCGTTGATTCTAATTTCTAACCTTCAACTTTATTATTATCATAACTAGTTAGCTAATAATCTTCTGACTTTTCTCTTTCATTTGCACCAGGAAACTTCACCATGTAAGTTTTCGGCTAACACTGACATTAATTTTTCGTTGAATTAAATAAAAAAGAATATATCAACAAAAATAAAGAGGAAAAATTCCATTTGATGGGAATATATAACACCATATCTGAGAAATTCCTTCTACTTCTATTATTTTTCTTTGTAACCACGTGAATCATGAACATCTGGAAACTGCTCCAAATGCGTTGGGAATAGAATAAGAATATCGCATTATGATTTATTAGTAAAGGTTCAGTCTTGTCATATGTTAGTAGTGCTATTTAGAGATTAAATCACAATCTACTAGAGATATCAGACCAAAGCCAGTCACGCTGTTAACTTTATCTTTTTGAAGGAATATTGGTATTCAAATTCTAAAAGAGGGCATGAAGGATAATTGACAATTTGCTCCACTAAACTACCATCCATCATCTAAAATGCCTCGGAGTTCCTTCGCTTAGATACGCATAATTTTGGCTTGGATTCTATTAAAGCACGTTCCCTTTTGACGGCAGACGGGTGGGTCGGTATTTCTGCTTTTAAATATTGATTTTTTTGGTAAAATATGCCTTTCTTTAATTTGTGACTGTGCATGTGTAACTTGAGGAATGGGGTATGCATCTAGATAACTTCGTATATATGGAACTTTGCTGCCTCGAATGGTTGTTCTTCTACGCCTAGCCCCTTTGTTCTTTTTTGATAAATATACTAAGAGGGGGTGGATTGGCATATGCCTAATTTTTGAAAAATTTAATTAGCTTTATGAAGCTCTTATGGTAGCAGCTAAATAGTGATGCAATGCATAAAACTCAACTTCTCTAATTTAGTATGTGTTAGAAAATGAGGTGTTCCTTATAGGTTGACCCGACTAGAAATCCAACCTAATTTCCTATGGGAGAAAATTTAATTTAATTAGTTAGTTAATTAATTAATTAGATGTATATTAATTAATTATTAATTAAATTATTTGAATTTGAAATTTGTATTTTAAAATCAAATTTTAAAATAAAGGTTGGTTATAATTTTTATTGATTATGCAAAAAGTTTGTGATAATGGCCTCTTTGCTCTCTCTCTCATTCTCTTTCCTTTTCAGTCTCTTCTCTAAAGCATAGAAAAGAAAACTTAGAACATAGATAAAAATCTTTTTCTTCTCCTTTAACTATGGCAAATCTGCCATAGAAAAGAGATTGAAGTTCCATCTGATGACTCTGGTCAAAACCAACTGGGATAGAGACTGAGGAAGATCATGATTTCGTTGCATCTAGGTAAGTATCCAAATTTGACTCAAAATGAATTTTGATTTTTCTTCACTAGTATTAGAGTCTAGTTAGGCTCGGATTTACTATCTCTATGTGTTTTAATTACTATTCATATGTTAATTTTGTGCATATTATACTATATATGGGTTAGAAATTACATGAAATATAAACTAAAGTAAGAACACCCTCTAATGGAAATATTTTATAGAGACAAAATTAGACCACATGATTAACACTAAAAAAAGCCTATAGTATAGTAATTGTATAGTAGAAATATGGTAAAAGTCAAATAAACTATAGGAAAGAAAACAAGATTTTAAATTTTTTTAATTTATGGTGTTGAAATTGCCAATTTTATGAGGCTAGTGTTCTTATTGCAGGCCATCGTTTGATGTAAGCTATATATGCTTAGAAAGCTTGTTGAATATACTTTCCAACACCATTAAGTTTGTCTCAAATGAGTGCTTGTTGAAGGAGATATGAGCATTTGAAATTGGCTATCCGAAATTAATTTTTTAGAAATCATAGTCAATTAGCCATGTTTCAAGGGCTATTTCTCTCTCATCAGGTTATGAATTTGTGCAATCCATATGTCATTAGAAAGGTCATGTTACAAACTTTCCAAAGGTACCAAATTTGCTTGAATTGGAAATAAAACAAGGGAGATATAATGATTCAAAATTTGCCATGCAAAAATGGCATTTCTATAATGTTTTAGAAAAGTTGTAAAAATTGGGGTTGAAGAAGAATTTTGAAACCCTTTCTTCTTCAACCCACTCTTAAGAGTGAAGGATGTGGCTCACCTCTACCTTCGATGGCCTAGAAACTAAACTAGCAAAATAATGAAGGAGAAAAAAAAGCCGATGGTGATGTCTCAATAGTCAAAAGAGCCACATTTGGCGACGAATGGACCCCACTCACCACCTGGACAAGTGAGTTTCTATTTTCCTTCCATTTTTGCAATTTTTTAAATTAGAAATGGAGGATAGACATGTGGGAGTGTGTAAAAACTCCTTTCAAACTAATTTTTGGCTCCAAAGTTTTTTTAATTTTGAGAATTTTAAAATGATATATAATTTGCATATGTTTGAACATCTATTAGTTATGTTTCGATATGTTTTAAGGTCATAAAATGGTGGTTTTTTATGCTTAAAAATTCTTTTTAAAATTTTAATTATGAATTTTAAAATTATAATTTCCTTAAATAAGTAATTATGAACTTTGGAACATTTCATATTTATTATATGGACACTTATTTAAAAAAATGTGTTTGAATTAATCTAAAAATGTGAGGGGTTGATAATCCTCGATTATGAAGGGTCTTAAGTTTGATTGGACCACTTCCCAATAATGTTTTGGAAAACATCAAATTAGCGAGTATTTTAAGAAGAAATTTAGAGAACTAAAATTAAAATTTTCTTAATCAATATGCATTTGAGATAAATTTCCATAAAGAATATCATGTTATCATGAATGTTGATAGTGTTATGTTAGAAAATGGAGTGCTCTTAATGGATTGATCCATAACCTAACCTAATTTTCTAAGAGAAAATTGATTAATCAATCAATCAATTAATTGATTAATTTTTTATTAATTACTAATTAATTATAACATTATTAATTTTTAAATTTTTTTATTCAAAATTTAGATAATAAGGAGGTTAATCTAATTAAAGAAAAGTTTTGGTTGTCATTAACGCATATGAAATAAAATTATTCAAAGTAAGAGAAATTATCAAACTTATAAAATATATTTCATTATATATGTTTAATGCGACTTGTAAACAATTGGAAAATTCTTGTAATAGCTAAAGACAATTGAAATGGTTTGTGATGGCTACAAATAATTGAATAGGCCTGTAAGGGTAGAAGAGGAAATAATTTGAGAATTAATAAATGTTTTTGAAATGAGGTCCCTATTGTACTATTAATACGAATGTAATTTATAAGTGCATTATATTTAATAAATAAATAAGAGAAAAATATTTTATTAAATAAGAGTTCTCAAATTGATAGATTTAAGCTCGTATGAGAATTGAATAAATCAATATATGAGAATGTAAGAAACACTTAAGTGAATAGGAATTCTCAAATTGGTGACCTAAAGGCTCATCTCAGAGTATGTTTGGGAGCTTTTTTTAAGGGGGGAATAGAGAGGGATGGAATGGATTTAGGACTTAAACCATTGTTTAAAAGGCTTTTTTAGGGGTGAGTGGAATGACAAAAGATGGCCTCCCAAGTCATCTTTAACTATTCAAAATTTATTTTTTCTTGTTTTTCCAATTTGAGGGGTCAATGATGGAATAACCAAGTTTAAATATTTAAATTATAAGATTTCTCTTTAATTTATTTAACTGATGTAAAATTATGAAAATCCCATTATAGATATATTAAAATTATTAGTTTTAGAAAACATTAATTCTACAAAAGCAAATAGAATATTTCTTTTTATCTTTTTGATAGTTTTTAATTATTTTAATATTAAATATGTGACTTTCAATATGATTAGGATTTTATATATTTATCTTTTATTATTATAAATTATCTTTCATTAGGATTAGAATTAGGCTTCTTTAAATATAAGTCTCTGTATTTGTACTAGTTCAGAATAATACAAATAAATATTATTATTATTGAAATATGTTTTTACCTAGTTATTGTGTAATAGTAGAAAAGTTTTGAGAATTTATTCACACTTTTTATCTAAAGCAATTTATAAGGATAATGTTGAAAAAAATAATTTTTATCTATTCTATTCCATTCATTTTATAATAACTCTCAAACAATGGTCAAATGAAACCATTCCATCTCTCTATACAACTCCCAAATAATAATATGTTCTATTAAGCTTAACTCCATTCCATTCCATTCCATTATATTCCATTAATGTCCGTCCTATTTCATTCCTTCATAAACTCCTAAACATAGCCTAAATTACCATAGTATAAATAGTTTTTATAGATAAATTTGACAAAAAAGTAAAGACATTCTTAAGAAATATGAGATGAAAGTATAACAAGTATAGACTTCAATTATGAACCTAATAATATCATTATTGATCTAGTCAAATTTCATTGTAAACACAAGCATAACATGTTGTATATATAATTCTTTTGTGTTATATCCATGTAGAAATTAAATTATAATTATGGTTGTTAGAAAAATCATTACTTGACTTGATAAAAGAAACAAGTTAAATAGTGTCAATAAAAAAGATTAACACTATAGGGTTCGTAGATCTTACAGAAGAATAAGATGCTAAAAAATTATTAAACAATATTGTACATGAGTTAAACATTGAAATATAACTTAACAAAGACTATTATAAGGCCTTTACCTATAACAATAAAGTTTACTCTGCTCATATCAAATAGATAATTACAAGAAGATTTTTAATCACTAACCCATAATGATTTTTTTTTAAATTTTTTAAAACTAAAAGACTAATACAAAATTTAAAGGAAAAAATAATATGGTGAACCCTTTTATCACTAAAGATTACAATAAAACTAACAATTTCATTACTCTCAAAAGAGAAAATAACCCAAAAACCAAACTCATATTCTTAGCATAAGCAAGATAGCAAGAGAAAGAAGTATGATCACAAGCTCATAGACTTGTAGTTACTGTTCAAAAATGGTATATATGTTATATATTTTGAATAGTAAATGATTATTTGGAAGAGAATTAACAAGCTATTTGTAATGCTCTTGTTTTGGAACTTGATTGAAAGTTCTCCAACTTTAATTTTCCTTTTCAAATGCTTTTTTTTTCAACTTTTATCTTTTGCAAAGCTCTAATCAATTTTTGATTTACAACCTTGTCATTCACTTTCTTATGCTCCTTTGATTTTTCTTACTTGGTTCAAATTGATTGTTAGGCAAGAAGAGCATAATTTAACCATAAATTGTTGCTAGCCTCTTAATTTTCATCTTAAAATCGATCTAATGAAGGTCAACTAAAATTTATAACTTGTGATTAAATCATGCAACACTCCTATCACACTTTAAACAAAGACGTGGTCAGCACAAGACACGAGTAAACCTCACATCCGTAAACATGACAAACCACAAATCCTTGTTGATTTATGACACATGATCAAATTTCATAAGTTTGTTTTATCCATATCATGATCCCAATTTCACAACTAGATAATATTAGAGTTTTACTCTCACTATCAACCAACATCAACACATAAATGATAGGGCGAGGATCCTATTTATAGTCTGTGAACGAAATTTAAAGTAAAAATATACACGTACAAAAATAGCAACCCATTAATATTGGACAAACTAGCCACTATCTCTTCACTTATAACTCTCCAAAACTACATAAGAGGAGCATGACACATAACTTTCCCTATTTGCAAAAATACTTAATGAAATAAGTCGCGATACTCAATAAATAGTGGGTAAAATACAATAACAAAAAAAAAGCACAATTTTTTCAAATGAAAATACATTTTGACATAATAATAAATAGCAGAAACTTGAAGTATAGAAAAGTATGAAATAAATTTTTTATATAAAAATTTAAATTTATAAATCGCTAAATAGAAAGAGGTTTGGAATAGTTGGTATATAATAAAAGTTAAAGAATTTGAATTAATGAAAAATTGATTTATTACATTATTAGGTAATAAAATGCAAGGAACATACAAATACATTATACTTTAATCAAAATTTAAAATTAATAAGAGATAGTTATGAAGAAAAATAGAAATTAAATTCAAGCATTTAAATGTTCAATGTTGGACAAAAAATAACTATTTGAAATAATTTAAAAAGGAAAAAACTTCATTAGGATGATTCATTCAAAACTCTAATATCTAAAATATATATTGACGAGACAAATAATCACATCTAAACATAAGCACTTAACCCATAAACTATCAAAAAATATTTAACTCAATACTATTTCAATACACAATCACAGAAAATTATGTGATGATATCCCAAATACATTGAGGGCCAACAAACTACCATTAGCAATTTGCATTCTGTATAATTATAACACACACACACACACACTCACGCACACGTGCACATGCACACACACATATTAAAGCAAACTTATCATTAGTTGAATTTTCAAAAATCACACTTTAAGTTAACATATAATTTCATATCTATAATGATAACATCACACATACTACATATCATAATCTAAAAGAGTCAATATCATTAATAATATACACATTAAAACACTACCTAAAATGTCTATCCCAATAAATATGTGGAAAGTAAATAAAAAAAAATCATATTTTATAATCTACTCATAATACTTACAAAATAATCTTTAATCCATTCATTATCAAAATATTATTAAATCACTTTAATAAAAACTCCAAGAGTGATCCTAAACACAACTATAATAATACTTATAAATTCAATAAAAAAATATACACTTTTCCTTACATCTAACATTACTAAGTTACTCTATCCTAAAATAATTTCTGCTCTTATATCATCTACACCCTAGTTCCTTAGTCAAATTAACTTATTTACTCTTACTCTTAGTCTATCAATGTGCCACATTGCAGAGGAATGTTAAAACTTGTTTTATGAAATCTGTCTTAAAAAAATAAGACTTAAGTAGGATCTCCCCAAATGATAAATTAGATATAATAAAAAGTTAAGCTTTAATCACTATAATGATACTAATCTTGCACTCACCTTCTTTTTCATTATTTTACCTTATCTTAAATTCTATTCAATTTTAATTAACCTACTACCTGTTTTAGTTACTTTTTTTACCTCTTTACTTCCTCCATTAATATCAACTCAATCCTAGTCTATTAGATAAATTTATAATATTACAAATAGTTTTAGTGCTTATTTATAACGTTTGACTTGAGAATTGAGCCTATAGGTACATTACCCGATCCCGCTTGCATCTTACCAAACTTAGCTACATAAAGAGAAAACCAAATTTAGCTGCATAAAGAGGTCGTGTTGAAAATTTAGTTAATATTCTATTATTTTACTTTGTTCCATAACTGATGTTACTTATTTATAAGCTTATAAATAATTAAAATATAAAAATAAATAATAATTAAAAGTAAAAAATCATAAAAATTAACTATTACTTGATTTAATTTAAAATTAGATAAAATTTTAAAATTTTAATTAACAAACTAATTAAAAAGATTCTGCAAAAATTAATTATAATAATTTTGAATCACATTTTCAACACTCCCTCTTGATGTAAAATTGTAAAAATTCAAATTTTATGGAGCATTTCTTTTCACATTTTTAAATTTGTAAAACACTTTTCTTTACTTCATGATGCACTTCCCATAATCTTGTTGATACACTTTCTCACCAACTTTCAAATGTTGAGGCATTTCTCACCAACTTTTAAAAAATAATTTCTTTTTCAACCACCTTTATCATATTTGCTTGTTCTTTTTTTTTTAAATTTACAATTCTTTTTGTAGATATCCAAATCTTTCGCACTTGAAACATTAAGGCTTTCCCTTGTGCCAACAATATTTCTCTTCATGATTAGGCTTCTTACAATGACTACATTGAGAAATTTTTTCTTTTCCTTTCGAAATTTTGGTTAGATAAGTCCTTTCAAACATCTCTTGTATTCCTTCTTTTCTCATAACTCTTTTTTGCTCTTGAGCTTGTAAAACATTAATTAATTCTAGTAAAATTATTTCACTGATTTCTATTGAATCTTTAAGAGATAAAAATTTTACCTCAAATCTTTTAGACAAATTTACAAACATCTTCTCAACGATCCTACTATCAGGTAATTCTTTTTTCATTAGTCAAATTTTGTTTACCATTGTGACCAACCTATAATACTCTTATATAATCTCATTTTTTTTTTTATTTAGAATCTCAAAATCTCTTTTGAGATATAAGAATTGCATCCTTCTTGTTCTATCATTGCTTTGATATAATTCATTTAGCATATCACAAACTTCTTTTATTGTTTCACAAGTAATAATTTTTATGAAAACTGATTGTGAAACAGTAAAATAAATTAAATATAAAACTCTTAGAATTTTTGTTTTTTCTTCTTTATAAGCCCTGATTTGATTGAAAGTTATATTGCTTTTCAAAAGAAGTATTTCTCTTTTATATTGAACTCATTGCCATAAATTAAGACCCTTCATCTTAACCGTTTATACTTAATAATTTATACTATTAAAAATTAGAGATGAGAGAGTCAATGTATTATTAAAACTCATACAGATCATTCAAAAATTTTTTAAAATTCATGAGAACTCTGATACTATATTAAAAGTTTAAAATAGTAGACTATTTAAATGAAATTAATATATATATATATATATATATATATAATATTAATATTCTAGTGTTTCACTTTATTTTATAATTAAAAACTATTTATTTATAGACTTATAAATAATTAAAATATAAAAATAAAAAATAATTAACAGTAAAAAATCATAAAAACTAACTCTTATTTGATTTAATTTAAAATTAGACAAAATTTTAAATTTTTAACTAATAAATTAAATAAAAAAATTCTGTCAATTGCAATAATTTTGTATCACAGCTCACCGGAATGGAAGTTGGCAAGGGCAAACGCTTACATATTTCCGTCGACTTATCTATCACGTCCTTCACCCAAAACCCAAACATGGAAAAGCAAGGGAGGTGGATTTTCGATCAATCCAGCCACAAATCAATCATCAAAATCACAATGAACAATACCCATGGGAAACATGGAAGAGAATGACTTTGGGTACAGCAGAGGAAAACAAAGCTAGAGGAACCTTGACCATTCAGCTGCAATTCACAATTTCGGTCAGCAAACAGGGAGTATAAAGTCGAATGACGAGCAATAAGAAGGGTTATCTCATCTACAGAAACATGGCTTCATCTAGCACATAAGATGCAAGAACCTTCCTTAATACAGCTTGGAACAAAGCTGCACGACTTGGAAGAGGAGGCTTTTTGTTTTTTTTCGGGTGAAAATCTAAGAGTTGAGTCACGCTACAGCTCTACACCACTTAATTAGTTCACATGGCTGATAGGAAGACAAGAAAAAGATTAGTGGAACTCTGCGTAATAAAGGGAAGGTCAAAATAATGAGAATAACTAGTAGGAGGGAAGAACCCACAATCCATTACGAAAGCCATACTCGCCCGCGACGGTGCAACACTCTACACAAGAGACCCATGAAGCAAAACCACCGTCCCCTCAACAGAATACTTGAGCTGGAGCAGAAGGACGAGTTAAGGAAGAAACAGCGGCCAAGGTGGAGTTGAAAATGAGAAAGGAATCACACATCCGAGGTAGAGGAAAAGAAGGAGCTCAGGGCTGGGGAATCGTGCTTCGAGGAGAAGAAACTTCTAGCGGTTGCGTAGGCAGACGCTGGGCAGTACGTCTAAAGGAGGAAATCAGCGGTATGATCAGAACCTTGGAGAACTGACACGTGTATTCATGCAGATAAAAATCCGAGGGATTGAGGGACAATTATGGGAAGATGCAGGGCTAAAGAGAAGTTTTTAAAATTTAAATCTTGGTCCCTAATCCAAGACCAAGCTCTTATATAGAGAAGAAAAAAAAAAGGAAAAATAGAAGAAAACGTAATGGATGCTCCCAGTCAGATTCAAGCCTTGGCAAGGGTAACATGTAAGATTTTACCCTTTAGAGCTCTTATCAAGACTCGTGTTTATTTCTCCCTCAGTTTAATTTTATCCTATGCTACACTTACTATATTTTAAATAAATCAATATTATCTCACGTTTTAATTATTTAAATTCCCATTTTTGGTGGTCATTAAAAATAAATTTCTAATTTTAATTCATTTATTATTATTTCCATTTTTCAATTTCTTGGGTTACCACAACACATTGAATGCTCTTTTGTAATTTCTTATCTTGTAAAGGTTGACTTCTCCCAATATGAAATGTCTCCAGTTCTGTTTAAAGATAAAAAATTAACCATAAATCAGACTTTAAACTCTCTATTTTTAATGCATATAATTATTCAAAAATTTATTTCTAATAATAATGATTTTGTTATCATTTTAAAATAAAGTCTTAAAAAAGCCATTGTAGAAAACCTGGAAGATAATTATTAACCTCCTTTCCCTCTTGCTCTATCTATCTTTCTCTAGCAAATTATATTTCATGCGGTTTACGAACAAAATTATAATGTGAGTTAAGTTATTTGAAAAATATATACATTAATTGGTTGTTAATGTTATAAGTACTATTGGGTACGTAGAGCAAACATAAAATTGTAAATTAAACAAAAGTGTCACGTTAGAAGATGAAATATGTTTCTGAAGGTAGTGCAGCAGAACAATCAATTATAGTTTGAACCATTCTAACTAGTGCCCCAGGCACTAACAAAAACAAACAACAGAATGTAACTTTTGAAGATATTGACAGAGATTCAGATGAGGGGAATCTTCTTTTATTATCTTAGCATAAGTTCAGGGGATAGGCTAGATTATGACAATAATGTTGTTCTTAGAATGTTCCCATTAATTTGTTTGACTAAGTACATTTAACTGGACCCTTTTAATGTAAACAGTAATTAAAAAGAAGGAAGTTAACTATGAGTAGGCTTGTGAGTTAGAGCCGTGATTAAAGAATAAATTAGAAGCATATAAAGTATGCAATTCTTCTATAACACTCTCATTGATACCACTGATTGAAGTGTTAATCTGGTGTGCGTGCCAAAAACGTCTTTGGGCACCTTATGGAAGATATGAAAAATGTGAGCTTAGCTTCAAACTGGGCATGATTTGCTTCTCCTTTAGATTGAGAAAAAAGTAAAAAAGAGCTTCGGTACTCTAGAGGCTCCACACAGCATTCAACTATCAATCTTAATTTCCACAGTGAATTCCCAATGACCAACTCAGCGACATATTAAACATTGAAAATATATTTAAAAGAAAAGAAGAAGAAAAAGAAAGGGAAGTGTATGAGGAAATCCAGAAATGGAGATTAGAAAGGAGGTAAGTGGCACGCAGAAGATGACAGAGGTACTGGTGGGGGATAAGGGAATTAGGGATCGACGAGTGGGGTGGTGGCATAAGTGGGCTTTCCACTGAGTTATGATGAATCATTTCCAAGGCATCGTGTGGAGTTACATCGCAGGAAAGCTACAAGATGTGGGCCCACATTATGCAGCGACTGGTGTTTTAATTCTTGCAGGCCCACACTATGATCAAACCAAAAGTAACTCTCTCTTTACTTCTCCCTGATCTATATGGCGGGCGGGCAGTTTTTGCAGTTACCTATTTTCCATTTGTATGCTCCCAGATTGTGCTTTCCATTTTGGGATAAATCTTGTTGGAGCAGTGATCCCACCTTTTTGAAGAGTTAAGGTTAATTTGCTAACCACACAACCACCTTAGCCCATTAAAATTAATGTCTTCTACTAATTCACATTGTTATTGCATAATACAATCCCTAATTTTATTAATCTTAGTACTAAAATCTGTTTATAATGGAATTCTATGGTTATTTTTAAAATACCAATCACGTAACCTGTTGGAGAAAAAATTTATAATAGTTATACATATTTAAATTTTATTTTTCTTCCTCAATGTATCAAGATAATTAATAATAACGCTATATAACTTAAACCAAGAAAAAAGAGGAGCAACACAGAAAGCCTCTCGTGATATTGAAAGATAATACTACGCAGCTTCGTTCCAGAAAGAATATATATATGTGAAGCATATTCGATTCTGTGTATTTTTTGACCTGCACAGGTTCACGCACCATGGCACATTTTTATTTTTATTTTTGAAAAGTGATTTGATGATTAAAATTAAAATTTAATAAATAGAATAATAATTATAAAAATATAATAGATATTATATAAAATACGTAAATAGAACGCATTGGTATCGCAGTAAATCCAACAAAGTCTATATGCGTTTCCATTATTCAAATGCAAGTTTGAGACTAGATTCAAAGGAATTTTCTATTTAAGTCGGCATTATCTACTACGTTATGCATAAATCACACTCATAGATGAATTAAAATTAAGAATACTATAATTTTAAATGACATAATAATTACTATTCATGTAAAAATATCTCAAGTCAAAATATTGTGGGTATGATCTATAGATTACATGTGGCCAAAAAAAAAAAGTAAAATGCAAGGAAAGAAAGTTTTGTTTTCTTTCATGAGGTATTTAATTTAAATATTATGAAATTTCAAACCACTGTATAAATTGGAGAATAAAAATGCGATTCATCCTAAATTTCAAGTATATACATATTATATGTATGTTTAAATTTGGTAATATTTTAATTTTTTTTAAAGAAAAGATTCTATCTCATAGACAATATGCTCAATCTACTAACTACCAAGTAGAATTTTAGTTCAGATTCTTTTACATTAAATTTTTTTTTATAAAAAAGAGAGAAATATAATAGATGCAGACTAATAGAAAGCATTTATGTAAACTTTACATTTACTGTATTACTCTATTTCCCATATAAAAAACCACTGAATATGAGGAGATTTAAACTCCTGGAATATCAAACCACCATGAAAGTTGCCACGACTACGAGCTTCCCATCCAATGGAATGAGGTAGCTGAAGAAAGTGGGCCAGTTGCATCGATGCCCTATCACTGCTGTCTGCCCTCTTCTAGCTGGTCTCTCGCCCTTCAATCAATCAGAAAAGCACGTAACACTTTCTCCTATTGAATTAGAAGCCCCACTATTTTCTCACCACTTTCCTTTTTCTGTTTTCTTTTTTCCGGGGAAAATTTATGGGCCCAAGAGAAAATTATGAGCAAGGGTAGGAAGACGGGAACAGCTGGAAAATTTACACGTAAGGAACCAGTCATCTAGTATGGAAAAGTAAACAAGTTGCTGAAAATCCTTTGTCGCTTTTAGGGGGTTTTGTTTTTTCTGTTGGCTTTTAATTTCCGTTGGAAACAACATAGAAAGTTGCTTAGTCAGATTATTTGACTTTATTGTGATTCGTCAGTAACAGCGACAATTATTTGATTCCGAAGAGTGTCCCAATTCCACCGTCATTGCAATATCATAAGCAGTTATGGCAGTTTGGTCAACTTAAAATCTTCTTCTTCATATTCTACGCTAACAAGGTATGCTCCCTCGTTGATTTTCAACTTCATGGATTTGGAAGCCACCGAAAATCAGTTCTAGAATGTATCGGCATCTAATTCCTTGATTAATCAATATTTCTTGAAGTTAACCATAATCAAAATCTGCTTTCTCTCAAAGGCTATTCCAATAACTCCCTTTTTTTTATTGGGATCCGTAATCCGACTTTAGTTTGCATAAACCTTTTTGACAATTCCATATATATAAAATTTTATAAGAAAATAAAAATAACCTTTAAAAAAAAACCGTAGTTTGAATTCAATTTAACCTTTCTTCACGGGGCAATTAGCTTGGAAGCATCTCCAAGGCCTCCAATTTTGACTGTAGATAGGCTATAGTAGAAAGAATGAAAAAGAGGGAGAGGAAAAAAGAAAGCTGAAGAATAATGCGCATCTTTATAATTTCGGTAGACAATACATAGTAGTGCTTTTATGAAATTGCAAGGAAGGATCGAAAATAGGGATGTTTACAGAAAATCCTAAATAAAAATGAATTACACATTTGATTGTGTGATTAATTAAAAATTGACCTTAGGTGGCATTAAAGAAAGGAAAAATTTTTAGAAAAAAATTACAATGAAGGATATATATTACATTAAATTTATAATAAAAAATCTTAAAAATTAAAATTATTATTAAGAAACATCATTATCATCAATTTTTAAAAAATTTACAATACTTTTCTACACCCAATAATAAATGACTTGAAACTGATAATAAATCTATTAATTATATTTTCTTATACTTAATAGTAAATAACTTGAAATTAATAGTAAATTTTTTAAAATCTAATGGTAATAATAATTTTTTAAAATAATTTTAATTTTTAATATCTTTTATTATAAATTTTATATGATATGATTCTTTTATTATAAATTTTTTCAAATTTTTAAGCCTCCCATTATGCACCATGAGGCAGAATGGTTGGACGTTGAAGTCCTCCTAAAGAAATGTAAAAAAGAATGAGGTCGGTTCAGTAGCCTTATTCCTATTCCTACACTTAATTTCACGGATACCCTGCATTTGACTAACAGAGGCAGGGTTAGGTAAGTTTGGTCCAGATTGCAGGCATCAACAGAGTTACCCTATTATTAGTCTAAGAACAGCTTTTTTGAAACAGAACCAAAAGGGGTTGTGACTCGTGAGGGAGAGGACAATTACCATTTAAAATTCATAAACTTCAATTCAATCTCTCTCTGCCTACTATTTGGACGATGAAAAGTATTAAAAGAATCTGTAAGTACTTCTCATATGCATTCTGCAAGAAAGGTTCTCTATTTTCAAAGCAAGGAAGTTTCCCAGCGTTTACACATGCACTCAACAACGCCGACACATTTCATGCTATTTCTTCTCATCTTTTCTAAAAGCTATTCCAAATCGAAATGTATGTCAGCAAACGAGAATTTTACTGTACAATTGTACATGTAGTCTGTATTCTTCTCAAGCATCAGTTCGTATACCAATGTTTAAAATTAGTCCCATTTCTTGTATTTGGTAAAATATTTGATTAAAAAAATATAAAATAAAAGATGTCATTGTAATTTTTAAATTAAAGAGTGGTTGCGAAAATTTTAATATGTCCATTTTAGAAAAAGACAAGACTCCTTATATGTGTAGACTACCTCATAATTTTTAAACAAATAAAATACATGCATACGAACAAATACACAATAAATAATATTCATCTGTGACACGAATTTGGTAATGTAGATACGTGTCTTAAAGTAAATGTGAAGGTTAGAAGTTTTAAAATATTTGATTAGATTTGATGTTGGCAAATGGAAATTAAGATCAATGTCACTCCAATCATTACTAAACAATGCAACAGGATGGATGAACTATGAGAGAAATGGCCTACCTCATATATATTTAAAGTTAGCTATCTTTAACAATTCAACATTCAAAATGCTCCATAAAAGAACGAAAGGGAAATGATGCCGCTGGTTTTGAAGCCAACAATAATTGTACAAGTTAGGTTGGAACTGCTTGTTTCACTCAAATTATACAAGGGGCGGTCAGGGTTTTCATCTACGTTTAGTTGACACTTCATGTTATTAAAGCTCTATTTTGTAGTTCTAAAATCTAAACCTACGTAACAAAAGTAACCATAAGAAAATTTGAAATTTGGAATGTAATTTCCCACGAAAGTAGTTGAGAAGTTTAAGCACCTTCATAACAATGCTTGGAAGTTCAATTTGGGAGAAAAGGAACCCTTAAAGATTGCCAATGGCAAATACAAGAAAAATATGGCACTTCAATGTCTTTTTGATAAATGGTGTGCTAAATAAAGACAGAACAGTCAAAATACGGAACTATTATAAATTGATTTTCTAACGTTGTTTCTCCTTCAATTGAGCAAATGACCGTTTATGTTAAAATCAGGTAAGAACACATTTTTTATCTGAAAGTACTCCTGCTATGCCTGTATTTTGTGATATATACATACATACGAGAAAATGATATTACCAACCCATGAGTTATGCACGTTAAGATTAGCAAGATTTTTTAAGGAAAACATCTATTATTTGGCAATTCTGACCCCCACGAACCTCAAGACAACAAAAATAATTAGACTGAGTTGGTTTAATCAAGCGGTCCTGCCTCTTTCCTTAAGTTGATGCACCCAGATAGTGCTGGTACACTATATATGGTAGAAACAGCAAAACCTCTGTTTCACCATAAACTTGTAAATCTCTAGTAAAAACTACACTGTTCCTCGAGTCACTTCGAAATTTCTCTCCTTTATTTTCCCCTCATTTCTGAAATGTTGAGTGGCAAAATAATTAAAAGAATGACTGATGAATTTGCTTTAGAATAAAAATTGAAGCTCATACTTTTTGCTGAAGATTAAAAAGAGAAAATTTTAGGGTTTAAAACTTGGTAGGATAAAGCAAAATAGGGGTAAAGGTTAAAAAAAAAAAAACCTGGACAATGTTGTAGCAAAGGTTCCATATTATTGACCATTGGACACCTATACAGCAGAAGAGAAAAAAAGAAAAGCGGTCCCTCCCTCTTCTAATTTAGTATAGTTGCTGAAAAGTACAAGTGCCAGGGAAAAGAAGTGGTTGTTTCGTCGGTTTGTGCTGTGAAACCTAAGTTTATAAATTGACCGCACACCCCCGACTTGTTCGTGACTTGAGCCAACAAGTGGAGGCGACTGTGATTTCTTTTTTTCTATAAAGCCCCTCATTCAGCAGAGCTAGCATTCACATACCATAATACCCATCTCTGTCCTACTCTGTTTTTCTACTTCTCCTGCCCTTTCTATTCTTTACTCTGCCCCCCATAGTTTCTTTCAAATTTCTTCAGGTATTACATTCCTTTATCTACCAGTTTTTGAACGCTGCGTGCTCTCAGATATATAGAGTTAGTTTTGTGAAGATGACGAACCAGAATCTGGTGGTTCCTGATGTGAAAGCACGTATTAACACCTTTATTGAGGTGACCGTGTCCATATCAAACTCAACTATGTTGCCTGGCACGGCAGAGCCAGAATCGCTGGTCGTATTTGGTGGGATTTTCGGAAAAAAGCTAATGAAGAGGCTTGAGGATGGAGGAGCCAAAGGTGGACCTAAAGTTAATGCCTGGATTGATTCAATGAGAGCTTCCTCTCCAACACGAGTCAAATCCGCCCTTCCTACTTCTCAAAACCAAGACTTAAGTTCTTGGACGGTAAGTATCTTTGGCTTTATCAAAGCTCTTATCTGACTTTTCGCCTATTGCGAGGCTTTCAATGGATGTACTGACTTGAATTTGTTCTGTTTCTGAACTGTTTGAACGTAAAGCTTCATCATCCTTCAGCGCTCAACATGTTTGATCAGATAATACATAAATCAAAAGCAAAGCAAATTGTAGTCTTCCTTGACTATGATGGAACTCTCTCCCCAATTGTTGCAGACCCAGATAAAGCATTCATGACTAAACAGGTTTTTTTTTTTTTGGGAGGGGGCGTGGTGTTCTTTCCAACTCTGCTGAATTCATATTGATACTTGGATAGAACTTGTTGATAACAATAGTCGTTATGGTTTTCTTGAATCAGATGAGAGCAACAGTAAAAGACATAGCAAGACATTTTCCTACGGCCATCGTGAGCGGGAGGTGCAGAGACAAGGTGCATTTTTCTTAAAAGTGAAAAATGTTAATAGTGATTATTTATTATGATAAATCTTGCTATGTGATAATTAATAGATTTTGCTTTTTTTTTTTCTAATTTTCTTTCAGGTGTACAAGTTTGTGAGATTAGCAGAGCTGTACTACGCAGGTAGCCACGGCATGGACATCAAGGGACCAAAAAAAAGACCTAAGAATGTGAGATAGTTTCTACAACTTAGCGAGATGGATATTATATATTTCTGTACCTTCCGCTTGGTTTCTAAATTATTCCTGTTGTTTCAGGGTAATCAAGCAGTCCCCTTCCAACCTGCGAGCCAATTCTTGCCCATGATCGACGAGGTTGGTTTCTTTTTTTTTTTTTTTGGTTTTAATCTCCAAAGTTCGCAATTCCAGTAAAATTGGCAACAAATGCGATATTGACTGTATATGTCATTGTCATTTATATTTTCCAGGTTTACAAGATCCTGTTGGAAAGAACAAAATCCGTGGCAGGGGCTAAGGTTGAGAATAACAAGTTTTGCTTGTCCGTGCACTTCCGTTGTGTTGACGAAAAGGTACCAGTCAACAAAATATTCAATGGTTTAGTTACACATACAGAAAATAGACGTTAATGGCTAATATATATTCTTGACTCTGTTGTTTCTCAGAGTTGGGATGCACTGGCGGAGCAAGTTCGATTAGTGCTGAATCAGTACCCAAAACTTAGGCTGACGGAAGGGAGAAAAGTGCTAGAGATCCGGCCAACCATCAAATGGGACAAAGGCAAAGCTCTTGAATTTTTGTTACGGTCGCCTGGTGAGTTTTCATTCATTTTCATGCAATATTATAGCCAAATTCCTTTGACAGCTAAAGGATAATGTCCTAACTATCATTCTTCATATAATTTCCAGGATTCGCCAATTCAAAGGATGTCTTTCCCATATATATTGGTGATGACCGAACTGACGAGGATGCTTTTAAGGTAAGAAATGCCGTACAAGCTACAGTTCTTGCTAGAACATTTTATGTATATATATATTTTACTGATTTGGACAAAAAAAAAATCAGGTGTTACGCAGTAAAGGTCAAGGAATGGGAATTCTTGTATCTAAAGTTCCAAAAGAAACAGAAGCTTCCTACACTTTACAAGACCCACCAGAGGCAAGTCTAATTAATTATTTATGACTCACAATTTCTCAAAATGTTGGATTAATGAAGCTGCAATGTTTTATGTCCCTAGCTAATATATCTCGGCAATTAACAAACATATTATTCTTTACTTTTGTGGGTACAGGTTGAGCAGTTTTTGCGGCGTTTGGTGGAGTGGAAAAAGAAGAGTAATGTCACTCGAACAAGATAGAGAGTAGTAGATATTGTAAATTGTAAATGAGTCCATGGAATTGACACCACCCCAAAATCGAATTTTGGTCAAAGGGGTGGAATGGATTGTATCACTTTCTCGTTGACAATGGAAAATAGTATTGTTCCCGTAATTTTGAGGAACAAAGTTCGAATAAATTCTCTTTACTTAATAATTTGCGTTTCTATATTATTTCTTCGCATGTTTGCATGCGCATGTGGATATATAGGGAAAGGCACATGTTTTATCATATGCTACTGTTGCAAGTGCCTGTCAACCTTCCTCCTAAGAAATACGAATTGTATATATCGTATATGTGGGCAATGCAAACTGAAAATAATAATTAGAAACTGCAACTTAAAAAACTTATCTATTTTAGAAAATAAAAACAAGCTGCAACAATTCAATACGATATTGACTATGTATGTCTTTGAACAAACGAAGGAGGAGAGGGGAGAGAAGTAAAATATTTAGATAATTAAGTTGTTAAATTGTTATTCTCTTTCTGATCTCCTCATTATTTTCACGCATTTCAAAACACAAACAAATTAAAACTCAATCATAATCAAAAGATATCGTCGAACCCTTGAAGATAGTCCTTTAATTATTTAAGGAATGTAAACCTCAATGAGGGAATAGTTAAATTAATTTACATATTAACATGATGATTGATGAACCATATGTGTTTAATTATATCGTCAGATTGAGAGTTATACCTTTTTTTTTTCCTTCTTTTAAAGTTATACATTGGGTCACTCTATATAATTTTGGACCTCGATTGTGGTGAATAGAGTTCATAGATATGGATATCACTGACCAATTACATTAAACTCAAATTTATGGATAGCAGTGTTCTCGTGTTACTCTATTAATTATAGTAAAGAAGTCCAGCTTGTTCAGTTTGTCATCCAATTAAGTGAAAGGTAGAGAAAATTAAAGATGCGAACACCATGTGAATTCTTGAAGGTGGTGCCTCAATCCTCATTTCCATATCAAGGGCGTATTAATCTTAGAAAAAAACACCGGTATGTACAGTTGTCCATGTATCCCCAGTCATCAGGTGAAACTGCACGCGTGTTGAGATAGTATTAATGCGTTGATTTATTTTATTATAGAAAGGTTGAAACTTAGTGAAGAAGAAACTTATAGTAATTTAATGGCCAACTCAGTGCTCACGCAATTGCTAGTTTACATAAATTTTATAAATTGTTTAATGATATCTCATTTATAAAAAAAATAGAGAAATTAAATTAATTATAACAATTTATGTAATATGTCATATTTACATATATTTTATAATTAATTTAACATATGAATTTTTATAAATTAAACATATTGTAACGAAACTGAAAGACCTACGACAATGATTGAAATGCTCTGAATAATCAACCCATTTGTCAAGCAAAATTTTGCAAAATCTTCCGTCTTTGCCCTTAATTACATCTGAAAACGAATCTTGTAATATATGACAGAAAGGTCTGATCTGAATTGATAGTTTGACGTTTCTTATTTCCCCCTAACCTTAGTATGGTTGGCTTAGATGCTCATGACTTGTGAAAAGAAAGATCACTGTTATAAGATTCACATTCAAATACTTATCATTATGACTCAGGTGGTACATACCCAATAAATCCAAATGTGACAAATAAATCTACATTTTGTTTTAAATGGTAAAGCATTGTAAATCATGCTTTGGCGCACGCTTTTCTCAATGACCATCTAATAATTGTTCAAGGCTAACAACTTTCAAACTTTAGGTGAAAAGCATAGAAATAATATCAAAACTGGAAACCGTGATGGCTCCTTTGAGAATAAATTTTATGTTTCTGTTTTGATTAATGACTTCACTTTTCCCTTTCTCAAATGCATCGTGCCAATCTAGCTAATAAGATACCTAACACCTGGGGTAATACTCTAGCAATTTCAAAGGAATAGCCCTTATTAAGTCCTTTCCATTCCCATTATTGGCCAAGGTGCAGTGAGATATGTTAGTCACCTAATTAATAAGATAATTAAATTGATTAAGATAAATAAAGCAAAACAATCTCAGTAGATAAACTACTTGGTCTTGTACCTCCTAACTTGTATACAGGGCATAAAAGCATCACCCTATTGTCAGACAGGAGTTGGAAAGAGACATGGCCACAAGGATTAAAATTAATCATTATAAGCTTTAATATGACTGCGAGATGTGATAGGAGAAGGGGGGGATGGCACCAACTAAGGGTGCCAAGAACTCCAAATCTGAATCATATTTTTATTTATTATGATTATGAATTTAAGACGGTTGCTAAAGCTTAAGCAACGATCTGGGATAATAAACTATGAAGCACTCGTCACAGCAGAAGATTCATCCTAACATGCCTTACAATTAATTAACAACGAAAAGTCCCGCCCATGTTTAGGATATTGCACCTAAACAACCCTTTTATTGCTCACAAAGAGATGTTGTCCTAAATTATTGGGCATCCAGATTTGACAGAGCCCACCTCAATCAAATATCAGAGTGGTATCTCAAAATTGTGATTTTTTTATACAGTGGAAGAGATGGGATCTCTAGTTTAATGGGTTATATTTTCAAAGGGTTAGGTGCCTGAAAGGGAAACCCACTACTTGTGTGAATCTCATACATGGTTGAAGAGGAGTTGGAATCCACTCAAGGTGCTTGATTTGAAGAAGACATGGGGGATTCATAATGGAGACATCCAGCATGCTTCCAAGCCTTCAAAAACAACCCATACTTTTTCCCTTTTTTTCCCCCCATACTGCAAAGCTAGTTGCCACTAGATTTAGTTTCCATCATTGGTGCCTTCAATTGAAATAAAATAAGTCCCAGAAGCTCCAATTATTTGATAAAGAAACAGACACTTCCCCAAGACATCCGATGAGTTCCACGCTCATTATGCTAAAGTCGAGCAGCTTTCGCTCGTATCATTTGAGTCATGGACGAATTGTGTATTTGTTTTTACGTTTTCAGAGTTTAAAATCACATTTTTAAGAAAATAATAATTTTTTATTTTTACACAAACGTAATTTTTAAATGAATTTTAAACATGCACTGAGAAAATAAGGCTAGCTAGCTATTCATTGCCAATATCGAAGCAATTTTAGATATGCCTTTTAGTTGTAACATTGATTTATGCTTCCAAAAAATCACACCTGAGATTTAAAAAAGCAAAAAAATATTATAATTTAGAATTCTAAATTAAAATTTTTATGTTAAAATATTTTAAATGTTAAAATTATAAACTTTAAGATCAAAAATTTAAAAATTGCTAATCCTAAAATCTTTTAAAATGATTTTAAAATTTAAAATTTTTTAATATAAATACTTTAATTTTTCCTTTAAAAAATAACCCCTCAGAGACTGCGTTCATAATTAAGTGGACAGACCACACCCCTCTTGCGGGATATTTTTAAGTCTTTCTCCCTGACACGCTCTTCTGTCCTCAACAACTGGCTAGTGTTGGAGTTTAATTATTAGTTAAAAACTGTGGCTGCTGCAACCAAATTAGCTAGCAAGCCCGAATCTGTGTATGGTTCTCTATAATGTAATTGGCAGGAAGATACTCAATAATGGATCTCCATAGAGACAGAAGTGTCATTTGGTCCCCGCATAGAGGGTCGAGCATTGTTGTTCATTGTTATGTGCAAAACGTCGTACGATGTGGGTTAATGGTGAGTTTTTGGTTAGCAGTGAATATTTGCATTTAAGTGTCCTTAATTATGACCAGTTGCCGATGTTGGAGGGAGCAAAACAGGGGCTGTTTTTGAGTTTGCTTGAAAGGGTAATTGCTATTGCTGGTAACTAGCCCTTCAACGTTTTATCCAATAATTCTTGGGGAGATGGAACTGTAAAGCTAATGCAAACGAGAAAGTGATTACATAAAAGCTCTGAGACAGATCATTGAGCAATAATAGCCTTTCGGCTACCATCCAGCCTCTGCCACTTCTTCAAATGGGACACATGTAGCCATAACGGGTAAGCAGTTACCTTTGGTGACTATACACTGCCAAAGAAAAATGCTTCTATGGGCTGGCACCAAACCTAACCTAAGCCTACAACCTCCAACTTTTAATGGCTTTCTCTTCGAAAATGAGAGTGCCAATTTTCAAAAGAAATAGACATACAGTCTGTGAGCTAATATTAATATTTGTGAAGTCTTCACATTCTTTTTTTTTTTTGGGGTAAAATTGACATTTAAAAATTAATTAAAAACTTTATATATATATATATATATATATACAGAGAGAGAGAGAGAGAGAGAGAGAGAGAGAGAGGCCATTGAGTGCTCAAGAAAAAAATATTGCATTTGGATATATGCTAGCCTCGTGTATCTTAATTTGTCCTTTTGTAGTATTTTGGTTGAAGAAAGAGCGCTCTATTTTGCTCTTTACTACAGAATAGAACTTTCTTTTATATGCCCCACCTTAATGCTAAGCTACCTATACTTTTATTTTTATACAATATTTCATCCATTCAGATATTGCTCTGAAAAGGGATGTATACAACCATCCTTGCAGATCTATACATTATTTGGGACCGAACTACTTAAACTAGTATTTTGTACACTCAGGCAGCGTTGAAGTGAAATTTAGTTATTTTATGCTTCTGGATTAACAAATTTTATGTGCCTTCACATCATGATCACATTAATGTTTCAATAGTTTAATGAATAAAATTGAGTGGCTACGTATAACAAACTGAGTCAGAGGATTATCTATTTAATGCTAAAAAAAGAACCAAAGCAATATAGGATATTACCTGATCCCTTCTTTAGCTACATACGTTACAGTAAAAGAAGCCGCTGTTGGGAATGGCAGGTAATTTATGTACATTCCTGAGACTCCATTTTTTATTTTAAAAAAAATTAGATGCACTATGTGCTCCAACGGTGCTCCAATGAAATAGTTTTAAATCATGTCAAAAAGGAATCACAAATAAAATAGGAAGAATTATAATAAAGGGTCCAGAAATATAAAAATTTATTTTTAAAGATCTATTCTCACTTGTTTTAAGATTGATTATCATTGATTTTAATAACAAGCAATTGAATTTAGTAGTAACAAATCTTTAAAAATAATTTTTTTTATTTTTAGGTCCTTAAATGTAATTGTTTCAATAAAATATCTCTCTGAATAAAAAAAGTTGTAGCACTTTCATATTTTATTTAAAAAAATCAGATACATTATGTGCTCCAACAAATAGTTTTAAGCCATGTCAAAAAGGGCCCAGAAAGTAAATTTCTTTCTGAAAAGAAAACATCTTAGCACTTTCATTAGTTTTAGGGGAAAGAAAAGGATTTCGAACTGCGCGAAGGGTGTTTATGAGAGTAACTTTACTAGACGAGTTCCCTTCCCAAAATCTATATCAACATCCCTCGTAAATGATCAAAACAACCTTTCTCTGTTGCCTTGCGACTCCGTTTCCTTATTATTCACATGTAATTAGGTACTTTAACTTCTAAGGTAAGGCAAAATTGATTAAATAAAAAATAAATAAAATAAAATGCATAGATATTAATTAGCCGCTTATTTACAAGGAAGTTCATTAAAAAAATTATCAAATTTGTTTGCAACTTACGACTATATATAATAAGCTTGTCGGGTCAAAACCAACGATATATCAGAGAAGAAAAGTAAGAATTTACAACACCTGAATATCTAGAAATGAGGAAACTAAAGAATTAGAAAGGGAAGGGGGCAAAATTTTGTCTTGTCTATGTCAGCCGTTTTTTTGTTCTCAGTGCTGCAACTAAATAAGAGTTTCAAGATCAAACATATCAAGAAGGGAGGGGGAAAAAAAGGTTTCTTTAATTTCTCAAGCTAAGAGGCTTCTAAAATGGATGTGAAAAGGAATTGGTGAACAGGTAATTAAGTAGCTAGAGTCGTTTGGTTTGGCCATAGTTGTGAAAGTATAGGAGTGGGTTTGGCCATAGTTGTACTCGCGGTAGCTTAGGCACGTGACATGGTATTTGGTTGTCTTTTGCAACATTCCCATTTTCGTTTGTGTTGGGATGTCTATAATTGGAATCACAAGCTACGAAGTTAAATATAAGACAAAGAAAAAATTCAAAGAGCGAAGTCTCAATTTGGATTAAAAAAAAAAAAACCTTAGAAAATTTTTTAGATAAATGGAGTTAAGTCTAAGTCCAAGTCTGAGAGTGTAAGGATTCAATAGGGATGAAAATTTTTTTACCTGCTAAATATGAGATTGGGAATAGGGACTACAGTACTCTACCTACACTCCACCCGTGATAATGTCAAATTTAAATTATTTGCAATCTCAAATAGAAATGAAGTTTGCATTTTTTTTAATTATAATTATTTGTAGTAAGAATGAAGTTTAAAGTTTAAGGGAGAAAATGCAAAAGTTTCTTTTATATTTGGGGTCGTTTGCAAATAATTTTTTTACATGTTCAAACTATCAAAATTTGAAAAATAGTTGATTCTATCTATTTTCTGCTTGACAATATTAATTCAAATGTTACATCATCAAACTTTCCCATAATTTATATCGGAGCATTAGAAATAAATGAGAACTTACCGTGTTAATTATTAAAAGAAAAAAAAATCTAATGAAGTGTTTGAGTTAATCTTATTGAAGAAAAAAAAGATAAAAAGACTTGACTGAAATATAAAAATTCAAGTCTAAGGTTGTTTATAAACGATGTAAAGTTTTTTTTTTTTTTACATTTCTTTCAAGATTAAATAAACAAAGAGATGCAAACAACAAGGCATGGGCTTCAACAAACAGAGTCAACGATAAACTGGGCTTAGCCCATTGAGTTAAGATGAAGACGATGAACGAGCCCAAGCAAAGTAAGAAACACTACATGCACTTCCTCAGTGCAAATTACTTGGACATTGCAATCGTTATCATATTCAATTCTTCTTATTCCCAGAGGGCAACAACACAAATGAGCGAGAGTGAATTGCCCATGTTTCGATCCTCATGACTGGTTTGATCTGTTCGGCCCTGCTTCCTGCCCATAACATGTTAGGCATTGCATGTGAATAATATTATTAGTTGGGAACTTTCCTGGTTATCAGAAACTAAGACTCCCATTGCTAAACAGTACAGCCAATCAGTATAAGATTCACTCCAGAAAGAGAAATGTAATCCCTGATAGCCATTAAATTTGTCATAGTTGGAACTTTTATCAGTTCGTGAATTCGTTCCCAAAAACTGAATAATGTACTAAAGGTTTGCAGTTCAAACCTGTATCTTTATATCGTGCACTTCCCTTGACCATGAGTGCAAGATTTATTCCATAAATTTCTTTAAAAAATTTGTTTAAATAAAATATGTTTTAGAACAATATATGGATCTAACTCAATTGCTAAAGTTTCTTCGAAAAGTACGTAAAGAAGCATGCACCAAAATCTTTACAAAGAGAGTAATTTAAAAGGCAAACCCGATACTTAAGGACATAAATTCTGTTTTTCCTACATTTTGGTAGGAAGTAATAATTGCTGACGGTCCCTGGGCATCAAAGCTTTCATCTTGATCTGCATATGATTTCCTTCACAATTATATACTAATCTAATTTGATTGCCCATGAGCGCTCAAAAGTCACTTTTAGATCTTCTGATAGCATAAATGAATACGGAGACTGAGGTTGATCCGAGATTGATCGGACTGAGGTCAAAGGGGGGCCTTTCGAGATGTAAATCGTTGTTTTCCAAGGCATCTATAACTTGCAATCGGGGTTTTAATCTGCGTTCAACTCTGTAACTAAGCAATTGTGGATGCTTAACCACATATGAAATATCACACTTTGCTGCACTAGGCGGCAGCTCTGTCAACTCCTTGTAAGCACCATGGGCGCCCTCCTAAAGACACCCAAAACATCACTCAGATAACCCTAGGCTCTAATATCGAACTTCTTACAATGATGACATGTAGAAACATAATCGATTTTCGATCAAAGCACGCTTCATCCACACACCTAACTGGTGACTGAATGCCCACTTGATTTTGTGGACGAGTTCAACACTTCTTACAATGATGATTGAGACCATTCTATTTAAAGTATTTATCTTTAGCTTTTTGTCATGAAAGGCATTTAAACTGGCACTTTCCTTTCCTTTGCAATAAATAAGAAGTACCACATGTGGAAAATTGCCTCAACATTAACAAATCCCACCCCACTGGCCATTTGTGAAACTGATTTTCAAGTCAAGATTACTGGTACAGCAATGCCTAATGGGTAAAATTAATTCTTCCCTGCTCTATTTTGAATTTAAAAGGTAGGTGATATTAGGATAGAAAATTTATGTTTAATTCTTAGGTAAATGTTGATTGAAACTTGAGCAAGGCAGATAGGATTTTCAAATTTAAGACAAATTCAATCTGAAGAAGAATGTTAATCAGAAACATGAAACAGAGGGCTAACAGCCTAATTTATGAAGCTAGTTCTCTTCCCATCCGCAATAGAGTGAATAATACTAGAGAGTCAAGAGTAAATTAGCCAAAGCTCTCGTGGGAGAATGGCTTCCAAGAATGCATGCTCTTTCCTGCTTCTTTACTTTCCTTTCCATTTTAATTTCTTTCGGAGGGGGGTCTCTAGGAACTTTCCCTGTACCTGTGTGAACTGGCCTTTGCAATCATTAAGAGCGTAGAATAAGAATAAAGTGAAAAAGTTGCCCCTCCTCCCAATTGACCTTATCTTGCGAGATCATCCAGATGCCACATGCATATGCTTTTTGTCATCAATTGCAAAAAGAATTTGATACACCCCCATTTATTATTGGAATATTTACTTTTCTTTGTGATATGTGCTTTTGAAAATCTTAATGTTTCTTTTTCTTCTTCTTTTTTGGCACATATTAAAAAAGAATGCAGATAACATAGAGACAAAAGAAAGCAAGGGAACGTTCCCTGAAGACGACATCTACACTCCACGTATATACCTAACATTTTTTGTAAGAAAATATAAGAAACAAAAGTATAGTGAGTGAAGGGGAGAGCTTCAATCCTTCTATACTTTGTTAGGAGGTCATCACAGACATTAGCCTCCCTAAAAACATGGACAATGCACCAATCTTGGAGAGCATCAAGGAGACGTCTACAGTTATTGACTAACCTCTGGAGCAGGTGACGAAGGAATGAGTCTTCTTGGTTTATCAAAGAGAACAACTAGAGAGAAGTCAGATTCAATTTTAAACTTCATGATATCGAACAAGACCACAAGTTTCATTTCGAGTTGAATGGCCTAAAAGTCTAGCAAGAATAACTTCACCTGTAAATTTGGCAAAACCATCAATACAATTTCCAATGATGCCTCCTGCAATGATAATTTTTACTAGCGAAACCATCAACGTCTAATTTAAACTGCAATCCTAACAAATGTTAAGGAGGGTGCGGTATTTGAAGGATGTTTTTTCGAGGACCGATTAGAAAAAGTTTAATACGGTTATCTTGGCCTTACTTACATTAAAGGTATCTCTTGGATCCTTGGGTAGAGATGTGATTGTTCAGCAAAATGAGAATAGTAATTGGACAAAATAAGGTTTTTAAGGCATTATCGATTTTCAATCTTTTAAAAACATCGTAACTTGGAAGTGATAAACAATGTCCCCTTGCGACAATTTAAAAACTAAAAATCTTTTAATTTGGCTCCCCAAACAAAAACCTGATTTGGATCATTTACAACACGATATTGGAAATGAGAGAAGTACTGTGTTTGAAGCGAAAGGTTCATTGAATGGAATAAATTGATAAACGTGTTTGAGGGTAACCTCACTGGATTGCCAACAATTTTGTGCTTCGGATTTTTTGTCGGCTTATGTCCGATGGGAACACTCGAGTTTTTCAAGAAAAGTTTATGCAAAACGAAATGCCAAATCAAAAGAAAATTATTGTTCAATGTTACATCTAACATGTCGGCTGTTACCATTTTGATTTCATATCTGCGATTTCATTTGAAGCTGCTCAACGGGGGGGTTTTTGTCGGCACACAGTAGCCAGTCGGGAATGCTCTTCAACTCAAATTTCAATCAAACTTTTCTAAGTTGTGGATATTAAGGTGATCTTTACCGCTAGCTTTAGCATGCCTTGTGAACAAAATCAAGTATATTGCTTTCTTTTTTTTAATGAGTACAGTGGAAAATGCCAGAAGAGTGACACCAACATAAAATTATGAGAAAGAATAAATCTCTAGGAAACTTGAATGTCTATGCATCAAATATATTTGAATATCTGATGAGATATTTCGTAAGCAAAACTTAAAATTACCTTATGCGATTGTGGAGATTGCACAGCATGTATTTCAATCTATTCCTTGAAACTTCCCAGAATCTTCAGACTCCGGTCATATGATTACCGTATAACGTTTGGTTCAACTGACCCACTATTGTTCAACTAACCAAGACGCTAGACCGAATATGGATTGTCAGGGTGTTTTCCTCGACCATATTGGATACGGGGAAATAGGATGCACACGTAAAATCCTTTGGTTCGGGAACTACATAGCCAATAAAAATTGCTCAATTTTAGGTGCTTCAGCGTTATCATGACCACAATCCACCTTAAATGTTCAGACTGTTTCCAATAGAATTCGACTGCCGAAAGTGGATAAGCCGAAGCGTAAATGTCAATCTCACTGAGAATACAGAATAGTCTGATTTCCCTCGTGTTATAATATACTTAGAAAAGATGCTCATTTCTGCAGTATCACGTAGACATAAACAAGCTAACTGAAATACAATTCAATTACGGCGAAAATATATCCAATTTATAGAACGCAATATTATATTATTCTCCCAGGCCAGGCAACGACAAAAACCAGCCGCCCAAGGCAGATATTTACGACATAATGACAGAATAATCAACTAAGCCCAAAGGAAAAAAAAATTAGCATAAGTCCAATTATCCAATCCTAGGAGTAGTCCTGCAATTGCCAAAAACTTCATTGCAGTAGCCACCAGAGACACTACAACCTACTAATATACTATACTAACTATGCTTAAAGACTCATCACTAGAAAACGGGTTACATAAACAAAATAGACTAGCAAATGCTTTCACAGAGATGCCCAATCAATCTCATAAGACGGGTACTTCTGCAGATTAAAAGTGTCCGCAACAGTTTCCCATTGTGGCTCAGTAACATCGGCGAAAGTCAGATCTGACAGAGAAGAATCTGCAGATTCCCCGCTCTCAGTCATCACCGGAGACAAGGAAGTCTCCACCTTACAAGAGTTCTCCAAGCCCTTCAAATCAGCTTCGCGGGCCACCGGCTGCTCCTCTGAGCGCATCACCATCTGCGGCTGAGCCGCCGTGGAACCCAATTTAGACCGCCTTGAAGACCTCTTTGGTTTCTCTGACTTCCCCTGTTTCTGGATATCAGCCAAGCTTTCGCAAATTGCTTGAAGCTTTGCATCCACGGAGGAATGAAGAGGCTTGTACTCCCCGAATTCGCCCTCAACACAGGAACCTTGGTGTCGGAGATTGGGGAAGTTGAGCCTAGCAAAGTCACCTCTGAGCTTGTAAGCGGCCTTGTCGTAGGCAAGGGCAGCTTCCTCAGCAGTATCGAAGGTACCGAGCCAGAGCCGGGTCCGGTTCTTCGGGAGTCGGATCTCGGCGACCCATTTTCCCCAATGCCGTTGCCTGACCCCTCTGTACAGTTTGGTGGGTTTAGGAGGCGCACCCATTTGCTTCATGGGAATAGGTTTGAGGCTGAGGAAGCTGAGGGTATTTTGCCGCCAGGGCAAGTTCTGATGGTTCTGGAGACACATCTGAGCTTGGATCTGGTTAATCTGAGATGGGGTTAGGTGGTTGAGCCCAAGAGCAGAACTTGGCTGCCCAAAACCAATCAAGTTTTGGTTGTTGGATAACCCGTCGGCAAATACATGGGTCATCAAAGGGAAGCAACCATCTGTATGCAAATTAGGCTGTGTAGGGTATGAAGGAGAGGAATGGAAGAAATTGGAAGAGGGAGTGTGAGAAGTAGAAGGTAGGAATATATTTGAAGCAGGAGATGAAACTGAGTAGGGAGAGGGAGAGGATGTTGTGGAATCACTTTTCATAAAAGGTTCCAGAGCTTCCATTAGCTCACCTTTGAAGGGATCTGAGTCAAGTTGCGTGCTGCTATAGAAATCCATTATAGCTGCCATAACTTCAAGTAGACGCACAGATCTTAGATAAAACTCAACCTGCGTCTGACAAAAACTGAAGAACAGGCCAGCAAAAGAAATTAACTAAAATAAGATTTTTACAAGAAAGGAGGATAGAGGTTTAAAAATACACAACCCCTAATCCCGGGAAATAAAAGCAGAGCTCTAAGGGATCAAAAACAACCCTCTTAGCCTATTCACAGATGAGAAAGACCCAAAAAATAAAATGGAAATTTACAGAGAAATTGCGCGAATATTCAAAATCAAAATGAAAAACCTGGATCTCGATTCTGAAAACACCTGGCTTTCGAGAAATCCTTCTAAGTTTGCTTTTTCATCAATTTGAATACAAACCCAAAAATCATAACTTGAAAGGCAGATGATTAACAGAAAGGGATTCAGAGAAGCGGGGCGTTACAGAGGGGGGAAGGAGATGAAGATAAGTATCGACAATCACAGGATCCAGATGCTCGCTCTCAAAACAGATGATAGAGAGTGTGTTTTTTCCGTTAGTTTTCGGAGTATCTGACGACCGCTCTTGGTTCTCTAGTGGAACTCCCACTCTCTTATATAGGGCCTGCCAACTTGATTATCACCGTTAATCAAATCATTAATGTAAAATAATCTTGCCAGTAACCCACGGGCTAGTTTAAGCAAAATCCTTGTCATGACGCAAGACATACTCGGTTTGATTGAGGTATCAACCAACGAAAGAATGACACGTATAGAACCCGGTTCAGCAAGGACACGTGCCCTCTCAAAACCGCCAGATGCCAGTGTCTTTGTGGTTGTCATTTTCTTGAATGTGTCCTAAAGCCTGTTGACTGTAGGCTTATACGCGTTCATACCAACAACAGCTCCTCTCCTTTGAATTCCGATGCTTCCCCCTTTTCTTTCCTTGATGCGTCCATTACGCGCTTCCCGTTTATGTCTCTTCTAATTCGAATTATGAAAAATTAGCTCGCTAGTTTCAAGTTTCAACTTCTATATATTATGAATTAATATTTGTAAGCCAATAGATTTTTATTTGGCCAATTTGTACGTCAATATATTTAATACTTATAATTTTAAAAGTGGGGACTGAAAATACAGTTGAGTAAAAGATTTTATAATGAGAGCACAGTCGATTTGTATTGTAATAACCTTGAGGTAAATTTCACATTAAAAATTTAGTCCTTATTTCAATTTTTTATTCATTTCGTACTTTCACGGTTGCAGATCTCTTTCCTCCCTTTTTTTTTTTTTAATATATTTCCCATCAATTCGAAGATAAACCACTTTGATTTTGTTTTCAAAATTCAGTGGATGGCGTCCATCGTAGGACTAGTGACCAAGGAGGAAAAGGTGATGTCATAATTGAGTTTAGATTAGGTGGTACGGCTCATTTTTAGTCTAGATATAAATAAGTAAATAATAATATAACCATTCAATTCTTATAATTCATATTAATTTTTAATTTAATTCTTATAATTATTTTTCAATTCGCTTTTATATTTTTCAAATATTTCAATATTACTTCACATACTTTGTAAATGTTAAAATATCACTCTCTATTATACCACCTTACATCAACATTGTCAAAACGAAATTTGAAGTATCAAAGGGAGGTTCACATGGCTGCCACATATGATTATATGAATCTGCCTTAGCTTCACACTTTTTTTTTTTTTTTGGGGCTAGCAGATGGTTAATTGCAACTGAGAGAAAGGTACAAAAGCTCATAATAGAGCACATTGAATTGATTTTGAAGGCTTTGCCATTAGTTAGACTGTAAGGTAATTAAACACGGGAGTGGATATATTATATGCTTTTTTCGAAGGCTTTAAATATACTAATTTCTCAGCCAAAAAATTAGATTTAGCAAAAATTTACTGAATACTAACATATTTTATTGTCCTGCCTTTGAGAGAAAGATATAAAAACACATAATAGAACACTCTTGAGTTCCCACTTAAAAAACACGTACATGAACACAAATTTTGGGGTGGCTTTCAAGTGATCAAAATCTCATACACCCATTATAAGTTGAAGTTTCATCTTGAAATTTTAAATTATAGTGGATGTCTGAGGTTTTGATCACTCGAAGTTACTCCAAAATTTTTGTTCATGTGCATGTTTTCTAAATGGGAACTCAGTGTGTTCTATTCTGTGTTTCTATATCATTCTCTCAGAGATAGGATAGTAAATTATATTGGTATTCAATAAAATTTTGCAAAATCTTTTTTCTTTTTTGGGACAGAGATATAAGTATAAATAAAGCTCTAAAAAAAATCATACAATGTACTCATTCCCGTGTTCAATAAGCTCACAATCTAAATAATGGCAAAGTCCCTTGAATTCAATTTAGCGTGCTTTATTTTGTGTTTCTACATGTTTCTCTCGCCTGCATATAACCATGTGGCAGTTTCTACCGAAATAAAAAACACTTGGCAGCCAAGTCAAATCCATATAACCATATGTGGCAACCATGTGGACCTCTGTTTGACACTGACAAGTGGAAAAAATTTGAATGATATAATAGCACCTTATGCCAAATTCGAATCCATCGCTCTTTAGCGTGAAGCACGATTAATAGAAGCTCGTAAATTTGGTAATAAACCCAAAGAAAAATGTCGTAGAGGAGTCTGAAAGTAGCGGATTTACAAATGGAATGAATAAACGTAAAATGAAAGGAATGGAATTCCAAGCCGTAGGATACTGACGTTACGATTCACCATTAACTGGAGTGGACCCCAGTTATGGTGGCAAGGTCATAATTTTAAAAAAACCGGCAAGGCAAGGGCGCAAGGGCACGCTTCCATCCATCCCATATAAACCGCGTGATGTCGGTGAGTTTAACCATGGTTAGTTTTCTGAGTAGACTATGGTTGGATTTATGTGGCACGTGCGAGTGAGACAAACTGTTGTCCCAAGCGTCGAACCAGAGTGCAGAAATGACGCTACTTGATGAGTGATGGCCAAACATAAGCGTAGCCTCATGAGTCGGCTCTATTGGATCAAAAACAATTCGACATAAATCTCGGGACGTGTTTCTCTTGATTTCTTATTTAATGCATATTTGATTTAGTGTTGAATGGTGAAAAAATCATAATTTATAATTTATAAAATATAAAAATTATAATTTATTATTTTGACTAAAATCACAGTTAAAAAAAAATTAAATCAAACATACACTTAAATGCTCAATCAAACATAATCTCGCACTTTCTTTTTTTCGCCCTCTATTATTTTCCTTACCAAGGAATCCTTTTCCATCTCACATTAAACAGTATTCAATCACAGATATTCCTCCCATGATTATTCAGGTTTTCTGTTCTGATATCTTCTTCATCTCTTCTTATTATTGTTGACAATAGGATTATATCGAAATTCAGCTATGCCATGTGACAATAATTTGTAGTTGGATTGTTAAAATGGTTGATACAGATCATACCAGGAAGACCTGCATTTTATATATGTAGACACCACACAATAACTTGCGTTAACAACTATTTTCGTTTCTGGAAAATTTCACTGGACAGTCTTGTATGATGATAGGGATTGGGAGAATTTATTTTCTACGAAAACTGGGGTGCGAGTATATTTTTCTTCCACAAAAAAGTAAAAATTAAAAATAAAAGAACAGAGATGGGGACGAGAAGTCTACTTCTTACTCCGTGGGAATCCAAATATTTTAATCACTAGAATATCTTTTGTCTATTCGGTTCTTTTAGTATATATATAAAAATTAAACTAAATTATATATAACTCCTCTAAATTTTGAATTCTGTATAAATAACTCTCTTAATTTTTAAAATTTGACAATAAATCTTTATAAACTTTTAAATTTATATAAATAATTCTCTAGCGTTAGTTAATTTATTATTTTACTAATTAAGCGTAATATGTTAAAGGAATTATTTGTACATAATTTAAAATTTAAAAAAAATTATTTATATATAATTCAAAATTTAAAAGATTATTTAAACACACAAAAAAAAGTTTAAGAGAGTTATTATTATTATTAATATATTAAGTTTCGTTAATGAAATAACGGATTAACTAATAGTTGACAATTATCTACATGAATTTAAATATTTATAAAGATTCATTATCAAGTTTTAAATATTATATGATTATCTATATATAATTCAAAGTTTAAGAGGGTTGTGTACAATTTAACCATAAAATTAATATTTGTATAATTATAATTTATATTAATAAAATTTAATATATATTTTTGGGATGTATTTGAATTTAATATTACACTATTATGATTTTTAAAAAAAATTGTACATAATTTTCATGAGATGTTATAAATAAATTGGCAAGTTCTGAATCCCTTATGAAAAAGGATGATGAGAGAATTGGTTCCCAAAATGGAGAGGGGGTGATAGGGGAGTAGTAAGAATTAGGAATAATAAGAAAGGCCTTTCCACCCTATCCTATCATTAATGATTGTCAATTATGCAAATATTAGTTTATTTTGAAAAAAAAAAAAACAGATTGATGAAGATTGAAGTCTAAGAAATGAGATTGAGTGAATCAAATTAGAGGAAGTAATGTATATTAATCGCTTTAATTTGACGAGCATCTGTAGAAATGAATTCATTTATTATGATGGCAATTTGGACTACGTTAGTTCGATTGTAGAAAATTGAATGGGAACGCACTTAAAGCGAGAGAGACATTTGCCTGCTCAAATTGCGCGCATTCATTTCTTGACGCCACAACTTCGTTACCATTTTTGAAGGAATCTGCAACTTTTGCACGTTCAATGAATTTCGGGATATGATTTCAGTGCCTATTCCTTTCTTGCTAATTAAACAGGTTGAGGTTGTATGAATCAATCTATTTGTTCCTTAATCATGTTACGATAGAAAATGAAAACATTAATATAAATTTCACTTTAATAATTTTGAATTCTTAAATTAAAAGAAAAAATGACTTAGTAGTTTAATTAAATTGTTTATGGATTTCTTATTTTGAAGTGATCGTTAGCATCATTTTGACTTTTTTTAAGAGTTATAATTAGCATCAGAATCCCAAATCACGTGGCCATTTGTCAAGATCCATATCGAAAGCCTACCGTACTGAGATAATAATCTGCTTTGAATCATGGAAAAATAATGCTCGATGACCTTTCTTTAATTTTGGTTTGGTATACTGGCATTTGTATATTTCTTTTTGACTTTTTTATACAATAAGAATATTTTCAAGTTACTTTATATTTAATCAAAATTAAATTGTTTTTTTAAAAAAATTAAAAACATACCCTTTCCATTTACCTAATAATCATTTGATAATCCCTAGGTGAATAGATTATCTTTGTATAACTTTTATACAATGTCTATCATATTTTTGTAATCATTATTTAAATAATATCTCATAATTTTTTTAAAGTATGAATATAAAAATTATTTTTATTCTTAAAATCTCTTTTGCAATAGCATTCATCTAACATTTTTATGTATCAAATGGACTAATTTTAAGATTTGGATTCAAATAATGTTAGTCCCAAAGTTCTTCAAAAGAATTCTTAAGTATTAATTGTCAATGACAATAAAATTATTGACTTCAAGTAAAATTATTAAGTTAAAAGTATTGAATAATAAGTTAATTGCATTGAAATCAAATATGAATTATCGTTATATTTCTCTTTTTTAGCAGATTAAAATCTTTTCATTTAGAGCAATTAAACTTTCACTCAATTGGGCGAATAATTTGAAATGACTATAACAACTAAGAAGCTAGAATCAAAGCAAATCAAGGTGGTCAGGCCGCTGACTTTGCAGAGGAGATTAGATGGGAAGCTACAATCAAAGAGCATTCATAAGATCAAATCCTTGAGGAAACAAAGTGAAAGAGAGTTATGGAATGCTGAAATCGAGTCCCAATGAACCTCAGAACAAAGCTGCACTTTCAGAGTGGAAAGATAACAACTTTGCCAATGAACCCGAAGCTGCTATACTTTAGTCAACCAAATGACATCTTTTAAGAAATAGCTAACAGCTGAATACCTAAAAAGAGGAAAATTGGAGCCTTCATTATACCGGAGCTGCTGACTTTTTAAGAGGAAAACAAATGGAATTAAATTAAGTTATGGGAGAATTGATGTCCAAAGAATTGATTGGCCTTGAGGATATGGTAAAGTAGAAATAAGAAAGTTTAGTCTAATAAGAAAAGAATGTATTACTTGAAGTATACATAGGATACAAGTTCTTTTCTACAAGAACTAAAAAGAAAGAGAGATAGTTTGTAGTTATCAATGTACAATAATATTTTTAACAAGGTAACAAAATTTCTCTTCATGGATAATATCAAAACTTTTTTAAGAATTCATGTCAACCCTTGTCAACTTCTTAGAATTACGTGAAATTACCTTAAAAACGTAAGTCTTGATAGTGTAGACTAAACCATTTAAAATGTACAGAGTTATTGAGCTTATAAAGCACCCTTAATAAAACCAAAGAGAAACATGTTTAAGAGAGCGTGTATGGAAGCTAAAATCAAGCCAAAGTCTATCCAAAAGGAACTTCAAATTATAGTTGTGAAAAACAGGGGAATAGCTTATATTCTTCATTGCCAACAGCTATGTTGAAGCTAGAAAGGAAAAGAAGTAAGTATGATATGAATCACTCGAGACCAGGTATATTCCATTGCTAAAACTCCTCCCAATGGCTAGTGGCTTCTTCTCAAGTATTTAAGGGATGTTCTATAAATTAAGGCAAGAATTTGAGACCAACAAGCTGACACTGCAATCTTCCTTTGTCTTAAACTGGTTATAATTTGTTTTGAGCTTAGTGTCTAGGTTATTTACATTGTGAAAGCGTTAATTTTGTGAGTTTCATAATAATTCCTTATAAATTAAATAGTTCATCATTTTATTCTTTCTTTGCATTACTCTTTTATTTTTGAGGAAGCATGGGTAGAATTCAAGTGTCAAAACTATCATTAAATCTGTTTTAGGTGAGCATAAGAAAACCTGTCGTTGTTGGAGTAAGAGAAAAACATTGTCACAAATATTGGTGGTTAGCATTTAAAAAAAAAAAAAAAAACCATACAATTGTGTTATATGTATAAAAGCCATTTGTTACTTTTTTGTGAGAAATAAATTGGTATAATGAAATTCTCTTATTTTACAAGAGAACTGGACATAAATTTGTATGTTTAACTTTTCTCTTCTTCAACTTTTAAAATTTTATCTTGCATCGCTTATATTGTCATTTATTGTTATTATGTTTTTAGCTTGAGCTAAAGTGGTGAACTTCGCTTGCGTTTTATTGGGTTTTTGTTCAAGTAATTAGTCTGGTAGTTTTAATTTTCTCATTGTTTGAATAATCACTTTGCTATGCATTACAACAATTTAGTTTCTTGTTTCAATTGTAATCCACTGTAGTTGATTTTTAAAAATGTTCACAAAGAAAAATTTTATACACATATCCACTCATCTTTGTATGTAATTATCACTTAAGGTTAAAAAACAAACCTCCCTATTTTTTAAGCCAAACCCTTAAGTTATGTTCATCAATGATTTCATATCATTAATTTTTCTATACTTATATATTTATCATTTATTATTATAAAATAATAATTAATACAAATTTTTATATAAAATAAGGAGGCCAAAGGTCTAGAATAAAAAAAACTTAGAAGAGATTAATCGAAACAAAAACAATCCCATTATATCAACAAATAAACAAGAGTTAATACATACATACATATATATAGATATATATATGAAAAGAAGTATTAAAGAAGTGAACTTAAAGACGTAAATAATAGAGCTTTTCCTGAATTTGTACTCTCGACGTATATGTTATAAAATTTTATTACGGAGAGTTCCTCTTCTTTAAAAATTTAATTTTTTATAATTGAATTATTTTGAAATTCGTATATATGATAATCAAAGAGTTCAATAATAAAAGAATTCTTCTATTATAAAAAATAAAATAAAAGAATTCTTCATAATATTATCCTCTTGTGGTCTTGGACAAGGTTTTCAGATTTTGAAATGATAGATTACTGGTTAGTGATGTAATGTTGGCTTTTGCAAATGTCAAAAACAAGATAAAACTCAGCAATAGCGGAAACGACATGATGGGACCCTTGGAATGGAGGGGGATCACATGAAACAGTTCAAATTCGTCGTCATCTGTGGTTCTGTTAATTCTGACAAAACAATACAGAGTTTTCGAGTTTTGCTTTTACATGAGTAGGATTCTAATTGAAGGAGAAATCAAGAGATAAATGAATGAAATTTTGGTCAACAAGTTACTATTTAGCAACATGAAGAGAAAGGAAATGAAGAAACAAAGGGAGCAGCTGCAGTTAAATGAAAGCAGGTAGCTCCAGTTAGTGTGCGTTTGGAAACCCGTCCATGTACCTGCGTTTCGGCTCAAACCAAGGTTTACACAGGAAAATCACGTTGGCCGCATGTTTGGATCCACGTTTGATCTGCCGCACCATCGGTCTGAGGAGTAGGAAAATCACGTTGGTTCGAAGCATTTTACACCTGCTTTCCGCCAACGCCAACGCACGTTAATTACTCCAATGCATGTTAATTGTCCTTTATACCCAAAACCCAGCTAGTGGATCGACGGCGATCGCCTTCTGCTTCACTCCTTCCTTCTCTTGTTCCTCCTCCAACCTCAATGCCATTTCTTCTACTTCCACTGCTTCTTCATTTCTATCCTCTTCCTTCCTCTGCCTTCGCCTCACACTTCCTTCTCCGCCACTTGCTGTCTCCTTCTCCGTCTTTCGCCACTGCAAGAGCCCGCCTTTCATTTTCTATTCCTCCTCCTTTGCCACAGCCACCACAGACGGCGGAGGGATCAGGATCGATGGCGGTGGATTTTATGGAGGTGGCGGTGAAGATGAAGGTGGCAATACAGGGGATGATAACAGTAAGAATGAGAAGGCTATTATGGTGTTGGCGGAGGCAGGGAGGTCGCTGGAAAGTTTGGCTGTGAATGGTGCATTCGTGTAAATTCTCCTGTCATTGAAAAATCTGCATGCAATAGTTCTGCATACACTTTCAAAGATGAATAAAAAGAAAATCTTGAGCAAGTAGACTTACATCTTTGGATTAAAGTGCCGCAAGTTTCTGCGCAAATTGCATTAAATTTCTAGACATTTTGGGATTCTGTTTTTGGGCTAAAAGATCACTGCAAATGGCCATATTTTTGCACTAATACTGCATTAAAATTTATACACATGTTGGGATTCTGTGTTTTGGCTTTAAGAAAAAATTACTGCAATGGCTATGTTTCTACACAAATTCTGCACACACTGGGATTTTGTTTTTGGGTTGAAAATCACTACAAGTGGCTGTATTTCTACGCGTGAAGATTGTCCCCATATCTCACCGTACACATCATTGAAGTGACATATAGATCATTTAAATTTTATATTTTATATTTTTTTAATTTAAATAATTAATTTTTTTAAAATTTATAGTTAAAAGATTATTTTTATTTATATTTTACATCCTTTAAAATAAAAAATTATCTAAAATTAAAAAAAAATATAAACTATTTAAATCTAATTTAAATAGTCTAAATTAAATGTATACCCTTGCATATTCCTAAAGATGTGCAAGGGATCTGATTTTGTGTTTTCTTTAGGTGGTTGCTTCAATTTGGTGGCTTTAGGATTGAATTTTCTATGTGGAAGCATTATTGGCGTTGATGGCAACAACGATTGTGAAGCATTATTGGCGTTGATGGCAACAACGTGGAAGCAATATTCTTTTAAACAATATTCAAGTTCTTTATATAATTTGAATTTAAAGAAATAGATGATTTTTTTTTTGAACTTCTTTATATAATCTTTATGTGATTATAATCATGCTATTCAAGTTCATTCAAATTTTAACCTTGCTAAGAAATCGAAGAATCATATGGTGAAGGGTCAAGTGCTCTAATATCATTAAAAATAAAAAGATATATTATATTATATTATTTATTAAATATTATTTAAATAATAATAATGTTATAGAAATAAATCAAATAAAGTAATATGATTGTCCTTTTTGATAATTTTACACTTAAAAGTGATTCTGATATATAATATCCAAACAAAATCAATTCTATCAGAATCACTTCTCACCTAAACTTTCCAAACATAAATCACGTTCATGTAAATTCACTTTTACCCAAAATCAATTCTACGAAACCAAAGTTTAGAAAACCAATTTTACTCACCATCAATCCAAACACACACTTAAGAGGTTAGGTTCAATCCAAGTCCAACAGGAGGTGGAAAAAGGGAAAAGCCGAGTGAGTGAATGGGTCTCATTGGTTACAATTTGTTGAACCGTTCAGCAAACCCAATTAAACCGTCATTTTCAGAGCAGGAATTATGTCATTCCCAAAGATATTTCAATCACATTTGGTGGTGCCTTCAGTTATTCCCACTTTATTTTTTCTTCTTTGACGACACCCTGTCCCTACATGCTTCTTGTATTTAATCATTTACCTCCGCCATTCTGTAATTTGGTCCAGGGAAGAAATGGAATTTGATGGGAGAATTTTGATTGTCATTCTAGATTCTAGGGTTATTCACCCGATACATGATAGTGCTACATGGAAAAAAAAAAAGAACATAATGTGTGAGATTCATATATTCCATAAAATTCATCACTTGAAATGAATCTCACACACTGTTATATCTATTTCTATTCATACGATGATGTCATGTGAGCCTCATGAGAGAATCAAAATCTTAAGAACTGCGTTTTGCGACCATTCATAAATATAAACATAATTCTCGGGAAAAAAAAACCATCAATTTTCCTTTGATTCGGTGGGTAAAACACTGTAGACATACCCAACATATGCGTTGAATTGAAACAATCCGGAGCTCATTCAACAGAAAATGGGCGGGACATTCAAATTGAGTTGATTATCTCTATAGGCCGAGTTAAAGTCGATGCCTTCTTTTCTCTTAAAGAATATTTTACTTGTCTTCTTTACATACATATCACACGTGTCTACTCAATTTCTTATCTCTTCTCAGACTGATCTAAATTTCACAATAAACTCAGAAAATAAGAAAAACAAAGTAAAATGCCAGGGAAGAGCTCAGATGAAGGGGGGAAAATAAAACTGCTTGAATAATTTCCCGTTTTTTTTCTCTTATGAAATAGCTTCTCAAATTGCAGTAAGAAACATACAGATTCTAAAAATGATTGGTTATTCTTGTTAAGTTACTTGCCAACGTAATTTTAAGGCACCGAAATATTGCTACATGAAACACATGAAATGATAGAAACTCACAAAAGAAATCAAAAAATTAAAATATACACTACTGCGACGATTTGTACAGAGACTAAATTGATAATGTAATCCAGCTTTTAATAAATCAAGACGCCTTAACAGAAATAGCTCACTAGAGCCGAAATTACAACTTGTTTCGCCTCAAAACTCGAAAGAAAAAGACAATGGACCTCGGAAAAACAACTTCCAAAATCAGGATTGATTCGTATTTATGAGAACATACGCTAGATATGCGGTATGCACATGAAGAGGCTTGCTGTACAGGGTGGAAAGTCCTCCACTAAAACATGGAGTCTAGATATCGATTACAATGTTTCCTGTTGAATTCTAACAAGCTACCATAAGTACGGTCAGCAATACCAACAAATAAAGCTTCTGTGTCCGGGCTAAAGGAAATGCCAGCAATCTCACCAAATAAGTCTATCTCTTGTCCTTGTGCATAATCACAGTGAGAGTCAAAAATATGGACGAAATCTGCTGGCTCAGCCATGGCCAAAAACCGTCCATCGGAAGTGAACTTTAGGGCTCTTACTGCCCCCATTCTTCCCTTTAGTACAGCCATGGAGCGTGAAAGATTTCTAATGTCCCACAACCTACATGTTGTGTCCTGATTCCCAGTGGCCAATATTCGTCCATCTGGGTGCCAAGCAGAGGCAAAAGAATAGTCCAAGTGCCCTCTTAGACTATCATTAACCTGTGAGATGCCATATGAAAATTAGAAATCGTGAAATAAACAACAAGGACACTAGCCCCTTCACAAAAAAATGCAACTACAAACTTACCTTTCCGGTGTTAGCATCAGCTATCAAACCCTCGGCACTATCCCCAAGAACAGCTAACAACTTTCCATCCGGACTAATGGAAATGCTCTGCAAGGTCCAAAAAGCAAACACAATTATTATTTGAGAAAAGCGATGAAGATTCACATAGTAAAAACAGACGTTTCAGTCGACAACACTCACGTTAACACACCAGTCATATTTGAAACAACCAAGAGAAGCAAAATTCTCAGCATCGAAATCCCGAACTTGGGCGTCATTATTTGCTGTCATGACCCTCAACGACCCACTGCAGAGAGAAGGATTAGATACAAGCCAAACCAAAACCAAAGAATTCCAAACTAGAAGTTTTTTTGTTGAGCTGCTTACTTCGGATTGCGGTAAACATCCACAGCATTGGTTATAGCATTATCATCAGTCGTTATTTTACCGCAGAAAGCAACTCCAGAATGATTCAGATTCTGGTTCACCCAAAATTTACACACGTTAAAACGGAAGATCTTAAGTTGACTAATTATTTGATTGAAATAAGTAATGATTTCCTACCTTGCAAATAAGCTCACCCTGGAAACCACCTGCTACCATTAAATTTTCCTTAACAGCCATGGTGCTTATTTGTACTCTGGAGACAGGCTGAGCCAAAAATCCAGGGCGCTTCTGCAAATAGAATATAGAAAACACTAACGATCCTATGAAGTTCGGTACAGAAACCATACAAGGTGTGGTCAACTATTTGGATACATACAAGGCTTGGAACAATCGGTTTGGCCACATTAAGTACTTCTTTACCCCTTCGGAGTAAAGATGACCAATGCATCACAGAGTAGTTTTGCATAAGGTATACATCATGCTTCGAAGTTGCCCATAACAAATTCCTCAGCTGCAACAGTAAAGAAACATTTTGATGACATCAATATCAACACCCAATTGGTATAAAGAAATTTATGATAATGGTAAACAACCTAAAGCTATAAAAAATACTGTAAATAGGATACATTCAAGCGACAACTTTTAGCTTAATTGCAAATTCCTTCTAGCAGCAACAATCTAAATATTTTCCACAGTATACTAGAATAACTCTAAATTCTGCTCCAGTGTAGGTAATTGCGATCCAGTTTCTGTTCATTGGATAGCAGGAATTGTATGTGGGGAAGTTGTTATTGATCTTACAGCATGGAACTGAAAATGAAATGGAACCTTCCCCCCCACCCCCAAATTTTTTTTTTCCTCTCTCTCTATTTCAGAAGAGGTTAGAATTTAAGCAAATAGGGATCTTAAACAAAGATGAAGAAAATGTTGGGTGGTTGCTAATTTCCAAACGACGGCCCTGATTTCTAAAGAGAGGAAGAGAAAGGGAGAGATAAACACAGAGAAGGGAAACAACTACAGAAAAAAGTAAAAACACTGAAATGTTCATTTTATGAAGAGTCATCCAATATCGTGGGAATCAACAATCGTCAATGAATGGGGAGTTTATAATCTGTGAGACGAGGGTTGGCTCGTAAATACAAAAACATTAAAGAAAACTCAAGTTTGCATCTCTCCTGTTATGTGACAAATAATGCAAGAATAACACAGAATGTCCAACTTAAAGCTAGTGCTTTATGATAATAACATGTGGTGCAATTCAGGTGAAACCAGTCATTAGCAATTTTTCTAGTATACCAAAGAACTGTATGAAAATGTTGAGTTCCGCAGACAAAAAATTGGAATAGAAGTGATCTTCATATAAATGCTAAAAGAAATAACATGTATAATGGTAACCAGGTAACAGATTTTTAGAGAACGAAATGAACTTAAAATAATGCAGACTGAATGTAAGTAAAAGCTATAATAAATGACAAAAAGATCCTAGAAGCGTACAATCCAGCATGAAGGGGTGAGGCCCACTTGATTAGGACAAATTGATATTAATTACAGATATTGTTAGAGCCCTCTTAAATGTGGTCAGATATTTTCCTATCATACCATTAAAAAAAGGTCCTGCCAAGCCGCTCACTTTCCACCTGCTTTAAAAGCTGACATAAAGAGAGAAATAGCAAGCCTAAATGCACAAACAGGTTAAATGACATAATCATATTACAGAAACAAATACTGTTACAGCTTAAATGCAAAAACTACGTGCCCAAATAATCACAAAATGAACGACTACATGCTAATACAGAAAGTAACAGATACGGTGATAGGCAGCAACCATGAAATCCAAAATTAAATACAGTGCAGGAAGCAGTAATTATTATGGACAACAGAGCTTAAAATTATCAACTAAATGTCGTGATGGCAGTTATAAAATATAATAGCGATTCTTCAAGCGTAAATAGAGAATCAAATAATCAATAGTAATGTCCTCGTGACAGAATTGGCGCATAAGACAGCATAACTGCATTGTCAGAAGTTTTATCCCATGTAATACTGTAAGAGTTGGGTAGGCCAACTGTTAATACTGCAAGACACTGCTAAGATTCCAGTTAGAAACTATATTGAGTAGAGTTCATGTGCATCGGTGGTCTACATAATAGACTTGATGGTTTGAAGCTAAAAAGGCTCGGGTCCAAAGAGATATGTGTGGATGTGGTTAGGTGGCTGAGTGCGCATCATTATTCTATTGCATACAAGCATGCCATATAGATGGAAAACTATCTCTGTCACAGGAAGTCACCAAATTTAAGGACGCCAAACCATACCATAGCCGTGATGAATCCAAATCCATAACTTGACATGAAACCATCTTGTCTGTAGAAAAGAATATCCGGCATGTTTTGGAATAACACTTTTGAAAGATTGATTTTCTATTGTTTTGTTTTTTTTAGAGAAATAATAATAAATTGAACAACAGTTAGGGTGTGCAAGGCAAAAGTAAGCCTCCTTGTCATCGAGAAAGATTTGCAGAAAACGATTGGGCGAATAAAATTCTGCCTTAAAGCCTGAAATATGAAAATTTGCAAAGAACCTGCTCAAAGATCGGTGGTAAAAATTAAAACAGAAATTTCTTTTCTTCTATTTTCGGGGTGCTGTTGATGCAAGCTGCAAAACGGGAGAGTTGTTTATGAAAATTTCTATAACCTTGTGTGTAAGAACAAGGTTTTATGTAGTGGCCTCAGGAGACCTTAAATTAGACTCCTAAATTAACAAACTTCAGTTCGATGGAAACTTCAAGTTGTAAAATTCCAAAGGCATTTGTATTAGATCCTCATTAAAAAAAGAGGAGGGAAAAAAAGGGGGGGTTGGGGGAAGTGGAAGAACAAGGTTTTACGTAGTGGCCTTGGAAGACCTTAAATTAGACTCCTAAATTAACAAACTTCAGTTGGATGGAAACTTCAAGTTGTAAAATTCCGAAGGCATTTGTTTTAGATCCTCATAAAAAAGAAGAGAAGGAGGGGGGGAGGGGGGAGGTTGGGGGGAAGTCGTTAATTCGAACTAGTGAGCTCCATACAGAAATCCATTAGAGAATGATACAAAAGACTGGATCCTGCAAAACTACAATACTGAAATTATGCATAACCAAATTGTCATGGTCAGATATTATTCTTGGCCAGATTCACACTTTGAAAACAAAAATTGAATGTGCACGCAAGATGACCATATTAAGTTTATTCCAGTAAGCAATAGAACGAAATCCTTCATTATAGTAAAACAAGTAATCAACTCATTTGATAAAATCGTTCTTACAGGAAATAGATCCTTAAAATAAAAAAAACAGCACTAATAGAAACAAAATAAGATAAAAGAAAGACGATACCATATTAGACCTATGAACAAGTAGGATATATGGGTTTATTATTAAATGAGTTTAAACCGTAAATCAGCCCAATACCCAAATGTCGTGAAAAATGTGCATGGACCAAAGAAAACACTTGTCATATGGTTTAGTAGGGGCGAACAAAGTCTGTACCTGAAAATGCACAATCGTTGATTTGACAATCCTCGTATTGAACTGGAAGTCATAGAAGGTCTTCCCTTTCCGCACTTCCAGGCACTCCTGCTAAGCAAAAAGTCTCTTATTCCTGTCCCCCCGGGGAGTAAAAGTCGTGTAAGTAGCTTATCTCTGAAGCAACGCAAAAACTAACCTTCTCGAGCTCCTCCCGAGAGCGAGAGAGATTCTCATAGTTCTTGTATTGCTTCAACCGAGTCTCACGGTATTTGTCTCTGGTATAATTAAGCCTCTCCCATGGAATTCCCTGGATATCCTTCCCACTCCTAGCTTCCAAAGCAGAAGTATCAGTCTTCGATTTACTCTGTTACATTACGGGACGCATTACCACAAAGATTAGGAATGAAACGCACGATATTTTAAGGGAAAGTCCACAATTCTAAAGCATTTATACCATTTCAAAATCATCTTCGAAGTTTGAGTCCGGAGAATGAAAACCACTGTTACTTTGAGGGTCATTGTCAGCGAAAGGGTCATCGTCTTCAAAATCAGGGACGTCGTAATAGTCACCGACTACGTAGTCAAGATCATCGTTATTAAACTGCTCCATAAGTCTGCGATTAAGAGTCCAAGGAACGACAGAGAAGTAAGAATGAATGGGTTAACGAGTGGAAAAGCTCAAACATATAACAAACTCGGCAAGCGAGTGGGATAAAGAAACGGCCAGTACCTCTGAATTTTGGAAAAACAGTTAAGGGGAGAAGTGGAGGAAGAGTAGATCAGAATGTTATGTGAACGAAAGACAATAGAATAAGGTTTTGGAAAAATTGCAAGGAAGGTGAGTTATATTGAGGAGAACCAAAAAGAAGGGGGAATCACCAGAGTCCAGAACCTTTGTTCACCTGGGAGTGAAGAATAGCGGAAAGGTACTGGGATCTGATTTATTATACAAAGAGTAAACGAGAATAAAGAGAACAGAATGGGCTTAGAGAGCGAGACAGAGAGCCTTGCCATAAGAGGCAACGAAGGCGGTCGTCCATGCTATGCTTATAGACGGGGATGTGACGGAGGTTAAGGAACGGAATCAGGGTAGGAGGCGGGGCCCTCTTCGATAATGAAATCCGTGGAGGTTAAGGGGTTAATGCTCGTCTGATTTCACTGTAATTTTTGGAGAAAATATCCCATTCTTACAATCTACCCTTCGTTACGTTTATTGTATTTTATGTTTATGCAATTTTCTCAATACAATAAGCGTTTTTATTTTTTTGTTCATTTGTTACAATAATTTTTATTCTTAGTTTTCATATTCCTACTTATTGATTATATAAAATAATTAAATATGATTTTAAATTCTTTTTGAACTTAGAGATAGTTCATTATTAGTACTGAAGATCAAAATTTTTTAATCTATTTATTATATAACAGTATTTTTCCCATTGCATTTATACTTTTTTTTTTTACAAAATTACATTTATAAAAATTAAATGAGTTTAATGAACAAATGAGAGAAAAATCAGGAATACAATTTAGTATAATAAAAAATTATGACTAAAAGGATGCTACTTTCATAAAGTATTAAGATAATGGAAATTTCACCACCTTGAGATGAAAAGAGTTTTTTCTCCTGGATCAGGAAATGACCTAGGCTAGAATTCCAATGCTGTGTCTCATCCCCGTGTTAAGCGATAGGACAACCCATGTAACAGCGGAAGGTGTAATTTTTCCAGATGTAGTTGGTTTTCGCTTTGTAGTCCCCATTTTCTTTTATTTGTTGAAAATAGCCATTCAGCCAATCCGGCTTCTCTACTTTACTTAAGGCGAGAATCGCGCTGTTCAGTTAGACAAAAATTAAATTATATGTTTTTATTTAATTTTTAACTTAAAAATAAAAAAAAATTACATTGAAAAGCTCACATTTTATAAAATTTATAATAAAAGACTTTAAATTTTTAAATTATTTTTAAAGACTAAAATTATTATCAAATTTTAAAAGGTTAATTTTAATTTTTTAGATTTTTTATTATAAATTTTATAAAATTTAAGTTTTTGGATATAATTTTTTTTCAAAAAAATAAATTATACATTGTCTGTGTCATCAATTTCCTTGCCACAAGCCAGAGGGAGACCCATTTAGCTCTTTTCTTTCTAAGGTTCCTTGTAAATGGTGTATACGAGAATAGTTGACTTACACTGACCAGTTCTCACTTTCTCGACCAAAGTGAGATGTTAAGTGAAGAAAAAAAAGAGGGCAACGTATGGCAATATTGCGGGGGTGATAATTAATAAAAGGAAAATGAAAAATGGTGAAAAACAGAGTGGGAGGCAAGGAAGGAGTTGAGTCCGAGTCCACGTGGCTGGGAGGCAAGGAACAGGTGCCGCTGCCTCGCTTTCCCCAAAAGCAACAGCGTTATTGGACGTTTGTTTAACCATGGTTAGTGGTAGTCCATTTGAAATGTTATTACTATTAGTTATTGCCAATGGCCATGGAGACTGGAGTGTTAATTCAACGGCACAATGAATTGGAGTCCAAGCTAGCAATCAAATTCCCGTCCTTTGTTCGTCTTTTATGTTTTTCTTTTTTCTTGTAATACCTTGCTTACACCTGCACTGTTCACGCCTCTCTTATATATATATGATAAAGTTTAAATTTAAAATTTTCTTCATGTATTTTCCATGTCTCTCATCATTAAACCATAACTATTTAACTCAATCAACACTTATTAGCCCTCGGATTAATTTGAACAAAGTTGGTATAATAAATTCCCTGTTTTGATAAATGAGTTAAATTTTAATTAAAAGTATTTAACAAATTTAGTATCCTTTGATCGACCAGACGTTTTATATTTTCATCGGTAAAATTCAATATATTGTTTTCAAATATTAAAACACGAGTGTTTCTATACGTTCGTCGATTTAATTCTATAGTATTTCGTAATTTAGAGTTACTTTCCATCATTTATATATTTTTATTCTTATATTCTACAATTATTTTCAATTATAATTATATTTTTAAATGATATTTTTTGTTTTTGAAACAACACTTTGATTATCAGTCGCTGTAATTTTCCCTATAATCTCTACTCATTTACTGCATAACACATAAATTATCTATGACCTCTCGATCACAGTCTCAAGTATGATATGCATAACGGATTAATTAACTGGATAATTAAGCAAGCATGTATAAAATATATATATATATATATGTAACTAATAATATTACGACTGACATATATAAATTAACAACCAATTATAATATATCGGATCTTGAACATTGGGATTTAAATAAGGGGCGGGGGGTCCCCACGAGAAATATAGTATTCATAAATCCTAATTTTCTCGAGAGTTCTATTTATTATATATTCACGAAAACAACCGAAAGCCGAACATGTATCCGAGAGGAGAACTAATGCTCCGTTTGGTTGGATGCATCCGATCCTATTCTTTTGATATAGGTTATATAATGTTTATTATATTTGTATATTTTTTATTATATCTATTAAATTATTATTTTAATTATAAAATTATATTTTTAAAAATAAAAATAAAAAAATTATTTCTTATCTTACCTATTCTCACTTATCTACATTTTATATTTTTTTTTTATTCTCCCCTCCAAAAGGTTAATTAGCTTGGAAAACAATACAAAATTATTCTACACTCAACTTTTTAATTACAAATTTTTTAATTATAAGATCATCCTGTTTTAGCATGATCAAAATGGAGGCCATTGAGGGTTAATATTGCAGCCACTTATATAGGGAAGTTCAGAAACATAAAAAGCCAAGTAAATATACTGGCAGGCTTCCACAACTACCATGCAAAATTCGGAACATCAAATAATTTAAGCCAGCATTCTGGCTGATTTATTTATTTATATATAAATCAAATTAAGATTAACGAGCATGGAGGCGTCAAAGACCGGGTGCAAAAACTAACAATAGATGATATAAAGAAGAATGAAATATAAAAATTGAATAGTTAAGATAAAAAATAATTTTTGTATTTTTATTTTTAAAAAAATAATTTAATAATTAAAATAATAATTTAATACCTAGAATAATTATTATAAAAATATAATAGATAGTACGTAAATTATATAAAGAGAAGATATTCCCATTGCAGCGAAGCAACCGGAATAATAAGACATTATTAGAAATAAAGCTATTGAATACAATCCAGTGGCTAGGGATATAAGCAATTAATAAAAAATTTTAGTCTAAACATCTACTTCGATATTTACTAAAAATTATCCCTATAACGGAACCCACAAAAATTAGGCCAAGGAAAAAGAGTCCCCAAAGGTATATCTTAATTAATTTTTTTTATTTATATACATACATTTGGCAAAGAAAAATGTGAACTGTTTGAAGACGTAAAATTTCGTTAAAGGATAATGTGTTAATACACCAACTAAGTTATCTACTAGGCTGCATAGAACACTGCAGACGTATAAAATATTACATTTAGTCAAAACGAATATTATTTATCAGGTTAGTTTGTTTTGCCTACCAATTTGGAAGATTGGGTTTGTTCATATTTTTGAAGTTGCCTGATAATATAGTTATTTTTAATTTAACCCATTCAACTCATTTCCTACATCGGCCAATTTGCATAACCTGTGAGCTATGTTGTTTAATTTCTTTTTTCATTTCTCAAGATTTGGTTGCAAAGGGATTGCATAAGAATTAATCTTGAATGTAATTTTTTATATTTTTATTATTAGATTCTTTAATTAAAATATAACAAATATATGATTCTCTAATAATAATATAAAAAATATATAACTTAATTACAAAATTATACACTTATATATATAAATTATATACTTGTTATATTATTATTAAAATTTTATACATTTATTATATTTTAATTAAAAGACTAAAAACACAAATATAAAAAAATTATATATAAATTATCTCCATTACCGAAACCTTTACTAAATACAAGAAAGTAGAAAACTAGTTTAACCTGCTTGTCCAATTGAGATCAGATTGCTTCCTTGATGCTGCTTTATCCCAGTCTATATCCAGAATTAATAAATTTAGAAATCGTACCTGCTATCACGCCAATCCATTGACATTTTGCGTCTACTGATTTTTCAATCATAGTGACTAATGAATAGAACTTCTGCCGATGCTTTTGTCCCTTTAACTTGTGGTTTCTTTCTTCATTTTCTTCTTTTTTTGACTTCCAAGGGAAAAATACCAATTGATGTGTTCACGGTGAAATTTTATGCTATACTTTCAAGGCATGCTCATTAACCCTTTTCTTAAAAATAAAAATAATGACCACTCCTCTAGATTTTCGTCTTAAAAATAACTTTTCTCCTTTTTTTGTGATGAGTTGGATTTAAAATTTAGACCTGTTTAAATAAGTTTAAATGGATCAAACCATTTAACTTATAGGGGGTTAATCTGAATGGGTTAAAGTGGTCTATTTTGACCATTCTATAAAATTCTGCTTAATCATTCAAAGTTTGAGAGTAAAAAAAAAAATGTTCAATTATGAATACTTGCTACTTTGAATTAACTGTCCTTGCAATGTACATGAGAGAATTGCAGTGGCTGCATTAGGATAAGATGCTTATCCTGGGGGCATCGATCAACTTCCAGAAATTGAGAATGAGAACAAACAAGAAAAAGGCATAGAACCGTGGACGCCAGGGGGGCCACCATCGGGCCAATCATGTCTTGTTAAGAGTTTTTTAACTTGAGAGGGTGACTGTAAGACGACAAAAAAGTCAAGGGAAAACAGTTTATGATTATGGGGGATTAATTAAGACGAAGCTTTTAAAGCTTAAGGGAGGGATTGCGACCTAGATGAATACAACTAGCTCCCAATTGTAAGGTTTCAGGTCACACCCTTGGGATATCCTTTTTCATCGTGGCCGCCTCCATCTTGTTGGGAAGATAATATCCCTCTCCACGAGTTAACCATTTTTTAACGAAGTTATAATTTTACTAGTTCATTTTTGCCCCCCCCCCCCCCCCCCCTCCCTTTTTTCCTTTTTTGGTAGAAGTGCCTGTAATCTCAGTTGGTCAATCACTTGTCAGTCGTCAAACTGGCAATAACACGAAAATGGAAAATACATATATTGAAAGAAAGAAATGCCTATGAATAAGAAAAAAACCATTAGAAGGAAATGACAAAACCAGAGAAGAGAAATGCCTTATTGGCAATACTGAATATCAAACCAATAAAGAGAGGTTAGGTCGAAACTCTGCGTTGTCGTCCACAACACTCGCGCAGTTTGTTTGTTGTTGTCATTTTGAGAAATAAGAATATATATATGTAAAACTTGGCATTTTGCCAAGCTTTGCGCCTCAAATACCCACCATGTAATTTCTAGGGAAGGGCCAGCGAGAAACAAACATACTGTTAAAAAAATATTTTGCTCACAACTCACAAGTCACAACTTGCAAGGTGTGTTACGTGGCGAATTGAAATCAATTACCATCTATGGAAAATTATTACTGTTTGTGTGATCTTCATTTTAATTTGTAGTATACCTAGGACTTATAAAATGTATGGATTCCAATATGTTGTTTCCACAATTTCGAGTTTCATGATAATCATTTAACGTATAATTTCGTGCAAGTTGAGGATGCAATCTAAATTTTTTACTCATTTTAAAGATGTGTAGGGTGTTGTTTCTCACAAATCCAAATTTGTTTATTTATTTTCTTAATTTTAACTATCCTTTTTAATTAACAGTTAAAAATTATTTTTATTTTATATCTTACGTCATTCAAAACAAAAGAAAAAATTTGAAATACAAAAAAAAAAGATCTGAATCTACACAATATTTATAAGGGATAGTACCTCTACTATTAAGATGAATAGAATTTCTACTTTAGATAAGGATATTTATCATATAATTGATATTAAATCCTATCCACTTCTACAGTAACCCATACTTTAATCCAATCAATTTTTTTTTTGTTTTAATAAGAAACAAAGCCAACAACAAGAAAATTGAAAACTTACCCTCCAAAATAACACGCAATTGAATAAAGAACCGCTTCTTATAAGTTCTATATATATATATATATATATATATAGATATATATATATATATATATATATCTATATAATCAAACTAGTCATAAATGAAAGAGAACGGATCGAAGCAGTCAATATCAAAGGACCAAAGGAAATTGTACGCGTCCTTTAATTAACGGGGCTTGCGCTTTTTGTTTTTGTTTTCCTCTTTTGAAGGGAAAGATGCTATACATCTGGTCAACATTACTTTTCCTGTCAATGAAATGTTCAATCCCTTTGCGGGAGTCATGGTCATGGAAATGCGTCAATTCACTCCATTTGAAATTAATGAGGGGCATTCGTGTCAAAAAGCAATTAATAATATGCATTAAATTAAAAATTTTATTGGCATTCTATTGTGTCAACCTTATTATACATTAACTTCTCTTAACCCAAAGGATCATTTCAGTTAAGAATGATGATACTGCAAATTTAAATATATCATGTATTTTAATTATAATATAATAATTAATAAATATTATTAGATGTAGAATAATGTTTTACTCACTTATTAAATTTATTACTATAATTACACTTATTCATTATACAAAAATTAAATTGATGCTCTTAAAAGTTTATCATTTATTAAATGTTATATTAAACATGAAACATTTAATAAAATATTATTTTATATTTAATAATTAATGTATCCTAATTAATATATATAGTGTTCCTAAGCTAATTAGATATATATAGCTATGGCACACCAAAAAAAAAAAAAAATCTTTGCAATGAATGCTGAGTTTTTCCCCTTGGATCAGTGCATTTAATTTCAAATGGGATTAATAATACAATGGTCTCTGAGCTTTATTTGAATTTTTTTAAAATTATAAATTTATCTTAAAAAATACTTTTGAAATTAATATAAAAATTAGATATATTTTTAAGATTAAATAAAATTTAACCAAAATGAAAATATGCAGCATTAATGCCGAAACATCGCTTGTGTGCTAAGGCCGTTATGGCAAGATAATATTAAAAGTAAATTACACTGGTTTTTTTTTAATTATTTAACTAAATTATATCCTTTTTATTTTACAAATTACATTTAACTCTCTTTTGATTTTTTAATTAAATTATGTTTTTAAACAATACTTAAAAAAGATAAATTAGTTAATTATTTTTATTGTTATAATAACATAAAATTACAATCTTCTATTATGTAAAATACTAATTTTCTTTGATAAAAAATTTATAATATGTTTCGAAGGGTTAAAAAAAAATTTATGTATACTTATTTATATTTTTGTTATTAGATTATCTAATTGAAACATAATAGCATATAATTTTTATAAATAATTATATATTTTAAATTAAATTATACATTTATCATAATATTATTAAAAATTATATATCTGTTATATACTAATTAAAAATTTAATATTAAAAATATAAAGAATTGTAATTAAATTTAATCTTATTTCAAAATGTCAGAATTTTTTTTTTAACAAAAGAACTATTAATATCAAATCAACAGAACATTTGAACCGACAAAATATGTCCCTGCTACCTCGCAGTCTCAGGCTGGTGTTTGACTTATAACCCAACTCAACCTAAGCAAAGCTTTTAATAAATTAAATATTTTAGGGTAAAAAATGTGAGCAAATGAGCATTGAAAATTCTATTGACTTTATTGGTGTGGAAGTGGAATGCGGATCTTTCAAAGCTTTTAATTGTAATTTTTTTGTAAAATTACAAAAAAATAGATATAAAAATATGAGATTCATATTTTTATTTTCTTTCTTTCAATATTTGGCTATATACTCTGTGTTTATTTTTCTATAATTTTACAAAAAATTAAAAGAAAAAAAAAACTTTAAAATATGTGAAAGTATCAAATCACACGTAAGTTTCTTTTTTCCCTAATGTATGTGTATATGTAAAATTCAACCAATTCAACGCTGATTGCCAAATTGAATATCAAGCACATCATATGGCGCCCAACAATTTAATCAAGGTTTTCTGTGTCAAGAATTTGGATCTCCAAGTGCGTGTCAAGTAGTGTTACATTTATTTAATTATTATTCGATGAGATCTAAGTAAAAGTATTACTTGCCGTGATTAAATACCACTTTTTATTAACCGACATTCTAATCTAACCCTAAACCCAACTACCGATTTAATATTGTAGGGAACAGTCAAGTGGATAAGGCCATTCTAATTTGATGCGACATTGCACTATTAACAGACACACGTAATTTCCCAACGGGTCCTTGCATTCTCTTGGGGTTGTTCAGATAATTTTGAATGATGATAAGGTACTTTTGAAGATGTCAACTACCTTGGAGTTAAAACCCTTCGTTTGTTGTAGTATTCCAGCTGCTCGTCTGGTCAATTCAGCTTGAGTTTACTCAATATACTAGAATATTTAAGGTATTTATTATTATTATTTGAATAAAAGGTATTTATTATTTATGTAGAGATAAAAGCAAGTTAACATAAACTAGTTCAACATCAAGTCTTAACATTGGGCTACAAGATCGAAAGGCCCACAACGAAGAATGAATCATACGCTGCGATTGGCTGTTGCCTAATGATTCCAGATGGGCCGGCCCTAGCATTAACCTTTAGGCTGAAAAATGGTTTCTTCTTTTGGGCTAACAGCCCATTCATCATCAAATGAATGGAGCAGGGCTCTTATGCCCAACGGCTGAAAACGGATTTATTATCAGAAATGTGTGCAGATCGGCAAGTGGAGAGGATTATTGCACGCCGGGCTACTAAGTAATTTTGTTGCTTTTTATTTTTATTTTTATAGGCTTGGGTTTAGAAATAATTATGAAAGATAAAAATTATAATTTTAAAGATAAAAATGCTAAATATGAAAAAAAAAGTTATATTTTAAAAAATTTAACTGTATAGTTCATATGGTTAAAATTTTTAAAGTATAATTTTATTTTTATAATTAACATTTTTGTTTAATAATTTTTATCTTTTAGATTCATTTTTAAATCTAAATAAAAAATGACATTTTTGGCATTTTCTAATCCCCTGTAATAGAATACCTTAATACAGGGATCCAAATTCATCAAAAACAAGTATGAGCAAATTTTTAGAGAGTAAAAACGATAAAGAGTTTAGGACTAAAGAACTTGATGCCAAAATGATAGCAATGGTTTTCGTATGCGTTTGAAAACACGTTGATGTACCCACATTTCGGTCCAAACCAAGGTTTGCATAAGAAAAACCCATTTGTCGCATGTTTAGATCCATGTTTGATTTGTCGCACCATCCCTCTGAGGAGTAGGAAAATCACATTGGCTTGAAACATTTTACAATTGCTTTCTGCCAACGCAAACGCATTTCATTAAAGCCACGCTAATTACTTTAACGGCCAGTTGTCCTTTATACCCAAACCAGTCTGAGGATACAACAAACGCACCTGACCTTATTACATGTAAACTTGCTTCTCTGTTTCACTCTATTTCAGCAATCTTCTTCATCTTCTTCCTCTAATCTGTTTCTTACGTGAAGCTGCTTTCAGTTAGTGACCAGGCTACTCCTTCATCTTGTTCCTTTGCTCTGTTGCAAGTAACGTCTTCTTCCTCCTTAATAAATGACAACTTTGGTTTGTACTAGAGCACATTCGTTGTTCGTTGAGTTCAAGGAAAGGTAGGAAGAGAGTAAGTTCTTAGAAAGATTGAATTCTTAAGTTAAGGGCTCGTGCAGTTAAAAGTGACCGAGTAAGGGCGGGTTCAATCTAGCTAGAAGTCAGGGCGCGTTCATTTGTAGGAAGCCAGATGAACACAATTACGCTGTGAGCTTCTGTGGCTTCAAAATACTTGGGCATTTCTAATTCTAACACCAATGGATTAGAGAATAATCCGTGGTAGGCCTGAACATGTTAAAGAGACAAAAGGCAACATCAAGCTGGGCTTTAGAATATCCAGTTGCAAATGATCAACGTTGCTCTAGTTTGTTTCAAATGAAGTAGAGAAATGGTAGCATGACCATTTGTCGATGTGCCTACATAGCTAATAAATCTATATGAAATCTTACTAGTCAGTATATTTAATACTTAATACGTAATTGCTTTCTCTTTAATGTAATCTTACAGCTGTATTTAATTGATTAGCAATGTATAGATAAGCTAATAGATATATATACAGTTTAGAGGTAATACATTAACTTACTGAATTACTTCCCTCTTAATTAACCCTGGAAAAGAGTTAAGATATATTAATTAGTCTTACTAGTAGTGTATTCGCTTATTAGCTGTATTGTATTAGCTGTAAGAAGGATCGCATGAAAATAGGAGATAAATCCTTTTCCAATGCTTTCACCCTAAACCGCTTGACAAATTCTGCACATCCCATAGAGGAAATAAGGGATTTTTTTATATGAAATATCAACTCCCAATCGCCCAATGGTGGCTTCATATAAAGAAGCAACCTTCTGGTCTGTTATGATGATATTGTCACCTAGGATTACGTAACGGCCAAAGTAATGGTCGAGTGGTGTCTGTTGGAGATGGTATTGGACGTGTTTATGCACCAGTTTTTATATGTCTGTTGGCTTCACCTTTTTTTAAAAGTATGTATATGTGTAGTGAAACCTTGAGTTCTTACTTTTATTGCAGCTTGAAGGGGGTCAAAACAAGAAAGTGGTTTTAGGTTGCTGACCTTTTCGGGACGGACAGATTAAGCAGAAGCATAAGGGGGGTTGTGTCAGGCGAGGGCATCGAAGTTCAGTCTCAAAGGTTAGCGTTTTAGTTTGTTAACTTCAATGTTCAAGTTGGAATGATATTATTATACAAAATTATTGCTTTAGGACGTGAATATGTTCTGTTTCCATCATCTAGCTATGACGATAATGCTGCTCTAATTTCATTTAATGACTTCCAGTATTAGTTTTCAATGACTTTCTTTAAACTAGTATATTAGCTCCAACATTATTCAAATAAACAGTTATTGTTGGCTTAATAATTTCAAAACACCATATGTTATTAAATCTTGTTTTCCTGTATGATGAATATTCAAATGCTCAGCCACTAGTTTTTCTCTTTGGTATTCCCAATATTTGTATGATAAAACTAAAGTAATTCCAATTGTAGCAAGCTAACTTCCATGTAGATTGAATAATTTTCAAGATTTTAATGCTAACTTCTTAATACTGATTACTTAATTGAATTTTTTTTTGGATGGTTTGGGTAGGTTGTTGTATAAGCTGTGCTGTGCGTCTAAAAACTTGACAAATTAGACAGCGAAAGGCACTAGGGATATTTGCTGAATTGAAAGAGAAGGCATGTATAAAGTGTTTATGGCTTACTAATCAGCTTGGATCTATAAATTTGACTTAAGTATCAATACATGGTTTGCTTATGAAGCACTTCATCTTATTGATTATCTTTATCTATTCGAGAAAAGAATTTACAAATACAGTTCTAATTTGTTGCTCAAATGATGTTAAAAGAAGAGAATCAAAAGGAGACTAAATTGGGAAGACAAACTAATTTAAGCTAAGCATGTTGTAACAGAGTAAAGGATGTAGAAGTGGTAGTGGCGTAGCACTATAGAATTACAATTACATAGTATGTAGCTAGTTCATAAGAGGGGATGGTGGTGGTGGCTAGCATGACATTTTAATTCAAGTTAATCGTGAAAAAATAAAGAAAAAAATGATGAAAATATTTTACTTGATTTAGAAGAAGGGTTTAAGTTAGAAATGCACCAATTTGATTCTCCATTTAGAATATCTTACTTATATACAACATTAAATAATTTTAATTTTGTTATTTAAATTTAAAATTAAATAAATAGATATGTCTATTAAACTAAACTTGTTAATACATAATAGACATATCTATTAATGAAATAAATAAACTCTAAAGGAGATAAAGTATGACAATCTTAATTTATTCGATTTGTTCTCTTAAAATTAAATAAGATCAGCAACAATTTTATTAGACAGAATTCTACAACAGATATTGAGTTCAGCCATCTTGAAGATGAAAGCCAATTTGAAGGAGAAACTGATGAGCACAGTGGCCTAGATCTATTGCCAAATCTAAACATTATCTTTGCATCTGAAATGAATTAACTTCGAGACACCATTCAGGATCAAATTATACTATATGCGCGCAATGATTAGTAGTTTCAATCAATTGTAATACGCTATTTCTATGCTATGCACATTTATAGCATAACTAAAATATTTATTTTTAATTTATATTTTAATTCTAATATCAACAAAAATAAAAAAAGATATATTATGTTATATCATTTGTTAAATGTTATTAAAAAAAATAATGTTATAAGAATAAATTAAATAAAGTAATATGACTACCCTTTCTGATAATTTTACACTTAAAAGTGATTCTGGTATATAATATTTAAATAAAATCAATTATATCAGAATCACTTTTTACCTAAACTTTCCAAACATAAATTACATTTATGTAAATTTACTTTTACACAAAATCAATTCTACAAAATTAAAGTTTAAAAAATCAATTTTACTCACCATCAATCCAAACATACACTTCCTAATATTTTGCACCAACAAGAATACCAGTCCTAATCCATTGCATTTGTAACAAAATGTATTATTTAAATTTATGAAAAAGATAAAGAAAATAAGAAAAAGAAAGAGTGATTTCTTTTTTTAAAAATAATTTTCTGTGTCTTTCTCCCACTACGTTTCTCGCGATGTTGCAGGGAATCCAATGGCCGAAAATACAGTGAGCAGGGTTTGCTTGGGATTGAGAAACATTAATGAGAATGAGAGATGCAAGAGGCGAAAAATAGCAGCACTTCTAACACTCCGATGCCATGTCGAAGTGAAGCAACTTGGAGATTGGAGTGAGCTGACAAGGAGAACGCGGAGTGACAGTTCCTCCATACTTTGGAGTTTGCCCTACAACCAAACCAATACAAAATATAACATAATCAAATAACATCAATTATTCATTCATAGTCCTAGACGTTATAAGTGCCATTTTTCCATTCTTTTTACTCTCTGTTAATACAGTAGTGGAATAATAATAAAAGGGCAAGAGCTTCTGCCTAGAGCCTAGGGACGTACTGACCTAAACACACATTGAACAAAGAAATAAAATATGGATTTTTTGGGCCTTGCCCCCTCTTTTCTACCAAATAATAATTTAAAAGAAAAATGGTTTACTTTAGCCCATCACGTATCACTAATCACTCGGCGTAGTATTAAGAATAATTTTTTTTGATATAATTGTCTCACTTTTTTCTAATTATTCATGTAATAACATCCTGCTTAGTTAATAGTTCCAAAATTCTGTTTAATTGCTTCAACCATAATTACACATAAAAAATAGTATCCTCATCATTAACATTTGCTACAAGCATAATTGTAATCCTCGCTTGTTGAGATTCAGAACTTGGTAAATCATAGCCATTTCATATAAATTAATTTTTTTATGCAGAAAGTTATATACAAAAATAAGAATAAAAAATTTAATATATTTATTTTTAATAATTAATAGATAATATTAAATAATAATTATAAAAATAAAATAAATATTACACACAAAATTTTTTTTTTTAATTTTCTTTTGTCATACCAAAGTATAAAATGTCTCTTCCTCAATCATTGTTGTACATTAATTTCCGCCGTCGAACGTCGGACAAAGAGTAACTCCTGTGGAATGAAAAAATATCACTCTTAAGACTTCTCTACTTTGAGGTGGGATTTTTTTTTCAGATTTTTTTTAATCCTTTGCTAATTTTTTTTCAATCCTTTCTTTCTTTCTTGTTGTATACTTATTTTTCATCTATTCACTGTTTTATTTTTATTTTTATTTTTTCTACAATCTTCATGTCACTTTTCATGTAGTCTTTTACCTTTTAATTTTCTTTTATGTTACCTTTTCTTTTTTTGGTTTGGTTTGGAAAACATGCTGCTTTTTAGGTTGCAACCAAGTTCAAAGCCCTTGCATGGGAATAGAATTTTGAGTTGCAAACCATTTATTTCACCAATGCTTAGTTTCTAGGCATATTGTCAGAAAGCATGCGAAATGGATAAACACTCTCTTTTGAGACTTAAGCCTAATATGAAACTTTATGCTCGTATGCGTTTAAGATGTGATTTGGGGAGTGATTCAATTTCGAAATAAAATATTGTCCACGAGAAGGTTGAGTCCAAATTATTATGGGGAGATGCCATCAAATAACATGATGCGAAAATGGAATTATTAGCACCCAAGATTTTTCTCTTCTGAATTTTTTGGGAAAACAGCACATGTCTTTGATATTGTCGATCGTGATCTTCTTCTTCTTCTTTTTTCTAATTACAAGGACTCATAGAAAAGTGACCTGATAAATGAATTAAAACCTTAATGTAACAAAATAATTAAGTCTGTTAAGAGTAACTAAAATGAAAAGACCTATTTTTTAATGGAAAAAATATGAGCCTTTTTTGTTGAGTTCATATGCCACTTTCTTTTATTAGCACCGACAAGATGTTGTAATGTTTCAAACTAATGGTCCCATTGGTTCGCCGTAAGGTAAATGTAATACATTTATATAGTTGGTGTAATATTTATTATATTTTTATAATTATTATTGTATCAATTAAATTATCATTTTAACTATTAAATTAACTTTTAAAAAGTAAAAACAAAAAAATTATTTTCTATTTTATCTACTCACTTTTTATATTTCTTCTTTTTTTACATCATTCAACCAAACATGCCCTGATTATCTTTAATATGCTTTTTGTGTGTTTGCATTAATGTTATGTAAACCTCAACGTAAGGGAAGGTTCATAAAAAATTTGTAAAAAAATTTGAGCTCAGATTTAGGATTGGCTTGTAACTATTTATTTATAACTAAATCTAGGTGTAACCCACCCAACATTTTTAAAAATTTTGATTTTTTTCAATTTTGTTTTAACTTTTTATTGGTTTTAAACACTAAATATTTGTACTTTATTACTTGTTAGAAATTAATGATCTACCATATTGCAAGTATATAAAATTAAAAATGCCTTTGCATGTTATTAATTAATGGTCTTATAAAATTAAGTATTTACAAACCATTTAATAAATTTCTCTTACTTTGCTTTATTGATTATTTAATGTCTCTTTGTACCTATAACAAATATCTCAAAAGAGATATTATAGATAATTTCAACTACTTGAAACAAACATGAGACACTAAAGCATCCTATGATAAATGTTTTTTAATAATATTATTGATTAATAGTTTATATTATTTAAATTATAATTTATTCTTAATGATATATTATACAATAATCAAAAATAAAAAAATATGGCAATCATATTTATATATAATTTTTTATTTATATTTATAGTTATACATAATTTTTTTATGCATATTATTTATTAATAATATATAAAAAATAATTATAATATAAGTCAGACTTAAGTTCAAATTGAGTTTAAAATAAAAATAAAAATTTAACTTATTTTATATTCAGACTTGTTAATGATAAATCTTTTTTTTAATCAAAATTTTTTATGCTCATATTATTTTTTAAATCGAGACAAATGTTTTTAACTTGTGATTTAGTCTATGTACGGCCTGCAAGGATATATGCGTGTTTTTTTTTTAATTATATGGTGGAGGGATCGTGGGAGGAGGTGGAGTTCGAACTCCTGATCCTATCTAAGGGCAGAGAGCATTTCCATGATGGCCCAAAGCCACTGGCAGCATATATGTGTTTTTTTGTTATTGTAGTTTTTGGTATTTTAGACTCTTTGTAAATTTGCTTTTATTTGAAATAAAGTTTTATATTCCATGGCCAAAAACATGTGATACAACCCACGTCTTAAAAAATGAATCAACAGACTCGCAGCTTAGGGTATGATTGTTTAATACTAATTCCATTCCACCCACATCGGTACAAAATTAAACGCATAAAATTTTTAAATGGTTATTTTCTTTTTATTTGTAGACATAATTTTTGTAGATACAATGGCTGAGGAAGAGAAAGGGGGGACTCTATTTTCTTTTACCTGATATAAGTAAACTGTAACATCACGTTGTTGTTGCCGTTAAAACAGAGTGGCCAAAGTCTTTATAGAGGGACGCGCTCTGGTCTTTAGTTGTCCGTTGTGTCAAATTGGGTTTAGACAGAATGAAGCTGTCACCCATTATTTTTGCGTGCTTGCTTGTGCTCACTGAGGGGGTGGTCCATGGCGAGTTAACTCAGCCTCCTTTTGCTTGTGACTGGTCTAACCCGGCGACCAGAACCTACCCATTTTGCAATCCCAAGCTTGGCGTGAATCGAAGAGCCAAAGACCTGGTATCCCGCCTCACATTGGATGAGAAGCTCGCCCAACTGGTCAATTCTGCCCCTCCCATTCCTCGACTGGGTATTCCCGCATACGAATGGTGGAATGAAGCATTACATGGAGTCTCCAACGTCGGACGTGGCATTCGATTCAATGGCACCATTTCTTCTGCTACTAGCTTCCCTCAAGTCATCCTCTCTGCTGCTACCTTTGACTCCCACCTCTGGTACCGAATCGGTCAGGTCAGTCAATCATACTCACTCCCCCTTACCTCTTCGATCACTAGATTTTAGATTTATTTTAAATGGGTGTGTGTGAATTAAGGTCATTGGAACGGAAGCGAGAGCAATCTATAATGCCGGGCAAGCAATGGGCATGACATTTTGGGCTCCAAACATTAACATCTTCAGGGACCCAAGATGGGGGAGAGGGCAAGAGACAGCTGGGGAAGACCCACTGGTTACTGCCAAGTACGCAGTGTCATATGTGAGGGGGCTTCAAGGTGATTCCTTCCGAGGAGGCAAATTCAGAGGTCATCTTAAGGCTTCCGCTTGTTGCAAGCATTTCACGGCCTACGATTTGGACAACTGGAAGGGTGTAAATCGCTTCGTCTTCGATGCTCGCGTTAAGTATCTGCTGTCTTATGACTCATTGGCCTTGTTCATTTGTTGGGCTGCTACGCGTCTTTTACTTTACTTTCTTGTTTTATCTCGCCAATAAATCCTTGGAAACTGGAATGTCGTGTGGTTGCTCCGTTTCTCCGAGTTTGAGGCTTTTTTCTTTTTCCTGCCAGGACAACACATTGGATTTTTTCTTCTTCTCTAAGTGCCTTATCAGGCTTTCATGAGTGATTTGCTATAGATTTTATAAGTATGAATGTTTTACTGATTAAGCATTCTAGTTGCTTAAGATCAAGAAAATCATTCCAACTCCGTAAGAGAGAAAGATAGGTTACTCTGTATACTATTTTCATTTGGATTTTTATAAATAATTTCGTTTTAAGATGTGAAAAATGTTATCTGGGTTGTCAAGTAAGAAATGATTTGAGCGGAAGGTAAACATGAGGCAGAAAGACAAATTCTGGATCTGACACTAATTTTACTGTTTACTTGTTGTACCTTTCCTCCAACTTTTACCTTTCTCTTCCCCCTTTTTCAGAATACTAAATTAATGATCCATTATGATTCAGGTCACTTTGCAAGATTTAGCGGACACATATCAGCCTCCGTTTCGGAGTTGCGTGGAGCAAGGACGAGCAAGTGGGATAATGTGTGCTTACAACCGTGTAAATGGGGTTCCAAACTGCGCAGATTTCAATCTCTTAACTAAGACCGCCAGAAAACAATGGGATTTTCACGGGTAATTATCTGCCTCTTTCTGAAGCTGTGGTTCTTATATGAAAATATAATGAATGTTAGAGAGTGACACCGACAAATTGCTTCTATCTTAATTCGAACGTTACGGTGGGTTTTATCAGGTATATCACTTCGGATTGTGGCGCAGTCTCAATCATTCGTGATGATCAAGGATACGCAAAATCAGCGGAAGATGCTGTAGCTGATGTCCTTCGGGCTGGTACACTCTCTGCTCCCTTTGCTTTGACTTTATGTGATCATCATATAGTATAATAAGAAAGTAAATGATAATTAAGTATTTGTATTTGTTCGTGATACATTAAGATTTTGCTACTTCACCTTTCGATATTGGGGGTATGCTGAGCCCAGCTGCCATATAGGGCTGCTTTTCTATAATTTCCAATCAACTTTGCAACTTGTTCACACTGGGGTTGGGCGCTTTCTCTCATAGTCATATATACAATTGGCTAATGTAGGATGATTTTGACATTGTTTTGTCGCTTTACTTAGCTGTGAATATTATCCGTAAGCGTACTATAGCGATCAATGCTTTGGCCCCCACTCATCCTTTGGAACCCATGTGTGGTCGTGTAATTTACATTCAAGCCATCTTCAATTTAATTTCTATCTCCTCTGTCTCTTTCTGGATCCAACCTGTCACGGGGGTTGTGGGGAGCTAACATTGGAAATGGATTCTCTCATGTTGAAGTTTGCTTATGTTGTTCATGTCCTCTCACACGAGGGATCCATTCCCTTTCCCAAGAAAAAAAAAATTAAAAAAAAAAATCAAACTTGTGAGAGATATGAACAAACATGAGGGACTTGAACATGAGCAGATCCAAATCCGCTAACATTCTTCTTGGTCCTTGATGCATTTATGCAAAGTTCCCGAAATACTTTTTTTTTTTTTACTGGTTACCATGCTTCATCCAATCGCAACGTAAACTTTTTTTCTTTTAATGAGAAAAATAAAACAGCACTGCCTATTTTATGGTCTTCACCCTCCCCCCCTTTTTTATTTTTTTAACTTTCGGAAAACAAGAAAATAGAAAAAGGGGAAAAAGGAAAAGTGAGAATCGCTTTCTCTTTCAAACTTCTCCTTGATTGCAGAAATGTATTGATACAATGGACTGGTCTCTTATTGTGATTCTATTGTTGAGGGATAGGTCCAATCGAATGCGGCACTTCGAGTCTTGACATCAGCTCCCAAATAAAAATGGGCACATTTTTTTTAAGTACTTAAAATTTATTTATAAATTGAGTATAAGATATAAAACAAATTAAGATTTATGTGTGAGATATATCTTAAACAAACCTATATATATTGATTATTTCACATATTCATGCTGAAATTTTTTATAAATTAAGTTTTTGAGTATTGAAAAAAAAATGTCCCTTTAGCTAAGGCTAAAATCATGCAAATTTTGAAGTGTAGCTTATAGCATAAGATTTTATAGATTGGATTGATCGACAGAGGTTAAATCGTAAGACCTGTCAGGCCTGACCGACGGCAAATCATGAAATAGCCATAATTTTTGATTCAGGAGAAGTTTTAATTATTGTTATATATCTATAGGAAACTCTCTTCGAGCTTGATGACAAGGACTTATTCAGTTGGGGTCATTTCAAAGTCTAAAATCCCTCGCTTTTGCATGTTTCAGAGTTATTTTAGTTACTTTCTTATTTTGTGACATTGATTTTATTTTCTATTAATTAATTTTTATTTTTTCTTAATCAAGATTTATTTCTTTATTTATGAGGCTCGACTGTTGTTTCCTATAAATATCCTATAATATTATTTCGAATTATTTGTCACTAAAGTAATTATTCATGCCCAAATTTTGTGTTTTATTTGCGCTCTGCGTTTGAGAACTTGTTCTAATGAAATTCTGCTTTGTTTTAATGGTGTTGCACATTAGACAAATTCATGGTGATTACGGTATTTGAATTTGATTTATGGGAAGCAACTATTTGCAGGAATGGATATAGAGTGCGGTGACTACTTGACGAAACATGCTAAATCAGCAGTGCTGCAAAGAAAATTAGCAATATCTCAAGTAGATCGTGCACTTCACAACTTGTTCTCAACTAGAATAAGGCTGGGTCTGTTCAATGGAAATCCAGCCAAACTCTCATTCGGCATGATCGGTCCTAATCAAGTGTGTTCAAAAGAGCACCTCTATGTAGCTCTTGAAGCTGCCAGAAATGGCATAGTCCTTTTGAAGAACTCTGCCAGACTTCTCCCACTTCCTAAAACGAACCCCACTATATCCCTTGCAGTGATAGGTCCTAACGCCAATGCTTCCCCTTTAACTCTTCTAGGAAACTATGCAGGCCCTCCCTGTAAATTTTTGACGTCATTGCGGGCCTTTCAGCACTATGTTAAGAACACCATTTATCACCCTGGTTGTGATGGTGGAGTAAAGTGTCCTTCGGCTCAGATAGACCAAGCTGTGAAAATTGCCAAAAGGGTGGACTATGTGGTGCTGATTATGGGATTAGATCAAAGTGAAGAGAGAGAAGATCGTGATCGTGTTCACCTAGACTTACCTGGCAAGCAGCAGGAACTCATCGACAGCGTTGCTAAAGCTTCCAAAAGACCAGTAATTTTGGTGCTCTTTTGTGGAGGCCCTCTAGATGTTTCTTCAGTTAAGTATAACAACAAAGTTGGAGGCATCCTCTGGGCTGGTTATCCCGGAGAAGTTGGAGGAATTGCACTTGCTCAGATTATCTTTGGCGATCATAACCCAGGTGAATTTTCTCCTATAATGAACCCATAAAGTATCCCCAAACATGAAAAATTACATATATCTTCCTTAACTATAGAATAATTATAATCCTGGTAAGCAAACTTTAAAACTTAACAATTTACTTTCTAAACTATCATAAAAAATAAAAATTATGTAAGTTAAAATTAATTTTTGAAAGTCATGTGATTGTCATGCCATATCTTAAAAAGGAGAAAAATTAAAAAGATGATAGCAATAAAATGTAAGTTTCAACTAATATTCAACCTTTTGAAATTTGTGTATAAAAAATTGTAATTAAGTAATAGAGATCATATGTAGTTTCCCCCAAAAACAAACAGAATGAATCTTTCATTAGGGCAAAAGTGAATGGTGTGCTTTGTGTTATGAATACAGGAGGAAGATTACCAGTCACTTGGTACCCAAAAGATTTTATAAGAGTGCCAATGACAGACATGAGGATGCGAGCTGATCCATCATCTGGCTATCCCGGAAGGACTCACCGATTTTACACAGGTCCAAAGGTGTATGAGTTCGGCTACGGCCTAAGCTACTCTAAATATTCCCACGAGTTCGTCTCTGTTACGCACAACAAGCTTCACTTAAATCAATCATTGTCTCATTTGATGGTTGAGAATTCGGAAACCATTCGTATCAAATTAGTATCAGAGTTGAGTGCAGAAACTTGCCAGAGCATGTCAGTGTCAGTGACTGTGGGAGTTAAAAATCATGGAAGTATGGTGGGGAAGCATTCGGTGTTGCTATTTACAAGGCAGGCGAAACACAGAAATGGAAATCCGATCAAACAGTTGGTGGGTTTTGAGAGTGTGATGTTAGATGCAGGGGAAAGGGCACAAGTTGGATTTGAGCTCAGCCCTTGTGAGCACCTTAGCAGAGCAAACGAGGCTGGTTCGAAAGTAATTGAAGAAGGGTCTCATTTGTTGATTGTGGGGGATGAAGAGTATCCAATTGATATCATTTTCTGATGTTACAAATTTTATTCTTCAATAAGCGAAAGCTAATTTATTAGGGATCTGTTGATGAAACCTTATTCTCTTTGGGATTACGAGAATAAGAAATGTGTTATATGTTGATTGCCAGCAATTGGTATTCGCATCTGTAACTCTTCATGTGAACGCATCACTTATTGGATTAAAATTTAAATATTAGTTATCTAAAATATATTTTAACATAATTATTAGATATTTAATATTTGAATAAAAGGATAGTTGAAATTATGTTTAATCTACAACCCTTATATTTTAAATATTAAAGTGTAATCCTTATCTCCTATTCGAATTAAAAGTTTTATTATGACGAAGATTAGAGTGAAATTATAATCTCTACTCATCCCTTCTCTCCTTATCTCATGATTGTCTAATTTTGATTTAAATAATTTATATTTCAATTTTTTTAGCTTTGATTTCTTTTATTTTGAAAGAAGTAAAATATAAAATAAAAATAATTTTTTAACTGTCAATTTAAAAAAAAAAAAGAAAAAAATTAAAAAATTAAAATGTAAATAATTGATTAATAAAAATAAATACTTTTTACTCAACCTTAAAATGAGCAGAGAATCTTTTATCTTGATTAGGGATCATCAGCATATAAATGTTACTTAATTATCATTATATATAAGTAGTCAACTTATGAATTAATTCAATTAATGATAAAGAGATTCGAAGACAATAATTAATATTTTTTTTCTCTAACATCTTGTTTGTTTATTTTATTTTAATTGGAAAATTTGTACAAACCTATTTTATTCAAAAGTTTAATTTTATTTTCCTTGTTGGAGTTATAATAATGCCTGACATCACTGCCTTGTAGAGAATTGTATGAAAAAGGTAGGTCCACCGACCTACCTATCCTAAATCATGAATGAGGAAAATGTGACATTTGCCAATCTGGGAGCGTAAGGAAGAAACAGTCAATAACAATAAAATCAAATTATTTTATATGAAAAAGGAAAGAATTTTGATTATAAATTATAAAAAAGGTGGACATGAGGAGGTGATCCAGATGCCGTTTCGCAATAACAGCAATTTAAAAATTTGGAAATTTGGTCTTCGAAGAGAAAATGGGGTGAAGCCATTCTCCTTGTTTTTGCAGAGAAGGCTGACCAGTCTTTCTCCTTTCTGGCGTATCCAACTCCGAAATAATCGTACTTTCTCTGCTCTTTTGGTCGCCAAATAGGCAAATCTTGAATCAGCTCAGGTAATACGCTCATCATAGTTCCCAGCTCTCTGTTATTTCTTGTCTATTCTTATTTAATCTTTTGTGTGTTGACTTCCTACTTTTGATTGCTCCATTTGCATCTACAAGCTTCATTTGATTCCAATTGTCAAATACGGAGTAACTACTAAACTTACTTGGGTTTAGCATAGAATACTGTTTCGCTTGTAGTTTGTTTGATGGCCTTGGACATTAAGCTTCCCCAAGATAATTAGACTAGTTAATTATTGAATAAGAAATAATTACGCCAGCAATGATTATTTCTAAGGACATCTTTTAGTTTCGTAAGTTTTGATCAGTAAGTCTACTTACACTTAGCTAACCTACACATCAATTCACATCTGTGCAGGCGGCAGATGTCGATTTGTCCGTAGGTCTTTTAGCTGGGTAAATTTTGCCACCTGCACTGATGTGAATTGATGTGTGTGCAAGTGGCGCATGACAAAACTTTCTACAATACCTCAGATTAGCACCTTATTAAAGGCTTGATTCAGGATATTAGAGTCAGAAGAAAATGGCGACTGGCCGGCGATGATTCCTAGGTACGGTGTATGGTTTGACCAGAAAATAGATGACTTGTGCAGCAAAAATTGCTGAGGAAATTGGAGTGATCAGTTAACAACTTTGGGTCTTCATCTTGCAAATGCCTTCTGGGCCAATCAAACTAAGGACCAGTTCTTAATAGCAGGACAAGAGAGAAATTTTACAAGTGCATTGAACTTATACCTTTTCGAACAATCACCATTATCTATAAAATTAGGCAAAAATCATCATTTCTAAGTTTTGCTGACAGTAAGAAAAGTGGCACTTGGGATCAAACCTCTGCTTTTAAACCTTCAAAAAAATGCAACCATCGGCATTGAGTGGTAGTTTGTTGCTGCTGAAAACTTGATCGTATCTGCTACTGAATGATTTGCGATTTTTGTTGACGCAGATGCTAAAGTTGGTTATCTTTATGGCTTGTCATTTATATAAAACTTACCACCTGTCTGCACATTGAGCCGTTGCATACAATTGTATGTGTCACTCTTGCTTGCTGTTATCCTGTAATTATTCCGACTGAAGATGAGTAAAAACTGCAAAAATTGGTATTGATTTTTGTTGCAATCGTTGTTAACTTGTAGAGATTTTATTCTTTGAACACCATGAGCGTGGATCTAAACAGCCCTGCCTCTAATGGCCCTGAGAATATGTCAATATCGCAAGATCAACAGAGAAAGGTATGTCCATCAAGTTCACCATGCTCGTATATTCACAAAGACAACGTATTCTTACCTCAGCTTTAACACTTGACCTTTGAAGCTATCAAACTGCAATGTTCTGATTAGAGTAACATGAGTCCATGGTATTCTGCTTCCTTGCAGATCAATCAGGTGAGAAGGCTGATAGGGCCATTGTCAGATAAGGCGTCAGTTTATTGTTCTGATGCATCCATCTCAAGGCATTTAAGAGCACGAAATTGGAATGTTAAGAAGGCAGCAAAAATGTTGAAACAGACCTTAAAATGGAGAGCAGAATACAAACCAGAAGAGATCCGCTGGGTGAGTCACTGCTTCTCTTCACTTTTCTCCTTATAACTTTTCTTGATATATAATTCGGGGCTGCGATGGTGCGCTGGATGCTTTAAGCTACTGCCATGTCAACTGAGTATTTGTTGTACGTCTATTCCCTTAATCCCATCTCTCTCTATATTCAGAAGATAGGTAAGGCTTGAGTAAACTTTAGAAGTGCTCAATCAGATCCTCTTGCCTTCTTTTGGCTATACTTCTTTATCTGATCAAAATTCCAGCTGAACAAACAGTATTCTCCTAAATAGTGCTTGACCAAATGAAATCAGTTGATCCAGTCATTTACCTGGAATGTTTGTGACCTGGACAAACCCTAGACATAGGTCAAACTCCCACATTTTGTGATATTGACTTCTAATAGCTTTTTTGTTGATGTAGGAAGAGGTAGCTCATGAAGCAGAGACGGGGAAGATTTATAGATCAAATTATACTGACAAGCATGGGAGAACAGTCCTCGTTATGAGACCTAGTCGCCAGGTTTCTTCTGATGATCCCTTCTAACCTCTAGCATAAATGTTTCAATGAAGGCCTAATCATATAAAAATCATTCTTTTGGGGTTTGCGTGGAAGGAGTGAAAATGGAAGACATGAGATTGATGGCTGTATTTATACGTACATTATGTCCTTTTTACACCCATCTTTGAAAATGGCGTCAAATGCTTATTAGATTAGTAAGTTTTGGTAATGGTGAATGCAGGCAAAAATGGTTTAAGCTCAATTTTTCATTGATATTTTAGAGGAACTTTATGGATGTTCAATTGAGTTTCTATATTTTTCTTCCTTTTTTTTCGAGTACAGAACTCAGAATCAATAAAAGGACAGATTAAGTATCTGGTATACTGCATGGAGAATGCTATTTTAAATCTTCCAGCAGAACAAGAACAGATGGTCTGGCTAATTGATTTCCAAGGTTTCAATTTGTCAAATATATCAGTGAAGGTGACACGTGAAACCGCCCATGTATTACAAGACCATTATCCAGAACGATTGGGTCTGGCAATACTGTACAATCCACCCAAGTTCTTTGAACCATTCTTCAAGGTAAACTAATTTTGGTTCTCCTCCATCACAAATCATGTCTCAAATATCTTCTGGTTGGTGCTTATATTATTTAAGCTTTATTTGTGTTGACTTTTTAAAGTTCTAAATGCGGCATACAAGTTGATGATGAGAATATGCTGTCTATTTTAGATACTATATCAGAATGATATCAAAAGTGCTTTTCACTCTCACGGAACTCGGGTGCTTCATGCTTGCAATTTTAGCCATTTTATAACCTGCACTTTTTTCAGTCCCTTGTATGTAAATTGTGTTGCTGTGAAAAATAATACAGCTAAACAATCGTTCACTACTTGATCCCAAATATAAGCACCGGATTCAAGTTGTCTTCTGGGATGGACTGGATCCAAGTTTTCATCTTGCGTTATTTTAATTATTTAATTGTAAAACCTGTCAATTTGACATATAATAAGGCCAAAATGACACTTAAAGGAACCAATTCATTTACTTCATCAGCTTTGCTTCTAGCATAGGCTAAAACGTATAGACAGTGACATAAACACACGGATATGGAAAAAAAATCTGAGTGTCCATTTACAACTCTTTTTTTTTTTTTTCATGTGTCCTAGCTTCACGGGGCTAGGAATCTACTTGCTGGTTTCTAGAATTGCAAAGCACTGTTGAAACGTGATGGTATTTTCTCCTAATTGATGCATTAGTTTGCAGTTGTGGTAGATATTTTTTTGCTAGTATATGGTTGATCTTTAAATTTTGATTTTAGTTGCTGATAATTTAGATTATGGATCTTGTACCATTTTCTGATGTCAAAGAATGTATTGCTGCAGATGGTAAAGCCCCTATTAGAGCCCAAGACTTATAATAAAGTCAAGTTTGTTTACTCAGATGATCACAACACCAAGAAGGTTATGGAAGATTTGTTTGATATGGACCATCTAGAGTCTTCATTTGGTGGGAATAATAACACTGGCTTTGACATAAATATATATGCTGAGAGAATGAAAGAGGATGACAAGAAGATGCCCTCTTTTTGGACAAGGGCGAACTCTCCGTCGTCAGTCCCACATGATGCTCCTTCTTTGGAGTCAATCGGGCTAGACTCAGATTCTGATGCTTCTGACAATGAGAAAATAGACTGCTCCCCTGCTCTTGAGATGGATTTGGGAACTATCAAACCAGATCAGAATATCTTGGCTAATCAAGGAGATATAAATGCCAGAGCAGATTTGCGTTAGAATGAGAAATTGCGTGCCTGCGCCTTTTTAAGGTCTGCTGAGTCACCTGTAACGTCGCAAAGATGCTATGACACTTTTGGAACTATTCTAAGAGACTTCCTGTCAACTTTGTCTTCGATTTATACTAGTCACCCTTCTTCTTTTGCTGTTTCACTTTCAAATTTGACCTTGTATAAACTCAAAAGATAAATTATACTTGATCAGACATGTTGTCTAGTGGTTTGAACTCATATGAGCAAAAGGCACAGAGATCCTGTTACACCAAGAAATCCATTCAGACCCTTGAAAGAAGACTTTGGGTTGGGGCCTTTGCTGCTTAAGCTTAGCCTTCAAACAGGGCTCCCTTTTTACTTTTTTTGTTTCTTAAAATAAATGGGTGATTCTTATGCTGCCTAATAAAAAATACTGACTCTTAAAACAATATATATTTTGACTTCATCTCTGTCTGTGTATGTCTTTTCTGATCATTTTAAAAACGTAGCACAAGGTTATCGGAAGGGAAATGACCGCTTGCAGTTGCGCAGTTTATTTTACCTTGAAGAAGAAAAGATGAAAACACGTAAATCCTAATTGTAAATGAAAGAGAAAAGACGTGGAAGAGAAAAGCACTCTGGGATTTTCATATAACATTTGACATAACCCAATAAAATTCACATTAGAAAATTCGTTTGTTGCATTATATTGGACTGATAATATAAAAATTAATATAATATATTATAAATTTATTATTTATTTGATACAAAGAATCCATTATATAAGATAATAGATCAAACTTTTGATCAAATCTTAAAAGAATTAGATTATACCTGTGTAATATCTTGTCAACACCTTTCCAGCACAACCCTGTAATGCTCTACCTTCGACTTTCCCTTTCACCCCAAACTTTCTGCAACCTCCCAGATTCTTCTTCCCTTTCGCTGTCATTTGCGCCGGAGAATTGTACTTCTCATCGATGACGGAACTGGAAGAGACGACTATCTCCATCCGGCATCGATCCTCCATCGCCGAATCTTCGAAGCTGTAGCGGAAGATTCGGCACTCGAAACGCAAGCCAACATCTCCTTCAATTTGGGGACCATTCATGTTGCAAACCATATCGATCAATTATGCACTTTCACGAATTATTTTCATTTTTAGAAATGGAAAAGAGAAGAAAACGTCTCTCAGTGCAAATTGTTTTTCGCTTTAGTAGTTTGAATATCTGATTTCATCCTTTCTCAATTATGGAAATTTCTGTCTCACTCAATACATATATGTTAATTTGTTTTCTGCATTCTCTCCAGACCAGAACCAAAGGATGCAGATGGGTTTGTGCTTTTGAAATTGCTTGAGAAGCCAGTATTTCACATTTCGAAAATTTTCCTAATCTTCGCCAAACCGAAAAGGTGGTTCCCGAGTTGGACTTTTAGAACACGATCTTAAGGGAAGGGTTTGATTGGTTTCTAGATTCTTCTGCTCTTAAGGCTTTGGTTCTGGTTTGTTAATTGCAGCAACTTTGAAGAAATCAATTTTTATTTTAGTTGTTTGGGTTTAAAAACCAAAATAACATGGCGCAATTCTGGGCATTTCTTATTCTTTGTTAAAAGTTTAGATGTACATATTTTTTCCCCTCTTCTCATTCTCGTCGGCTAACAATTATTGATTCATAAAACCCCTTATGGGTGACCCACCCAAATTGCGCTTATAGCTACTACCGCATGTAGCGATTGTTGTGAATATTTTTTGTGGGAATGCTTTTTGTAGTTAAAGCAAAGCATATGATAATGGCTTTAGATGAATTGGAGAACATCAATTTAAGCATAAACATTTTCCTTTTTCAAAAGGATTTATTTTTATCCTATGTTATATAATGCATTACAAAATATAAAATAATATTATCTTTTACAATGTGTTATATGGTAACACATATATTATATAGTATTAAAATCTTACTAAGTCTTCTTCTATCAACCATATTGGACCCAACTCATTTACAATTATAATCTGAAAGTATTACAAGATTTTCACATCTACAAGATGCTTTTACAACAGGCTTCCTCAGCCACAAGAGATAAATAATAAGAAGTTGGAGCTGGTCTCCCAAGCCACTGGTTCAAAACTGTACTAAAACGTCCAAAAACCTAGCTTCACCACAAGTGCAAAATGGTAACACTTGATGACATTTTTCTTTCCTTTTCTCTTTTTATATGATTCAACTGTGATGCTGCAGATAATGCAGAATGCATTCACTGAAACATAATTTTAAAAAAATGTTAAAAAAATTCATTATATTGTGAGAGAAGCATATGCAGAAGGAAAGAGGCAGGGGGTGTTACCGTTTCCTGTATTTTTAGTACATGTCATCCAATTTTTGCCTGTAAAGAGCCAACCTCTGTGACCACGTGACAGAGCTGTCAGTGTCTTGCAGACGTAATAAATCAAAAAGAAGAGTAGAAGAATGGTTTATCAAAAATAAAATAAAATAAAACTTGATTCTCAACACTATAATAGAAAACCAATTCAAACTATCAGATGGTTAATGACTAATAAATACGTGGCCCCAGAAAGTGTGAACTTTCATTTGTATACATATGTAAATTTTGTCAATTCAGAGAAAGTGCAGTCAAAAGTTTGAGGAACTACCACTCTTTCCCTGGTATGAGTCGTCTGGAAATGCACATATTATTGAGTTCATTTTAAACATATCTTCACTTCTCATTTTAAGTTACTAATATACAAAGTATCAGGAATTGATAATGCCAACGACACTAGTTGAAGCCAAAGGAAATATTTAGTCAGGGATGTCAATGAGCCAATGTACAAGAACTTTGTATCAGTATAAAAGGAAATATTTAGTCAGGGACGTCAATGAGCCAATGTACAAGAACTTTGTATCAGTATAAAAGGAAATATTTAGTCAGGGATGTCAATGAGCCAATGTACAAGAACTTTGTATCGGTATAAAATTTTCTTCGAAAATCTGAGAAAGAAATATGAAGCTTAACATTTCATCGATATGAAAAAAAAAGGAAAATTTAAAAAAAACATATAACCTGGTTTTACCATCTTATAAGTGATGATATTAAATTCAAGAGCTAAGATATAATAAGATTAAACTATAGTTAGCCATCAATATTGTCACTCAACTAAAACATATCTTGTAATCTTTCTTAAATCTCGAACAAGATCCAACCTTGACCTAGTTATTGAGCACAAAGAAGGAAAAAGACAAAGTGAAAGACTATTAAATTCAAGAGCTAAGCTATAATAAGAATAAAAAATAGATAGTTATCAATATTGGCACTCAAGTAAAATATATCTTGTAAACTTTCTTAAATCTTAAACAAGATCCAACCTTGACCTAGTTGTTGAGCACAGGGAGGGAAAAAGACAAAGTGAAAGATTCATAGTTCAACCCTAGAAACACATACAAAGTTTCACAACAATAATAATCATAATAATATAGAACCTAAAAACAAGACTAATAATTTTACAAGCCAGACTATTTCAGTTCTATTTTTTCTATCTATTTCAAGTGGACTGTAAGTTCCATTGGAGTCTTCCAGACAACAGATATCCATCTTTAAATGAAAACTTATTCAATGTCAACAAAATCATCATCTTAGCATGGAAGGGATGAAATATAAAAGGGATATATAAGACGCATACCCTAGTATAGGCATAAACTCCAGCTTCAGTTGGTCCTATGGGACTCCCCCTCCTAATGAATCTTCCTTCTTTGAAAATATAAAGCATGGGAATTCCAGTGGATAATTCCAAACTAATGACCTGTCATACGGTGCAAGAAAAAATTCACAACTACTTTAAGTGTCATATGTAAACGCAAGGGGCATGATAGTTTTGAATACTCCAATCACCTCTTGGGAAGTTAATTTGTCAAGATACATGATGATAGATCTCAATGAATTCCCATGAGCTGCAATCATAACATTCTTTCCAGATGAAAGCTGGGGTTCAATCTGCATCATAATTCAACAGAATTAGTTCCTCATCGATGTCATATGATCACTCCAACCCCAAACTTCATATTTTACTTTACTAACAAGTCAATACCAGAAATTTGGCCTTACAAAATTTAGCAAACTACATTCATACTTTTATCTCCAGCACAGGCAGGCTTAGGCCATGTGTCCCATCAAACATCAGGCATGCATATTAAAGATTAGAGAGCTATGGAGTGAAGTCGATCATCTAGTATAAAGATTCAGAACAATTATCTGGAATACTTCATATTAATTTCAAACATATATAAAACTTTCTTATTATGATGATTTAGTATGTAAAACATTGTAGTGAGCAGTAGAGGAGAAAACAAAATAGGGAGAACATATTTTTTACTATAATAATAAAAAAAAATCCTGGATACAAAAAGGAAAAAAGAAATCAACATACCTCCTCTCTAAAATAAGCAACTGCCCTTTCAGCACACATTTCCAAACTTTCACCATTTGGAGGAGGTATATCATAACTTCGGCGCCACTCATGGACCTGTTCTTTCCCATATCTGTCAGCTGTTTCCTGCTTATTAAGACCCTGCAGCTCTCCATACCTGAAAGAACAAACAATTGCAATATCAATCACGTGCTATTCATGCGGTTATAAAGCAGGACTACAAAACTGAGAATAGGAAAAAGATTACTACATTCTTTCATTTAGTTGCCAAGCTGCTATGACTGGAATGGATTGCTTTTTTGTGTCCTCACTAAAAATTTGGCTCCATGTCCTTGCTTGTTCACTCTCATTGTGTACAATGATAGGCACCTGAAGAAAGGTTAATGGTTAGAAAGGGTCAGAAAATGACATTGAATGGCATACTGCAGTAAATGGATATAGTTCTTCAAATAGTTAGATATTAGTATACTGTTATTTACATCATGAGCAATAATTATAGCATAACCTGACAATTTTTTATTCCCTAATTTTCTGGATTGTGGAGCCAGTTTAAACTGCCCTGTCCTAAAGATTCGGGAGCCTGGCATGATTACTAACAAGCCCTAAGCTTTCAATGTTAAAATTAGTGGGGCATATTATCACTTTTAAAACTTGAAGATGGTTATCCATCCTTGTTACCTTCCTACGACGGTGCTGGGTCATGGCAAGCATGGCTGTCATTTGTGCACGAATCAGAGCAGATGTAAATATGACATCAACAGGAATGCTGCTGATTCTTTTGCCAGCTTCAACTGCCTCATCTATGCCCCTCTTGCTTAGTGGGACATCTACACAACCTGTGAATAAATTCTTTTCATTCCATAATGATTCGCCATGCCGAATAAGGATCAAAGCTGCTTCATCTGACATGAAACAAATTTTAAAAATCCAACAGAGACAACTTCAACTTCTTGACTGTCACAATCATGTAAAAGTTAGTAAATCCGACTTCATGATCAAATCAACATGAACGTGTTTGATACAGACGGATGAACACATTATAAAGATATATGATCAACTCTTTCAGCAATAAGTGTCAATTGACAGTAGATTTTGTCTTACATGATTTCTTGGAAGTGTCACTGGTGCTGCTTCTTGAAGGGGATAACACTGAATCAGCCACCGATGTTTGAGAAGCTGAAGATCGAATTATGCTACAATTCCTCTGGCCAGCTCTCCTTGACAGGCCATTACAGCAGGTAAAATCCTTTGTTATCAATCTTATTGGGTTCTTCTGAAGCTTTTGGTTATTCTTAGAATTTTTCAGAAACGACTGAGACTGCAAAGTCCCAATAGCCTGGTGACATACTTCAGCAGCCATTCTCTAAAGAATGAAAAAAAAAAAAAAAAAAGGTAAGGCAATGCCAGTTAGCGCTTGAATTCGGATGAAGGGTATTCATGTGTCATCCCAGATTTATTTGTCAAGAGTCTCAATATATACCCTCAAAGTTCGAATCATGGATAGAATAACACAATAAACTCGTACATGCTTAGAAAACCACTTCAATGCCAAAAATCGAATCAATGGGAAAATAATCCATCTTGCATCACTAGTAAATAGTTTTTGGCACATTAAAACCTGGCCCGCGATTTACATAACTCAAAATTACTGAAAAACCATTTAAAGAAAGAAAAGAGATTGCAGATCCATATGAAAGGAACAAGAAAAATAAAGACGAACCCAGAAAGAGAATGTATAAAATAAACGAAATAATGAATACCCTTTCTTTCATCACGTCGTAAGTCGAAAATCATAAATACGAAAGGCAACAACGTACCTTAAAGCAATTAAAGGAAGAAAACAGCAAGACGAAGACCCAAAAGCGAAATGTGAACGAGTATGGAATAGAGAAAATAGGAACGAATATTTACCTGCTTATATAGGCGTGGTGATGTAAATGAGGAGGAGGTAATGTAGATATGCGTAGAGTTTATTACAAGAGAATCTGAAGAAGAAGAAGATGACAGAGTTACAGATACTCACATTCACTCCAACGAACAGCAGAGGAAAAATGCGAAGAGGGAAAGGGAGTTATTTGTGACGAAGACTAGAAGCCACGTTAATCATTATAGGAGAAATCGCCGTTAGTTTAGCTGTCCAAAATCTAATTAGGCTTACGATAATTTATATGCTGGACAAATATCAAAGACTCAAATTGGCTGCTTCAAATTGGAAACACTATACTTCCAACTTGGAATTTTCTTGTAGTTGGGAGTTGGCAGCGCTTTTTTGACAACACCTAACCCTAATTGATGACTATTTTTTTTAGAGCTAATTTCAGCTATATATTACAAGATAAGCTAGAAACTAAATATTAATTACTATTTTTCTTTTAAATATGTGGGTTTGCATTTGGAGTGACGATATTCAACTATTGGTTTAGGGCCTATTTATTTTTAAGTTTAAGAAAAAAGTGATTTTTAGTGTAATTAAAAAAGTGATTTATCATTTAAAAATTTTTATAAAAAAATAGAAATTATTAATATTTGATTACAATCATAAAAAATACTTTTTACTTAAAAAGTGACTTTTAATTTTAAGAAGCTAATTACAGTAACTTTTTTAAATAATCAGAAATTTAATTTTTTTTTAAATTCTGATTATTTTTAAAATCTTAAACAAACATCTTAAAATTTTATAAAAATACTTTTAAAAAAATGATTTTTCTTTAAAAAAAACTTAAACAAACGGGTTCTTAATACATTGTGAAAAAATCATATAAAAAAGGGATATATTATTCGTTTTAAAAAAAGTGAGTGACATTATTGGCACACTTTCATATATCTATTTATAATTTAATAATTTCATTACATAAAAAATTCTCATATTAATTCTCCTTAGCTTGCGTGCTTGACGTAAATCAGATCTCTTTGTTAGAAGAAAAAAAAAACTATTCTCTTAAAATACCAATAAATTTTCTTTTCGAATTTATCAAACCGAAGTCACTAAGAAAGAGTAATTCCAAACTCAGCATAAACAATTATTTCATGCATCTTTCATCGTCTTATAACAATTCAATCAGAGGAATAAATAAATCATTGGTGCTTGGCTCTCTTGCAAGCTTTATCATTGAGAGGATTTGGACATAATAAATTAGATTTGTCACTTTCAAATGTAATACAAAATATATTTGAAGAGAAGGCGAACATTTTAGTTAATTAAAGCCTGTTATCTTTCTGGATCTGGATGTTTCACGTTTAGACCAACCCTTCGTGAATTTAAGTGGCAAAACCATCTTCCATTCCCAGCCCTAACCCTTAGCGGGGTTAATTATCATTTTTCATGTGTTGTCTTTCTTTTTCCAGTTTTAGTTTTCTTTATTTAAGTTCGAAAAGAGGAAGGAAACACCTAACAAAACAGACCATCAAAATGTAAATTTAACACCACCAAATCCCACCATGTCCATACCTGCATCTTCTTTGGTGGGTTTGACACATGTACGCATGGCACGTGCTTAAGTCGAACCACAACCAAGTTCTTAGACCAGGCACACTCTCTCACCTAACGCCCTCGTTTCGACACCGTAATTGAGTTTTGTGTTGACCTTGAAGTTTTCAAAGGCCATATTTTGAGCCAAAATTAGATCACGTGGCCCATACACAACAACCATTCGTACAGTGCTGTGGCTTCAAAAGAATATGCTCTCACGTTATGCTGATGCTTTTAAGAATATGCCCTATAAAATTACCAAGACTCACAGGAAAAAGATTCTCTCCCGTGCCTTTCTCTCCCTTGTCTCTCCCATAAGATCTGGACCATTCAGATTTTAATCTGAACGGTTCAAATTATTTTTTAATTTTTCTAAGCTTAAACAATATTTTTTTAAAATTTTATAGTTAAAAAAATAATTTTATTTTATATTTTACTCTCTTTTACAAATTTATTTTTTTAAAAATCTAAAAAAAAATAATTAGATCTGGACCATCCAAATTAATTTAGACGGTTCATATCTGACACTGGAGAAAGCAAGGGAGAGAGCATGGGAGAAGATCCAAATCCAGACTCACATCTAATAAGTTCTCTAGTCTTTTACGACTTCTTCACCCTACCAACACCAACCCCTCTATTCTATTTTCTCGGCTTCCATTCTTCAAGTGGGTCCATCAAGCCAAGCGATTTACATTTCCAAATAATTCTGCTAAAAGAGGAACTTTTTTACACATATTTGGGGTGGTATAAAACTTATTAGTGTAGTTTGAGTCCCTATAAAAATTCTCATGCAAGTACGAGCGAAATTCTCAAATATTATATATTATTATCCCAGCTTATATTTAGCTAATAACTGCATCTCCATCAAATCTCATATCCATGGGTTGACATATATCCCGAACATAAGGGAATTCCATTTTTGCATTTGAGAATGTTAGATATGTAGATAAAGACTTGATCATAATCTATAGTTGAATACTTAAAATTTAAAAATACTGCTGAAACAGTGCTTTTAGACATTTTCAAGAATAAAGTCTTAATTTTCATTCCAATTATGGTTATATTGATTTTTATCGCTCATTTTATACTTGAAAATTTTAAGATTATGAAATAGAAATAAAACCAAATAACCAATACGAGAGTGGAGAGACTCTGACTTTTTCATTTTTGGAAGCTTAAAAGGCTTCAACATTTTTTGGGGGGGGTGAGATAGGCGTCAACTCTTTTTTGGGTCCAAGGCTTCAACCTTTTCAAGTTACCTGAATGAACATATCTCATACTCCCATGATAAATGTCCTGCCATGGCTCCTATGAAATCATTGGCTGGGCTAGCCATCCGCCATAAGCCCAGCAAATGTATATAGATGCCACATATGGGCATAATCCTTTCTCATCCTGCATTGTTTTGCGTCACTACTTACTGTTCACCCACACATGAAATGTTCCCTGGCTTTTACAGCACTCTCACTGAAAGATACATGTTATCTTTCTCCTTACTGCACTCTTACAGAGATAAATGTTCTTTAACTTTACAGAACTATAAGACAGCATCTGCCCTTTTCTTTCCCTTCACCTCATCCATGCTTTTGATAATAAATATATGCTGACCGCAATTTATGTTCTAGGTCGCTGTTATTAATTTCTTCCTTGAAATATAAATAATGATTAGTTACGCCTCCATTTGGGTTTTCTTACCTCACTAGGAAAAAATCCATTTTAAATTAGAATTTAAGAATGATTCATGAATTAAGACTCGTTTGATATATAGAAAATTAAGATAAAAGTAAAAATAAAAAATAAAAAAATAATTTTATAAATAAAGAATATCTATAATATTTTTATTTTTAATAATTAAATAATTATTATTAAAGAATATTAAATAATAATTATAAAAATAAAATTATAATTTTTTTCAACTTTCCTCCACGTCTCCTTTTCCCTCCTCCCTTCCAAACGGGCCCTTAGTAGTTAATGATTCCAATTTGTCTTGAATTTTAGCTTTCTTTTCCGTGAAAGTCCCCGTTTATCTTTTCAATAAAAAAAAGGAGGAAGGGCCTCACTTCAGAATGGGACTAGAGAAAACAGAATTGAGGACACAAACAAATAATAATAGTAATAAGTTTAAAACGCTGGCGTGCACACTCAAAATAGAGATTTCAAGAACAGTTTATAACAGCAATACAAAGAAGACCACATTCTCTTTTTCAAGACTTTGTAATAATTTAGTAGGGTCCTTTCACATATAAACACAAATTCGAAAGGTAAAGATAACACCAACAAGATTGAATTAAAACGACAAGACGCAGGATACCACAATCCAAGATCTAAACAATTAGAAATACCGAAATTAGTTCTCATCATCGAACTCACGGTATTGCTTGAGAATGTCAGCACAGCCAGATGCAGGCTCATCCTTCATGAAGCCCATAGCATTGGCAGCTCGATTATCAGAGGCAATGCCATTGTTTCGTGTAAGAATAACACGGGACTGATCACGGCCCGGGGCGGCATCTTTACAGTCACTCTGAGGACTGCTAACAAGCTTGGCATCACAAATTTGGTTGGCATGATCCTCTTCCACCAGTATTTTATATGATCCTGTTGAGTCCGTCCTTCCCTTCTTCCTGTATACAACTTCCAATGTACTCCTCTCCTTGCATTCCACAACTACCTCAGCACCTATGCCACCATCATTCACAATATTATGTTACAAACAACCCACAGAAAATATCAATTTAACACGTAAAAATATTTTTTTGTTTTCTCTATTATTAACTCCTATGAAACAAAAATCATCAAATTCAATAGTTAATACTTCATAACAATAACTAAAGTGCACTTGAAATATATACATACATACTGGGACTTCATAATTAGGCACTGCATAATGCATACTTGTATTTCCCCAATCCACAGCTTGTGGAAGATAGACAAATGCATCACACATTATCACCAATTATACATACGTCTATCTAGCCTAGTGACACTTAAGTGTGCATGATTTACACTAAGTGAAAGCCATATCTAAACTGCAATTTTATGGGTATGGATTGCATCCTTCCCTACTGGCATCTGAATTATTACTAATTGCAGAATCAGAAAGGGCAACCCAATTTTCCCAAATATCAATCATGTTCATGTTAACCGAAGGCCGAAGCTCCGCACTCCTAAGATGACAGATTTTTAAGACAAAATTAAATATCTCGTAATGACATTTTTAAACATATGTATACCCTTACATATCAGATCAAACGGATCATCCACGTTTTGGTAACCATCAGAAGTCCATATTTGACTCTACCAAAAAAAATGTTCATATTTTGAATAACAAACCCCAACGGAACTAAGCAAAACTAGTGACCGCCTAAATTCTCAAGTTCAGATCACGATATTCTCCGTAATATTAAGGCGTAAGAAGTACTATATCATGCAGATCTGAGATTTGGCGCCATGTACAGGATGCAAGACATTTCCGGGAAACACATTTTTATTTTGAGTAAAATTTCAAGCAACTGCTTAATATATATATATATATATATATATATGAAAAAAGGAGTCCACAGAGGGAAAAAAAAAGGAGTATGTTTGGGCATAAGATAGGTACCGGCAATGTAAGTGGTGGCGGTGGTCTCAAAACCAGCACGGCAAGTGTCACAGTAGACGCGACCCTGCACCGAGAACGGGTTCCTCTCCGGCCGGATGGCGGCAACCATGGCCGGCAGCGCACACACAATCAAGAGGAAGGCAACTCTGTTAGGCATATCTTAGCCCTTCAGATTCACAAAGAGAAACTTAAGAGAAGAACGAAGGAGATGGAAGATTAGATTCGTGGTTCAATAAAAAGGCAAAGACAGTGAATAGTAATGATGAGTGTCTGTGTGACAGTGTCCCGAACCAATTCCCTGCACTTTTTAAAGGAAGCGCAGGAGGTGCACTTTTTATCTGGACCATCCGATTAAATTTGAACGGTTCAGGTTTATTTTTAAATTTTTAAAAATTTAAATATTTTTATTATTTAAAAAAATAAAATATAAGATAAAATTAAAATTTTTAAAAATATAATATTTTACATAAAAATAAAAAAAATTTAAATTTAAATTATCTAAACCAAATTTAAACGGTTTAGATCACTGTTAAGAAAAAGTACGCCTTTGAGAAATGCAGAGAAACCGGATGCGACAGTGTCCGAGTTGGGGGAATGGGCGTATTTGAAAGCCCATCGCGTGTGTTCAATTATGTAGCAGCGCACAGGATGGATGGTGGTCTCGCGATTAGAAACGTGCCACGTCATAAGGTATTGGTTTTTCGCTGGTTCAAATATGAAACTGGGTAGTTAAAGATTTTCCGTTTTTTTTAATTGAAATTTCATTCCGATAAAAAGAAAGTACAAAAGAAACTCGGGCAAGTTACAAAAAATTTGCCCCTTTGGAATCGTGAAAATGGGAAGATATTGATGATTAGATTTATAGTAATTTTTTATATGTTTATTAAATTAAAATTTTTAATAAAATTATAATATAAATAGGAAAACTTTAAATTATTTATAATTAATTATAAAAATTATATATTTATCATATTATTATTCAAAAATTATATATTTATTTTGTTTTAATATAAAAACTTAATAATAAAAATATAACTTTTCGCTGTAGGAAGATGGGGAGTGGACAGGGTGCAGGGAGAAAGAGCACTCGAATCCTAGTTGAGGGTATGCAACTGGCGGTGTTGGGGGTGTTGGTTCTCCCATCAGCGGCTGTTCCCCACAACACACAGACGCCGTATGAAAGCCGCGTTGCTCGCCGGGAACTGAACCAATTATCTTTTTTTTTTTTTGATAAGGCCAATTATCCTCTTTCTGTTTTCAATTATTTCCCCCTCTTTCATTTTCGAAAAACATTATGTCATTTGCTGAGTAAACATGAATCGAAGTTCGGTTGTCCGAATCCTTTTTGTTTTCTTCTACCAAAAACAAAAAAGTGAGTGAGTAATCAACCATCACGGAATCCCAACCTTCCTTTTTTCAAAAAAAATTTAGTCACACTTCCTCGCTTTAATATTTCGTGTCACTTCCTATTGATTTATTCTTAAAAAACCTAAAAAAGAAAATCTATTCTTTTTTTTTTTTTTGGAGAATATAGAGTCAAAACCCGAAGTACAACACGGGCAGCTCCATAAAAAGAAAGTTAAAATTGGAGACCGGGTTTAACGTAGCCCGGCACTTTTCTTTCCATCCAGCTTGATCTCCTATGGATAGAATTCCTGCAGTCAAAGTAGAGAAGGTTGGGGTTAGCCTGAGGATGACTCTTTTGACCATCTCCAGATCCGGTTGAAGTTGGTTATTTTGTTGAAGGAAAGTTGGTGCATGATTGTTCAGGAAGAGAAATCGCAGCTTGAAATTCTGAGATGGTTGGATGAAATCACATGATACAATCTAGTGAATAATCTTCCTAATGCTTGTCAACCACATAGTCTCTCCTGTTTCTATACTGTCTTCTTTCTATCCCCATTCTCAGACTGTGTCACTGTCACCGGCGAAAAGGATTTTCGAGCAGCAATAAAACTTGTTCCTCTCTGCCTCTCCACATGATGACTTCCCGTCCTTCCTTCTGTAAATGGAGTACGTTGCTGTTATTTACCCTTGTTATTAATTTTCCTCTGCTCGTAGCTTCATTGGTGGAAGCTTACCATGCAAAGTTGCTTTGATGAATTGTAGATCTGACTCTGGCTAGAACAGAACCTGGATTTGGGAGATTGCCTCTATATATGCTGTTGTTTCTCACATTTCATCTGTCAAATAAAGCTACGACGAAGAATTTTGTCATATATAACAGAGGCTCCTCAAAAACTTCCTTCTTGTTGAATCACAACATGAGCCATTTGGTTAATTCTTGATCAGAAATCATATCTACGCTGATGGCTAAAGGAGATGCAAACCAAATAGCTCTACCAAAAATGCAATGAAGAAAGATATGGTCCATTGTTTCGGGCATAAGTGACAGAAAGAACAGACAAGGTAGGGAGGGGTTTTAATATTTTAATAATATGTTGTTTGGTTGATTTGGGAAGGAGGGAAAGGATTAATGGATAATTATATTCTTATCATATTAGAATTAATTTTTTTAAAGATATTTTATTAAAAAAATTTTCTATTTTTTATTATAAACAATAATTTTTATATTTTTTATTTTTATAAAAAATTATCTTAAATTTTATTAAAAAAATAAAATCTATATTATATTTTAAGTTAAAAAAATAAGAGTAATTTAGTCAAATAAAATTTAAAAAAAAATTTATCTAAAAATTTTTATTTTTGGAAGAAAGAATTTGGAAAGGTTCCTCTCTCTTCCAATTTTTTTATGCCAAAGAAAAGAAGATTTTTTTTTTTTTTTCAAAACCTTCCAACCAAACAATAATAGTGTTTCTCTAATATATCTGTGCTACTAACTGCTATAGCCTTATTGATGATCTTCCAGAAAAAAAGAGAAGGATTCTCATGAGAGGCTCAAATTTCCATATCTTCTTCCAAGCTGACAAGCTGCCATCCAGAAGCAATTTGGAGATACCTATAACCTTCGCTAGTAGAGTAGTTATTTTACTTCCTTTATAGGAAAGAACAGGACCTGAATGTGGACCCTTGAAATACTTCAAAGGACGTAAAGTGGGAAGATAAAAAAAGAGAAATAAATAGAAATTATATTTGTCATAAATTTCGTATAAATAAATTTTTTTTCTTTCTTTTTATTTCATCTAAAATATTTTAAGTAATCTACTCCCAAAAAAACATCCTTCATATTGGTGATGAAGAAAAATTGTTTGTAGACAGAAGTAAAGCACTATAAATATTTTAGGTGGTGTGAATCCACAGAAGTAGATTCTATTTTTTTTCTCTCTCTTCATCTCATTTTTGTCCAAAATACTTTAGATAATTTACTCCCAAAAGAACATCCTCCATATTGGTGATGGAAAAAAAATTTTTGTAGATAAAAGTAAATCACTTAAAATATTTTAGGTAAAGTGAAAAGAAAGAAAAAAAAATATTACACCCACTTGTATAAAATTCACATGATATGAGTCTTATTTATTTTTCTCATTCTTTTTTCTCACTTTACTATTAAAGTACTTCACAAGATCTTAAGACCATTTGTAGATTTTCGCCCTATTCTCTGTAGAGTATATACTGCCAATCAAGCCACGGTTCTACTTGCAGTTTGAATGCAGAATAAGATATGACACATTTTATATTTGAAGGTTTTGATCTATCTTATATCGGTTGCCAAGGATGATTGTTGACATGACAGTCAATCTAGGTCCAACTTACCAACAGAGTTGTGAAGAAATTTTAGAGCTAGTTTTTGTTACGCCATTCCACATCCGAGATATGTTTGAGTGATAGTGGGGAGAACTTTGGGAACGTTAATGCAGTATTTAATACTAAGAATTTTCGTTAAAAGGAAATCCTACTTAATATCTAGAACCTTCTAGACATATTTTGCTAGTAGGCCTTTGTTGAAAAGTCAAGTAGGTCTGAAACTTGGTCCACCATCATTAAGAAAATCTATTTTTATTGCCTAAATTTATGGGATTCCTATTGATTTATGTGTCAATTTTTCAAGTACATGATAAAATTATGCGATTCCGGGCTCAACATATTTGATGAATTAATGCAATGTGAATGTGTGATAATTTGCCATAATATTAATATGTATGAAATATAATGAAGTCTCACATTAATAATTAATGAGTATTTGTTAAGCATTTTGCTTAATTAATTGCCCGTCAGCTTGCATGATTTCATTTTTGTATTATTACGTGCGTATTCTCGCAAATGATGCAATTATAAGCACATGATAAGGGTGATGTGGTTAACCTAAGAGATTAAGATAATAATTAAACAAAAAAATTAGAATGAAAAATGTAATAAATACAAAATGTGTCCATTAAGTTATTGATATTAACTAATAAAAAATATTAAACAATAAATTTTTTTTCTCCATCAATACCCAAAATTTTGCATGTGTTTCTTGTTATAAAAATTCATAAATAATTTCATTTCCATTGAAGTGACAACTCAGTACAATTATTATAGGAAAAATAGGTCAAAATAATTATTTAGTGTCTTAATTTTATTTTAAATTTAAAATGTTTTAAAATGATTTTTAAATTTTAAATATGCTTAAAAAACTATTTTAAATGAGATTTATTAACTTCGTAACGATTGTTAAGCATTTCAACTCCAGCCACGTGTCATGCAGGGTTGTCCTGTTCGAACACTTGCCGTGGATGCCTGAGAACACCGACCCACAACCAGAGTCTCTGGACGAGCTCGTTGAGTTCTACGACTGCTAGCAAGAAATGCGCATAAGTATACAGACACACACACACACACACACACATATATATATATATATATATATATACCGACACCCACACGCTTGTCTCTTTGTCACTGTAATTTAGTAGTAATTATCAAATTCATGTTTGATTTGAATGCTGTATGTTTTCTTTTCCTTTTAATTTGACTTCTCTTAGAAATAACATATTTGTTTTAGGATGTTGAGCATTTGAGAGTGTTGATGAAAAATTTCCTTGATGATTTTTTAGATGTGTTTTAATTATGCCAAACAATATGTTTTGCGGATTGAAAAAAATAATATTTTAGAAAATAAAATTGGAAACATGTTTTCTTGATACAAATCCTATCCTTGGCCAAAAGCATTTTTAAGGAAATTTGATCTTCACCAAAGAAGTTCTTGAACGAAAATATTCATCTGGGTAAAAATGAGTTTCTCGATTTGAGCTGAAATACTTATTCATGAGATTGGGCCAAACATATTTTTAATGAAAATATTAATGGGTTAAATGTACTTTCAATGAATTTCAAAACTAGTCCAAAAGGTGTTGTAGCCAAGAAAATTTTTGAAATATCTAAGGAAAAATTACTTTTACAATAATTTGGCCAAAAAGTTTTTGATTGGATTTTTTTGAGAACAAGTAGTTTTTTAGACCAACTTATTTTCACAGGAGGTTTTAGTGAGTTAACTTTTTTTTTAAAGGACGATTATTTTCATGCTGTGTTTTTTATCATTCAAGATTTTGAAAAATGAAGAGCAAGTATTTTTCATTAGATTTTTGGAAGATCACGATTTCAATTATCACAGTGCACTTAGAAAGATGATTTTTAGACAGCATTACAAGAACCAAAAGTTTTATTAGAAAATTTTTAAAATGGGGATAATCCCTTAAAAATCCAATTCATCCCACTCTTGAACTCTTCTGATACTATCGAAGTGAAAGAATAAGAAGAAGAATGAAGAATCTCAGACAGGTTGTTGATGGGTTGGAAGGTGACAGCAATTGTAAGTGGTTGTACTTGTTCTTCCGTATTTCTTGTGTAAGGATTAAATAATGTTTATTGCGCATGTTGTTTGTCAATATGCCTCTCAGATGAATGTGAAAATGGGGATAATACCAAAAGTATGTGTTGCAGTCACAGCTTCAATTTTTGGACTTGTTTATCATATTCCCGAGTGGGTTATTTGCTTATAACACAAACAGTGCCATTAGAATTGCCCCAAATTTGCTCTGAAGAAAAAGGAAGTTGACATCTATAATTTGACTGGCCCTTGATAGATTGTATTAAATGACATAACACATTGCCTCAGCTTATTAAACTACTAGTTACATCAACTACAGTTATTGGAGATAAGTACGTAACATGGGCTAACTAGAATATGTAAATGGTAGTAATGACATCTGCTTACTCTTTCCCTGCCCTGACTTGTTTTATTGTCAAATAATTCAGTCATTAAGGGTGGAATAGGGAGATAGTGAAAAAGTCTCATTGAGGAAAAACAAAAATGGAGTAACGCAGATGAGAACAGAAAAGATCGTGCCTCTGATGCTTCTCATTCTTAGTTGCATTTGTTTTGAGGAAGACGAATTTCCCTTTTTTTTTTTTAATACTGTCCTACTGCAAGCTTTAATAATACAGGTAATGAATCTATGATTATGTGGCTTTCATCTCATCACAATACTTAATAGATAATAAGAAGTTAACAGATTTCACTTAAAAGAATTTTTAGGCATATTTGAAATTTAAAAGAATAAATAAAATCAAGAGATTAGGTTATTATTTTAACCAAAAAATATAACAAATAAAAGGCCCTCGATGCCAGTAAAAAAGACTGCCCTTTCGAAAAGATTAGTTTAAGTGGCCGAAAAAGGTCATTTAAAATTTTGAAAAGAAGAAGAAGAAGAAAAAGATTTGAATTGCAGAAAAAAATTTATATAACAAGTATATAATTTTGTAATTAAAATATAATAAATGTATACTTTTTACAAATAATTAATTATTTAGTTAAACTATATACTTATTATATTTTTATTAAAAATTATATTTATCATATTTTAAATAAAAATTTTAATAATAAATATATAAAAATTACATCTACATTTAATTCTTTTTTTGTATGTCAAATTTGGAACGGTTGATCTTGGTGGTAATATGAAGGAATTTTAATTTGAGCGCTAGGATGAGCATAACTTTTTTTTCTAAAGCTAAAATACATATAATTCTTCAACCTTTAAATATTAGCACTAAACCCTTGAACTGAACTTTTGGCTAAAATATTCCCTTCCGTTAATTATTATGTCAAATCAATAACTAAAAAAATCCGACATCAGACTTAGAAAGCCATGAGTGCTTATGTGCCAACTTACCTCGGTTAGGGGTATCTCGGCCTTTTACCTCAAGGCCCAAAACGCTTAGCATCAAAAAATGAGTAAACGCACAGCCTGTCTTCTCCATCATGCTCTCTTTGTTCTAGGCCACTACTGTCACCTTGCATAAGCAGAGAAAGCGTATATTTTCATTGTAAGATGAAATACAAAGATCCCCTTATCATATGCTTCACTTCAGAATCACAAATATGATTATATATATATACACACACACACACCCCAAAACCATCAAGAAAACAACGAGGAATGTACAAAAAAGGATTGAGAGACAAACAAAACTAAGGTATATATACATCTTGTGCTGATACTACCTCTGAACTCCTTGCTGAGGTAATTTATTGAAGTATCGAAATCAATCTTTCGGAAAAACAGGATAGTATCTTCCAAAACCCTAAGCAGGTTGAAGAACTCTTAAAGGTTGATAAATTCCCCAGTTGGCTATATAGTTGACTGACTTCTACTGAAAATATAAACCCATTATGTATACAGAGAAGATTCACAGCAGGAAACACAGCAGTCTCCCATATCCAAAAACGATCTTTTGTTATGCATCACATCTTATACTAAATCGCTGACACTTAAAAATATGAAAACTTGGGGAAAATTCATATTTCTATTACAAAGATAAAAGAAGCAGAAAACAAGATGAGGTCACCACCTCTGAAGCTTCATTGATCGCCATTTCCAACCTCGATCCAGAAGGAAACCATTATGAATCAGCAGTGATACATGATAATGATGATTAACTTTAAACGATATTTATCAAATTAAACTTTGACCAAATTTGTTTTTTGAAAAAAAACAGATCTTCAACTTGATGCTTAGAGTGAAAAGAGACTGAACCGATCTCAGGCCTAGGGACTACGGTGAGGAAGCAGAAAATGTTTTCAACGCTCCCAATGGTTCGTGCCCCCATTTCAATGGAGAAGACAGCACATGGAGATGACAACATGATGCTATGCGTTTTACTCGTTTTCTGAACCTATGGGTTTTGGGCCTCCAGTTAAGAGACTAACATGCCCTTCAGGCCATGTAAGTTGCCACGTAAGTTGACATATGACTCTTACAAGTTAGATGTGATACCTTTTTTGTTAATGATTTTAAAAAAAATATTAATAAAAAAGATTCTGTACACAAAAGTAAATGTTGAAAAGGATGATCGTTAAGATTTAAAATTTGTCCATAATTTAAAATTTAAAAAATTATGTGCATTAGCCCAAGCATTGGTAAGTTGGGCTAAGATAGCTTCAGTAAACCATATTGAGTTGGCCCGACACTAGCAAATTTTAGTTCATGATCGACCACTTTTTATTTTTAATATTTTGTTAATGAACTGTTTCATTGTATCTTCATTTTTTTTTTCAGAGCAGAACATATTGATGTCTTGTCGCCTCTCATGTCCTGTGGGAGCCCGTTTATTATGATTTGCAACTTGCAATGCCATCCCCACAATGTTCTTTCTTTGTGGTGGTACCTCAGCCGCCCCACTAATGGAGTTATCATCCCATACAAGTCATGGTCAACTTTATAAATATCCTAATCATAGGACATGGTTCATAATCAATAGATGTGCCCACACACACCATGGCAAACACGACGTCCTTCCCAGGTGGCTGGCTTCCATCACTTATTACATGAACCCCAAAAGTAAAATGTTCATTTATTAGGATTTTTAGAATAACATTACAGGAATGGTGCCAAATATATGGAACGATCCCCACTCTTGTTTCTGATATGATCTCCAATTTATTTATGTTTTTGGTTTAACCAAAAATTTCTCCTCCAACCTTTAATCAGAGTGATGAATTCCAACCGGTGAGTCAATGTGGTAAATCTGTAAATGGTAAATCTGCAAATACTGTCTTTTTTTTTTAATGTGAATTTTGGAATGGTCAGGTTATATGTCATGGGAAATTGATAGGGTATATCAGTTTATAAGAAATTAACTAAGAATAAGGCAGTACATTGTTGCAGATTGGTTTTCCTCCCTACATGCTGGCATGTTGCTATTACAGTTGAAACTATAACCTTTTAATTACGTTGTTGTGGCCCTATTGTTTAATATATTTTTCTTATGCATCTCCAGAATCGCTGCCAGAGCACCATATCAAACAAGCAATCACAATAAGCCAGCCGAACCTATGCCAGCATGACTGCATCAGAGGTAAAAGGAAAGAGATAAATCATATTCTTATGTTCAGCCTGATCCCTCGCCAAAATAGATGACTAAGTTCTAGAAGTTTGCAGGTTACTCAATTTGTTAATGGACTCTGATAATACGAGATCTTCTTGTATTGTCAAGAATTTTGAGCTGATCAGCTCAGATAATGCCTCATGCAATACTGATTTTTTTTTAACTAACTTATTTTATTTTCTTGTACTTGCAGTAAGTTTTTCCTTGACCAACACAAAAATTAGAGAGGTTGGACATATGTAGATTCTGCACTTAAAATATTGACTGGTGAAGCATCTTGTCGTTTAAGCTGCTTCGTATTTACTCAACTTCTGTGGAATTAAAGGCTTCTTTAGTTTTGGATGTAGTCATGTATTCATGTCTTTTGTGACTCTCAAGTTTGATAGTTTAATTGAAGCCCTTACCAAACAATGTAGCGTGATGATAGCACTTCATTTTACTTTAAGTCTTTCAATATAGGTCCAGTGTTTGTTAATGGTGACATTAGTCTTCAGGATAACAAAGATCTCCATGCTGAAGAGGCTGCAGCTCAGAGAGAAAATGAGAAAGGATGCTTTCTATCACAGGGCTTATTGCAATGATAATGGACTGTTACAGGTTCATGTATTTAGATGAAAGGCTTATCTCTAACTCAGTATGACAAGTTGACAGGTTTTTCAAGTATCACTGGTAACATAGCAATGGCCATTAATTATCCTGGTATACCTGACAATGCATGCTTACAGCTAGCTAGAAGGTACTTTGATTAATGTATTTTTTATCGTTGATAATGTGATTTGGCAGAGTCCAGCTGCTCTTATCAGATAAATGGGGAAGACCAAAGAGTTAGAAGATACTGTACAAATACTACGAGAATGTTGATATTTCATAGGAAGCTACAGTGATTAGAGTAATATTTCAACTTCTTCCTTTTATGACAAAGAATTACACAGTTTAGCGTATATTTGAATTGAAATAAAAAAAAAATGATTTCACTAGTGAGTCATCAGTGTTGATTCACAGGAATACAGAGGCCATTAAGCATCTTCTTCAAGAACCTAAAATACTTAGGCCTGTTCCAGCGGAGATATGCTCATTAACTCACTGTTTTGAATTCTCACATTCTAACATGCTCCATTGTTCTTTTACTTGACCTGTATCATTCAAATTTCTTGAAGTTAGAGTTGGGTTAGAGATGCTGCAACAGTCAGGTGATATATTTGCTTTCGCTACTTTGTGAGATATATTTGCGATATCTGGTGAGTTGATTGAGCAGGGTATTATTATTATTTTAATTGGTATTTCATTCCTTGCTTTCAATAATTGGTATTCCAAGTAGTACCGGATTTTTTTTTTCCTTCATGAGATTTGTCCAACATTTCTTCCAATGTAATATAAGAATCCTTTTCATTCTACTGGTCCTTAAATAATAGTACAAGAATCTTTTCATTCAATAATTGGGCTTGTGTTTGCTGCATTTGCTTGAATTGATCTGTTACCATAATCAGATTTGTTTTTTTTTTTTGGTTTTATTTTAGTACCCCCAAAGTAACCTCCTACTTCTGCTATCGTCATTACCAATACAAAAATCTCATTTAGCTACTGTTGCTGCCACGGACATTTCATATATGGAGGTTAGGTTCTTACCATTGTAACTCATTCTAACTATTATTCTTTTTTGTGTTTTTTTTTCCCTTTCCTTTTCAAGACTAAATTTTACTATATAACTTGATGGGTGAACCTTGTGCAAAAGCACGGGATTTAAGAAAAAAGGAAAAATTTATAAAGAAAAAGAAATAAAGAAAAATTTTTTTAAAAAAAAGATAACATGAAGCCTAAAACAAGCCTTTAACTTGTAAGCAGTGCAAAAACAACCTATGAACAGTAATTTTTTGTAATATTCCCTTTAAGGCAAAGCAAGTTCTAACTAAGAAGATTGTAAAATACAACATAAAATTTTAGATAAATTAATTGTTGTTTAGCAATGTGATGAGAGTGAATTTGTTATAAGTAGTTTGCATATATATATATATATATATTTAAGAAAAGTATTTTTTTTAATAACATTAGTATATTGATCCATTCTGCAATGGTAGATGAATTTTTTCATAAATTTTTTAATATTTACATATTCTCTATAATTGTGCTCCCAATAAATTAAAATTATATATCTTTTCTTAGTATTTGAAATAGCTTTCCCTATTTTATTTATACTAACAATTATTTATATTGTGTGATATTGTTACAAAAATGAAGTTTACTAGCAGAGTTTTTTTTTTAACTCTATGGCAACACTTCCGAATGTCACAAAAATAAGATTTACTAGCATATTTGTTGGCACAAGTTCTCCCAACGGGATATGACAGCAGCTCTAGATTAATAGTAGCAGTCAAGAAAATTGCCGGTATAACTTGTAACGGCAGCTTTTATTGTTTTCAGTAGCAAATTTGACCACTGCTACTCCATTTTTTTTTTGGGTTTTAGTAATGATTTAATCCTATATTTGGTAAAGTAAAAGTATTTTTTATCCAACGAAAAAAGATAATAAAATAAAATCTTGTGATGTAAATTCATATTTCATATGAAATGATAAAAATAAAATTATATTTCTATTTTGATGTTTGAGATAATAGAAATATTGCAAGAAAAAAAATAAATGATAAATAAATGACTAAAAATCAAAACATCTATAGTATTAAGAAAATTATTTTTTATTAATTAACATAAAAAATTATAGTTAAAAACCTTAAGTTGAAATATATATACTAAATAATCTTAAATTTTAAAATTATATTAAAAAATCCAAAGATTAAAAATTTAATCTACATACAAAAATTATAGCTTAAAACTAAGTTAATTTTTTTTAATTCTTTAAATTGATTTTAAATTTTTAAATTTTTTAGTATAATTATTTTTAACTTGACATCTTTAACTGTAATTTTTTCAAACAAAAATAAAATTTTACTATATCTTTTAAAATTTTTGGGACAATAGGATCTTTTAACTCTCCTATCTTCAACCGCATTGACACAATGGTTGCCGCATGTGGAACTTATTCCATTCAAAAAGGGGAATCGTGTGTTCCCCACGCAGGGTTTATATAAACTGATTCCCTCTCCCTATTTCTTGCTTTTTCATGTGCACCAAACATTACATATTACATATTGAATAATGTTTAAAAAAAAAGTGTGGTTTAGTTTTGTCCTGAGCTATGATATGATCTTCCTAATTTTGTCAAATGTCCTTTGGACTTGGGGTACGTATAAATGTATAATCAATTCCCCGCAATGTTAGGCTTGAGTTTTCTTATTATTTGCGTTGAAGATTAAACCACAATTAATAATATAGCTAAGGTTTCAAGAAAATCACAATTCTGTCAAATGAATACTGCTGAGACTAAAAGGGTTAAGACGGTGGTGGCATCAAAGTATTGACTGGGCCAAGACTAAGAAATTTTAAGATGCCTTTGTGATCTATGCCATATCAATACTGCAACTCAATTGGTATTTGTCGATCAAAATTGGGGATGGCCAGTTGTTTCATGACTTATTAACACGACAAAAATGCAATTATTAAGTTAGAGAGTTTTGGGATAACTGCAATAGAGTAACAGCAGGGTAAAAGACCCTGCATATCTAAAATGTGGGTTGATTTCTTATTTATAGCTAAAATGGTGGTTAACAAAGCAATTGAACAAAAATGACTAAATTGTTGCAAGCCGTTATGCTCGTGTTCAAAGAAAGGGCCATTATGTAAAGATAGTGGCTATTACTGAGAGATTACGTGATGTTTTAGAGTGATTAGATTCAACTTATGAACCCTCGATTCTTTGGGTTGAATGGGAGTCTATGGAGAATTAAGCCAACTTCAAAATTAGATTTATCAGTATCCATTGAATAAAAGCAACTCGTAAAAATTGGTGAGAATTTCTAGAACTTGACTCATCATTATCCCTTCCGTGTAGTTGTGAATATCATATTATGGACCGGACAAAGATAAAAACATAGGGTAGGTTATGCAAACCCTAGTACATATTAATTAATGTCTCTTGTCTTTCATCTCCTCTGGTAGCCCATCCATTATGATTTGCAATTTGCAAGTCAATCCGAACAAAATTCTTTCTCTGCGGGCGTGTGCCTTCTTTAGCCGCCCACTAATGGGAGTTATCATCCCATAAGAAGTTAAGATCAGCTCTAAAAACATCATACTCATGGCATAGCTCATGAAAATGCATGGATTAAGATTTTAAAATAACAGAACAGAAATGGATGCTAAACATAAGATTCGATTCCCACTCTTGTTTCTGATGTGATCTCCGAAACACATAACCACGTGGTACCACCTAACCTTAAAAAAGATCAATCTCTAAAGGATATCCAGAAGCATAAGCATAACTAGCAAGTAAAGTCGATCTTGAGTGGGCTTCATGAGATAGGTTTTCCCCCACAGTCCCACTAGGCCACTACTGTTTCCTTGTTGTAAGCGCTTTTTGTTTTATAAAAAAGAAAAATATGTAAGGAAGACATCAAGAGATCAACTAAGAGGAAATACAATCTATTGACAAGAAAAAAGATAAAAAAACTCGTAAGAGGCAAAACTTGTTTTTTTCTTTTAAATTAGATAGTTGCCTAACGAAAACATGAGCAACATGAGCTATAATAAAATCGTCCTAATTTTGTGATGTGTCCTTTGAACTTAGGGTATGGTATAATTAATCTGACCGCACAGTTAGTCTTAGGTTTTTTGTTATCTGCGTTGAAGATTAAACCACAACTAATATATGGCTGAGTTTTCAAGAAAATCATAATTCTGTCAACTGCATATTGTTAAATCGACCGACGGGAGAAGACGGTGGTGGCATCGATGCATTGGCCTAGCTATAATAGATGCCTTTGTGTTCTTTTCTCCCAAATACAAAAAAGTCGCATCACAAGACTGGTCAGAGTTTCTAGATATTGACTTCATTCCCTATATAATTGTGAATATCATATCAAGGATCAAAGGGCAGAGGCATCCAATGGCGAGCTGTATCGACCTTAAAATATGGCTCCTCAACCTACTCGTCTTTGGTAGTGCTATGCTTCCTTTTTCTCGTGGTAGATCAATACGTCCCAACTTTCAAGTCAGAGCAGTTAATCTGGGTGGTTGGCTGGTGACTGAGGGTTGGATCAAGCCTGCTCTCTTCGATGCCATACCCAATAAGGACTTCTTGGTTAGTACGAAGTAATTATTAGTAAATGATTGGATTTACAATTATCGTATGTTGCAGCCATTCCCACTGAAAACTCTTGTTCTCACTTTTTGATAGGACGGAACTGGTCTTCAGTTCAAGTCTGCGACAACTAGGAAATATCTTAGTGCGGAGTCTGGGGGAGGAACAATCATAGTAGCAAACCGCACAGCTGCTTCCGGTTGGGAAACTTTTACAGTGAGTGAGCTATATATATATATATATATATAGTGAATTTTTAATTATTTTGTTGCATATATGATGTTGGATGCTCAAGTTGATTATGTTGTAAATATATTGTGTAGCTGTGGAGGATAGACGAGACCACTTTCCGATTCAGGGTATTCAACAAACAATTCGTGGGGTTAGATGGGATTAAGGTGGTTGCTGTAGTCAACACTTCCACTGATTCTGAGACGTTTCATATTGTCAAGGAAAGTGATGATTCAAACCGCGTTCGAATTAAAGCATCCAATGGATTCTTCTTGCAGGTGACCCATCCTCTGCTTTTAACGTTTTCTCCTTAATATTCTTTCGGTAAAAGCTTCTGTCCCATAACTCACGAAATTGATGGATTGACAATTTTCTGATGACATTCAACATTGGAGATTTGTAAAAATTGACCATGTTATGCAACTCGGGGGTGCTAGTTACTTCATTATTGATAATTAAGCTCTTGTTCTATAGACACGAGATTTTACGTGGTATGATGAGCTTGCAGGTGAAGACAGAGGAGCTGGTGACAGCTGATGTTTCAGAGGTCAGCGGTTGGGGAGATGATGACCCATCCGTGTTTCTAATGACAATCGCTGCGAGGTTGCAAGGCGAATTCCAAGTGACAAATGGCTATGGCCCCCACAAAGCTCCCCATGTTATGAAGGTAATGATAACACAAAATAAATTTGACCCCAGTATGGTCCTAGGAAGTGAGTTACGCAAATTGCCTGCTTGTCACAGCATCTAAATTCGATTTGACTGACCACATCAACTGAATTCAATTCAGACCGGATAATACAATTATTTAACCAATTAAAATAGTTAATCCATTCCATCATTTGTATAAAAAATAAAAATAAAAATAATTTGTTGAATTTTTATATGAAGTTCATGTCAAAACTATTTATATATCTAACATTATTAAGCTCGAGTTATACATTCTATACATCATGATTGATGGATGGTGTGTGGATTTTCAGGAACACTGGAGAACTTTCATTGTGGAAAATGATTTTGAGTTCATAGTCAAAAATAAATTGAATGCTGTTAGAATACCTGTTGGTTGGTGGATAGCAAGCGATCCAACTCCACCTCCTCCTTACGTTGGAGGTTCCTTGCAAGCCCTGGACAATGCCTTCTTATGGGCACAGTATGTAACCACTGCGTTTCTCGAATGGCTTATTAACAATAATAAAGACATGATATAGCAAATTGGTAGCTATATTAATATTGGGAATGATTTACCTTTAGGAAATATGGAGTGAAAATTATAATTGATCTTCACGCAGCACCAGGGTCTCAAAATGGCTATGAACACAGCTCTTCAAGAGACGGCTCTCTAGACTGGGGAAAAACAGATGAGAACATTCAACAAACAGTTGGTGTCATAGACTTCCTAACTGCGAGGTTTATATACTTTTATATGCATCTTTGCTTAATAGATTAACGTTGATATATAGCATCCAAGATAATAGAACACGTGTTGCGATGCATGGCAGGTATGCAAAAAGTCCAAGCCTATATGCAGTTGAGCTCATCAACGAGCCTCGGGCCCCGGGTGTTACAGTGGAGAGGCTAACCAAGTACTACAAGGCTGGTTATGAAGCTGTACGCAAGCATTCTTCCACAGCTTATGTGGTTTTTTCGAATAGGATTGGACCTTCTGAGCCTCGGGAACTTTTCCCTCTTGCCAATGGCCTAATGGGATCTGTGATTGATGTCCATTACTACAACCTCTTTTCCGATGCATTTGATAACATGACTGTCCAACAGAACATTGACTTCATCCACACCAACCGCACATCGCAGTTGAATTATGTTACAACCTCAAATGGACCTCTTACTTTTGTCGGTAATCTTCATATGAGATGCCCCTAAATTATATTCTCCTTAATTATGGCCCTGATTGATGTTCTTTTTAGACCTGGCTGAACAATTCTAATGGCAGGTGAATGGGTTGCCGAATGGCAAGTGAAGGGAGCTACAAAAGAGGACTACCAAAGATTCGCCCAGGCCCAATTGGACTTATATGGGCGAGCAACATTTGGGTGGGCTTACTGGACTATCAAGAATGTCAACAACCATTGGAGTCTGCAGTGGATGATCAACAATGGTTATATCAAGCTTTAGTTTTTTTCCTTTTGGCTTCCATTTCCCTGTCATTTTCTACCCCCTTTTGCTTTCTACAATCTTCGTACCAATAATGGCTATCCATACTTACGTGAAGCTTCATATCATTTTCGTTCTTTATCCCAAAATCAATAATTTTAGTCTTTTAGATCGTTTGCAGCCTCTGGAAAAAAAAAAATAGAAAGCTTTTTCTATTTTCTTTCAATATTAAGAATGTACTACTACCAGACAACATTAAGAATTTTATTCTTAAGATGCTTCTCAGAAAAATTAATTCAAGTGGAGAGTTTGATGCTCACCAAAACAAAAATTCTTTTTTTTTTTTTCCTTTAATCACTTTTAAGCCAACCTTCTATTCCGTCTTTTCTTTGATTTAGCTCTTAAAAGTCTATTTCGGCCTCAATATTCTGACCTTCACCTTTCCAAGTAAGCGTCTAATATCAACGCTGATCCCGCATTTTCTTGATGAATTAAGCAGAAGTCCAAACTGACGTGATTCACACATGAACAAGTGGAAGCACAAAATTAAAGTATCAAACAAATGAAATCAAAAGGTTAATAAATTTAGGGATGTGGACGACACACCCCAAATGGAAAGGGGGTGGTTGTGTTAATGTCGACTGATAATGATGATAAACTGCCAAAATTTAGCACAGCCCTTAACTTTATATAAAAAGTGATCTCCTTAATTTGACAACCATGGGGTTAAAATATCTCTCTTTCAATCCCAGTTAATTACAGATGGAAAATTATATTATTATAAAATTGTGTGGGGTGATAATTAAGTTGGGGTTGGGGAGCCAATTAGAATGAAAACAATGAAGTTGATGATACTGAATCAGAATGATGGGAAAAGGCTTTTGCAAATGTTTAGTGGCACCAAGAATGTGTTTATTGTGTGCTCCAATTTACCACCACAAAATGAGATTCGAGAAAACCATAGTGGAGTCCAGGGATGGCCACAGGAAGTGACTCTATGGCCTTTTATGAAGACATCATAAAAAAGGCTTTGTCCATCACCGTGTTGGTGGGAAACATCATTATTGTAAGATTCTCACTCTTCCTTTTTGGCCCCTCATAAACCCCCCCCCCCCCTTTCCTCTTTCCCCTTTTCGAATTTTTGGTGAATAAAGGGAACATTTGCACCAAAAAAAAAAAAGGAAGCAAGCTATATTGCTTCCTCTTTCAGAAAACTGAAATCCACGCCCATAGTTTTCGCATTTAACAAGTTAGATATAATACAAATATAGCTTTAATTTACACGTGAAATGTTAAATAACAATTATATGATGTGATGAATGTTTGGGCTATTAATGTATCACAAGTTAGGAAGAAGATATTTTTTTTGCTTATGATGGAAGGGGGTGACTTGCCATTTAATTTACTTCTGAATAATCATTTCGGAATATCTAACATTGCCTTAGTTGTAGATCTCCGTACCTCTTAAGCAATATAAATCACTTGACTTTGCTAAATAATCGAGAAGAAATCAAGTTCTTAGGATTATGAAATATGGAAAATGTCGCCTTCTTCAAGTAAGGTGGTCATACGCATGTTGGGTTCCAAAAGTCTTGAAAAAGTGGACCACAGCAATTAAAAGCGAGAGAAAAAAGAGGGTGAATCTGAAAGGGAAGCGAAGGGTTTGGGTAGTTGCCTGCCACTCGCCAATCATTGTCAATTTGATCACCTAGGGGCACGCCATACTTCTAAATCCTCAAACAAACTTACGACAATTTCTCTTATATTAATCCTCACTTGTTACTATCTTCTTCCAATTATGGAGGCATGGCGTAGCTTGCCTGCTGTTGACTACCTGTTCAAATGAATGAAACAACTGAGCCAGCTAATTGACAATTAATGAATCATGTATTCTTAAGTTTATATTTCTTAGGTTCATTTAGAATATGCTACCTTGTAATATCTACGAGAGGTTCATTAGCTTAATGTTAGATATGAATATATTGTTATTATTATTATTGTATGTTCAAATTCTATTATCACCACTTTGCTAGAGGCAAGTGCTGAGGAACTAGCATCGCAAGAAATGAAATTTGAAGTTTGGTAAAGCCAAAAGTGAAAGGTAAGAATTGAGAATAGGGCCGCCAGTACCTGATACAGTAGTGCCACTTGACTGAGCTTGCTTCTAATCTGATACCCCTTTTACATCACTCCTTCTACAGAAAATAGGAAAGTACATTGTCGAACGCATTAAAATCGAAACCATCAGAAATAAGGACGTTGCTTTTCCGTTTCCGTAATTTTCTTGACTCTTGGGCGCATATATATATATATATATATATATATATATATATAAGCACTAGCGGCGCCATCTTCGCCACGTTTGCGAATGTGGTAAATTTCCAACGCCGGATATGATTTTGTCGTCAAAAAATTAGTAAGTAGGGTTGCATATTCTCAAGCCTCACCAATGCCTTTCGGTGTGCCCTTTCTGTTTCTCAGTAATTACCAAAGAAAAGTGGGTATGCTTTTGGCTACAATTAACATTTCTAATGAAGATAAGCCTCAAATCCCATATTGCAGGCCTAGAATGCATTAAATAATTCATAATCCTGTCAATTTTAATAGAAAATAAAGATTTCGAACGATATTTCACAGGAAAGAAAGAATTCAAAAGTAGTGTTCCCGTCAACTTATTCCTTTTCCTAAAGAATCTAATAGCACTTTATACATATGTAAATTTAGATTTCTTGTTAAAAATCTTTGCTCGCATAAGTGGATGTTTAATTAACTTTTTACTCCATCGCCTCATCCCCAATATCTCCGCCTTTGTCCCCGTCTCTGGTGCTGCTACTCTGCTGCATGGTTGAGCTCTAAGATTGAGTTATAAAATTAAATCAAAATAAAATTAACAATCGAAAGTAAAACTTAAGGTATATTAAATTTAAGGACAAAAATATTTTTTGTAAATTTTTTTTTAAATTTGCAAAAATTTGATGATAAAGAGCAAAATAAATATATCATAAACGAAAGACAAATAGTACATAAATAAATTTATATTTTTAAAGGCAAGATAATTATGCTCTTTAAAATTTATTACCTTGTGTGGGAAAAAATTACCACAAGATAGAGTTCCTTTTTTTAAAACCCATTTCAAATTTAACATATAGATCATACGGAGAGAAAGTACAGAAGAAGAAAATGACAAATTACTTTTTAATTTTGTGAAATTAAAAATATGAGAAAATAATTAAAGATAATATTTTTGTCAGAAAAATAATATTTAAAAGGAAGAGAAGTAGAGAACTAATTGAATCTTAATTTTATAATAAACTAATTAATATTTAAAATATAATATTTTGAAGAAGAAAAAAATAGAGAAGTTGCCCCATTATCATACTGACGACAACTAATTTATTATATGGATGCAGATTATCAGAGGACTTTCGTATGACAGTCGTGAATGATGTAATTGCTCAATCTCAAATGTAGAGCTCAGGGTAGAGTGGATTTGGATACTTTTGGGTCATTATGACTCGAAAGAACGTGGCACATTGTTCACCCAAGAAAAGCTGAGAGTGGAGGTACTATTATTGCATAACAAGGCAAAATTATTGGTGCCCTTACAGTGAGACTGTGAATATGATAGGGACTATCATTGCGGAACAATGTAACCACGCGGGGCCGGAGGCATTGGAATAGTCAGGGCTCATCCTCTGTTATAATATTTTTAGAATAGAGGTGCTGTGATCTTTTAAATTGAGGGATCGCCCTCCTTTTTATATTTTATATTTTTGTTTTTGTTTAAAAAAATTACACATTTTCATTGAGATAACACTGCGTTGTCTTGACCCCCCCCCCCCCAAAAAAAATTAAGATTAATTGTAGAGTTCTGCCAATGCACCACCACATTCACATCATTTGTTGTCCTTTCTAAGCACAAACATTAGCTTCCATTATCAAGCAAACTACTTACTAATTGCCTCCAAATTTGTTAGGTACCTAGGGGTTATATAATAAATTGATAAAAATTTATCATAATAAGTGCGATAGATGGTAGGATTTACTCACACACTCAATTTGATAATTTTTTGTTAATGTATTGTATGAACACGTAGTACATATAATAGGCCTGTTTGGTTCGCTCGTAAATCCATAACCTGGAATGCATTTTTCCTTTCAATGGGTTGGTTGGAAGAGATAGATAACAGGAGAAAAATGTGGATGAAAGTGTCTCATCCCCTGTTCATCACCGTAGTTTGTGAAATGTTGATTGCTTTGCAGCCTATTTTGTAGTATAAGACCATTTTACCCCCGTGTTGAAAATATGAACATTCACCAAATCCAACCCTTTCCTGCCTGATTTTTGTTTATTCATCACCGTAGGCCATGTTTGTTGAAAGCAGCAAGATCTACTAAATTCTAATTTGTCTTTAGATTTACAATTTAGTTCTTGTGCGTGTAAGAGAGATGTATTTCGCCACTGGCTTTTTGTCTTCCTTTGTTTTCCTTTTGATTTTTTTTAATATTGTTTAATTTTTCTCCAATTAGTAACCCTAAAAATCAGGGCAAGAGCTAACAAAACAAAAGTATTATAGAAAGAGGCGTATGGAGAGAGGTTTGAAGATCGATCTCTAATTGTGCGCTAGCTTTAATTGCGAATGTTCCATCTGGCCAATCCTATTCAAAAGTGCAAGCACAACCCTAGCCGAACAACATGAGATGTTTCAATGTGATCAACTCAATCTAGTTCAGCTATTTGGGAGTTGAGGATTTCACCTAGAGATGCAAAGCAAGAACAAGGAGGAAGACGATAGTCTTAACCCTCGAATTCTGATAAGTCTTCGATTAATCAATTGTGATTTTAAAATTTGTTTCCAGGTGTTTTATTTTACTATTCAGGGCATTTTGGTTATTTTGTAGTTATGCCTTACATTCTTACAATTTTGGATCTAACCAAACATGCAAATGGGAAGAGATTTCTATTTCATTTGATATCATGCCAAATACAATTAAAATAATTTCATTCGATTATACATTTTTTTAATAATTATATACCTGACAATTCAATAAATCAAAGGGGTATAATATTTCTGATGTTCTCATTAACTCATGCTAATGCGTAACTTTTCCACTTCAAATATTTATTAAGCTCTTTCCTCTTTCCACTTCTTTTTTTTTTTCCTATAATAATACTATATTACATCATGATTTTAGCCATGTATGACATATTAAGTGTCCCATTATAATGCGTATTTAAAAAAAAAAAAGGTAAAGTAAAGTGCTTGGAGCAGAGGGTGAAATCAAGGTTTTTGCCAAAGAGGCCATTCTCTGCCCTTTTGCCACAAAACTAATCCCTAAACTTCTTGCCAATTGGAGCAGAAAGCTTGGCGCTAATTCAACCATGTCCAAATAAAATTCACGGCCCAGAGTGCCTTTCTTTTTTCAAAAATGCAAAGTGATAATATTTTGAAAGTTTCAATACAAGTCTATCCTAAATGACGTCACGCAATCAATTAAAATAAAATTAGAGTAAATTAGTTATATTTTTTTAATTTTATTGAAATCATATAAATTTATTTTTTAATATATACTTTAATTCAATTTTAAATTTTTTTATATAAATATCTTCCATAAAAAATAAAAGTTGTTTATAAAAGATATGTTAGTTAAAAAAATTTAAAATTAAATTAAAATGCAATGTAAATTTTTATTTGAAAAAAGATTATATATTTGTTTAAAATAATAAGAAGATGTATATAATTTTATCAAAGTTTAAAAAAATTATGTAATTTACTATTAAAATTAAAATAAAAAATTATATTATACCAATCCATTTTAAATTACAATCATTTTTTTCATCTATACTTGTAATTGTAATTTCTTAACAGATTTAACAACAAAATGAGTAATAAACTAATTAATGAGTAAATTATAATAACTTTTATTGAGATCAGACTAAATAACAAATGATATCTTTCTTGTTTAAAAAAATTATACCTGACTCCTCTTTTGATTTATTTTTAATTAATAAATTTAACTTTTTACATAATATATATTTTTATCAATAAAAAATGTAATATTATTATTATAGTAAAAATAAAATTACAAATTTATATTAAATTAAAAGTCAGTTTATTTAACAAAAATATTTTGTAACATGTATTAAAATATTAAAAATTTAGATATAATTTTAGAAATAAAAAATATTAAATATAATTTAACTAAATTTATTCTTCTTTTGAAAAAAAACACCTATCTTAAAATGATACATCAACATCAGGAGTGGCATGGTATAGATCCGACGGTTAGTCTATCAAATTAATGACACAAGTCAATGACAGAAACTATAAAAACAAAAATATTTGATAATCGCTATAATTGTGCCACCTATAAACTGGTTAACGCTTCTGTGACTCCTTGGCATTTAGGGAAACAAGTCAATTGCATTTTGAAAGATTTTGATTCGCCAAATGCAGTGGGCATTTGGGGAGCCAATCACAGTCCTCCAAAGTGACTGCTGCTTCGGAGACTCGAAAAAGTATCCAAAGTTTCCCATTTTGCATTAACAAAATAAATTAAAATATTAGTCCTAATGGAATTAAATGATAATTGAAAAGCAAGGGTTGACGTAGGATCTCTTTTCTCATTAATGATGAGCTCACTCCCATCCCCCAATCAACGGCCCAGATTCAGTCCTCGGTTTCGGGCTCGTGTTTTTATCACCCTAAACTCCATTACTTTCGCCTCCACCAAGCTACCTTCCTTCATCACGCACTAGGCAAGAGTAGCAGCAGCACTGGTCTGGTGAGCCAATAGTAGAAAAAGCAGGAAGATGTTGTTAGGGAAGAGACCCCGTCAACCAATGAAGAGAACCACAAGCATGTCGGAGATAACTTTCGATCTGAACGCTAATCCCGACGTTCGACCCAACGATCCCAATAACCCTAACCCTAACAGGCAGGGATCGTCTGATGCTCCAAGCAAACAGCCAGATGCCTCCAATTGGTTGGATCAGAGGGTATCGCCCACAAACCATAGAAGTCATTCCGCCGATTTCCTAGAGACTGCTGACTTCCTTCGTGCTTGCTCTCTTTGCAAACGTCGATTGGTACTCAGCCGTGACATCTACATGTACAGGTACATATCTACGTCTTTCTCTCTCTTCCACTTTGCGTCTTTCGAATTTGTTCAGTTTAATTCCGCTCGCCTTACTCTTACGTACTCCCAAATCTCCCAGTTTTAAAATTTATTTCCCCCTTCATAGGGGAACAGGTAGAGGTACCTGGATTTACCATTTCGGATTTGAAAAATACTCGTCTTAACCATAAATCGGGTCCAATTTGGTGGCGATATATTGTGCGTGTCTTCTTGAATGTTACAGTTTAACAGTTACGCAAATTTGTTTTCTTAAATTTCGTGTTGAAATCCTTGGATTGAAATCAATTGAGGGCTAAATAATGGGTTGTGCATATTTAATATATTTTTTAGGGGTGATAATGCATTCTGCAGTCTAGAATGCCGTCAACAGCAGATGATTCAGGATGAGAGGAAGGAGAAGCGTTATGTGGCATCCAATAAACAAGTAGTGACTCCGCCTTCTGAATCTCAGGTCGCCGCCAAAGGCGAAAGCGTGGCTGCCTTGTAACATCACAGATTCTTCACGAGACACGGTCCAAAGATGCAATTCCTAGCTATGCGCCTAAGCTCTTTCGTACCTCTGAAATATGACCATATGCAACTATCTCTCTTTTCTTTCTTTTCGCTCTGTAAATTTTACCCTCCTGTTTTTTTTTTTTTTTGGGGTTTTTGGGGAGGGTGAGAATTGACCACCTTCTTTGCTTGTAAATGGGCAACTGGGCAAGTGACGTACGTTGTAGTTGCCATGGGAGTTTGATATCGTCACCGACTAATACCATTTACCTTTCTTGTAGCGATTAAGAAGAAAATTGCTGTCCTTTAGTTCCCCCTCAACAGTATAATGTCATAAGGTAGTTGGGGAGTAATTATTTTTCCCATCTTCAAAAAAAGTAAATTGAAAACGCAATGTAATGGAAAGTCTCTAATTGAAGACTTTATGGAGCAAGTTTATATACGGGAGTCCAAAGATAACGTTTACAAGGCTTAGAAATCAATAAATTTTTAAAAGGTTTTAACTTTTATTTTGAAAGAAGTTTTAACTCATTATTTTATTCATGTTTCGAATTTGTTGTCTTGCCATTTTGGGTCATCTTGTTGAAGCCATTTTGAGGTTCAAAATTATTATATTTTTGTATGTTTTGAAGTTATTTTATTTTTTTTTATTTTGAGACATTTTGTTTTCTTTTTAATTTTAATTTTATAGCATTTATTTTATTTTTAATTAAGGATTATTTTATTTATTTATTAGAGTTAGCTATGGTTTTTTAGTTTTTCTATAAATATTTTATGATGTTATTTTCAAATTACTTATTAATAAATCAATTATTCAGTCTCTTATTTTATTCATGTGTGTTCTGCAATTTGTATTTCTGTTCTTCCATTGAAACGTGTGTTTCAAGGAGAAAGGATGAGTTTAAGAACTTATATGATCAGAACCTCATCCTTTGTGTTGAAGTTCTGAAGGTTACAAATCTTAAAATTTATTATCTTTTTTAGTAAATGCTAGTGGGAAGCAATTGGCATCTCATGTTGCTTCTCTTGGAGCAATTCGGACGGTCTATATTTGGTTTAGGCAGGTTAGATTGTTTTTCTTTATTTTGATATTTTTTATGAAAACAAAACACATAATGAACATAGTCTTTTAACTTTAGTTAAATAGACTAGCAAAAGTGATGTCAACTATTCAAGAATCAAAATTGATTTGCTTTAGAAAAAGAGGATATCAATAAATTTCTATGAAATGATTTTATGGGATTCAGCCAATTGTCTTGATTGTGGGATATCATTAAGAAATAGGAAGAATCTGTGTCATCAAAAGATTTCTTGCAATTATTTCTAATATGGAATGAGTCAATTATCTACATTGTTATCTTATTGAAGAAAAATGGTGATATAGTTCGTCCACTGATCAAGAATTTTGATTTTGGGAAAGCATCATGATCATCCAATGAGAGAGGTTTCCATTTTTTCAAATGGATGATTTGAGAACCTATTGATTATAACATCTAATTGCATAGTTAATCATTTGGACCTTTCAATTCATATGTTTGTTAAATGAAAATTGAAAGTTTGTATTTATCTTGCCATTTGATTCTTTGAAAACAAATAATATATATATATATATATATCAAAATAAAAAATTATGAATTTAAAAAATAAAATTTGTATTTATGAATAATCAAAATCAGATCTTAGTAATCTAAATTGCTTTGAGATCTAGGAGTAAGAGATCCCAATTGAGTGAGAAGAATTGAATCAAAGCCTTAAGAAAAAATAATTTTGACCGAGATAGTGATAGAAAAAGAGGACTACCATTACAATAATCAAATAATTCACACTTGTGGAATATATTTACGTGGGGAAAATGGAGAGTGATTGAGTCAAGAAACTTTCAGAGATCAATGAGAACTCTACCTCTAAGTAGTTTCAGTTTTTCATTCGTAAATGTATATTGAGATTATTGTTTTAATAAATAATTTTATGGCTTTATTTATAAGTTAAGAATGAAAATGAAAATCTCCAAATAACGTAAAAAAAAAGTCGAGCTTTATGTAAAATATTTTCATTCAGGAGAATATTTGACTATAAATTTTATATTGTTATTATAAAAAATATAAAAAATATATGATTTTATAATTAATATTATATAATTAAATCTTTTAATTTGTTTAAATATTATACTTTTTTAAAAAATTTGATAATAAAAATATAAATAGTGTAGGCCAATGGAAATAATGGTTGAGCGATGTTAGGATGGAGTAGGACCCAGTTGGTTCAATACGTAAACAGTGAAGTTGGTCCAATAAGTAAGAGTGATGGGAAACGGAAGGGAGATCGATATTGGAAGTAGCAAAGGGGAGAAGGTGGAAAAACAAGAGAGGAAGGACTTGCATTGCCTTCTTGGGATGGTGGGGTTACGGGAAGGGAGCCACCTCGTAAGTATGCGGCGGTGTGGATGTCCTGGATCTGGGGACCACTCATTGTAATGGGGTCCACATTGCCCAAGGTTTTGTCTTGTGGGCCCGTCATTTCGCTCCTCACGATTCAACTCTTAACACCTACGTGTCAACATCACCCACTGTCTCTGGCCCTCTCCCTCCATTTTACCCTCCCCAACTATACAAGACTAAGCAGCATTTTTTTTTAATTTTATAAAAGTTATACAATTAATTGTGAAAATGATAAATTTTATTGAGAATAATGTTATATTGTAAACTGATTTATGAAAATAACGGAAGATGTTAGAGAAAATTTCATCCAAAAGTATATATTATATAAAATTTATAATAAAAAATTTTAAAAATAAAAATTATTTTTAAAAATTATTATTATTATTATCAAGTTTTTAAAAATTTATTATTGATTTAAAAATTTTTATTATTGAGTACAAGAAAGTTTAATATTTTTTTATATCTAATAATAAATTTTTTAAAATTGGATGGTAATAATAATTTTAATTTTTAAGATATTTTATTATAAATTTTATATAATATAAGTTTTAGATGTAATTTTTTTAAGATATTATGAATGGGATATTAGGAGGGAGAGAGAGAGAGAGAGAGAGAGAGAGAGAGAACGAAGATGACAGGCAGGGAACGGCGAAGGTAGGATGAACTGGCGGGTGGAATGTCACCTCAATTCGAATTCTTTGCACTTTTTGTTTCTTGTTGTTATATGCGTAGTATAATTATTTATATTAAATTTAAATATTTTAAATGTTATTTTTATTTTTTAATTTTATTTATTATTTTTAAAATTATTCTTATTTTATATTCTGCCCTTTTTAAAATTAACAAAAATTTAAAAAAAAATCATCCAAATCTAATTTATTTACTAAAGCAACACAAAGTAACACCGAAAAGACTGGTGCAAAAAAAATCTAGATTGTGTCCCCTATGCGAGCTTGTCCACTTCCTTCTCGCTCCGCACCGTCTCTATTTATTGCCTATTTTCCTCTCTTTTCACACTTTCGTGCCTTTATTTTTATTTTTATTTTGTTTTCCAGAATATTATTATTATGGTGTCTAACTCTAACCAAATCCGATATTTTTACACTGATTCATTTTATTTTATTTGATTTTAAATTGCAATCTGGGTTTGTATTGACTCCCAAAAACAGAAACAAAAAAACTAGGTTGATTGGTGTCTGCTGTAAAAATATAACATTTAATTTTTGTATTTGAAAAACATTTGAAAATTAAAGATATATCTAAAAGAGTAACTCTTGGGTGAAGAAAACAACTAACTTTCAAAATCTGCTCCTGCATCAGGTTGGCTTTTCATCTTTTTAAACTTGTGATGAGGCCTCCTGATTTTCAAGGAACACCATGCGCTTAAATCTAATGGAGCTTCAATTAATCATGTCTCAATATGTAAATTAATAAATCTCACTTCGCGTGCGGAGAAAGAGGATTTCGTGAAATCGGAAAGGTACGTAGATCACAGAAACCAAATTAACTTTCAATCACAGATTTGATAGCAAAAATTTTAAATCATGAACCTGGTAAAAGTGGTTTTACTAGTAATGACGATAATTTGGCAAAGGAACAGGGTTCCAATGAACAAATCTGGACTGGAGGCAGTCTTTATATATATATATATATATATAGGTGAGAATAACAATTATCTTCTGGAGTTGATCAAAAAGCAGACGAGCAGTTGTATCCCACTAAGGACCTCGAATTTACAGGGCCTAAAGTGGGCTGCTTAATAGTTGAGTTGAATCCAAAATTAATCATTTGAGATAGAAAAAGAAAATGAAAAATTGTGATGGCTTTGGTTTTTTGTTTTCTAAAGAAGCGTACGGCGACGACTTAGGATCTTAATCTGTATTAAAATGAGATGAGAGTGGAGCTGGAGTAATAAAATATTGTAAAGTGGTGTTTCTAGGTTGTTGTCCCAACGTGGCGCCTTGGAGATCCCAATATATCCATCCTTTTTCCTCTACTTGTTCACAACACTATGAACAATTTGGCCTGCTTGAGTATTATAACTCATGTACCTGTATTTGTACGGTTGTTTGTACCCCCTCTCTGCCTTTCGCAGCAATAATAATTGGAGTAAGTGAATAACAATACATCAAATTAATACATCTTGATTAATTGTTGCACTCGTTATTTTAGATAGTAGAATATAATTGTCAATTGAAAATTTACCATTTTAATTTCTTACAAAATAAGGATAATCTAGTAATTATTTATGCTCATAAGTAGAAATAAGAATTGACTTTTTATCATAAACAGCCATTCTTTTCCACATTTTTCAAATATTATAAAACGTAATTTAGAGGAGCCAAGTCCAACTAGGCATTTGGCACCCGTTTTAAGGTGATGAGCAAGAGCCAAGTTGGCCCTTCCTGGGATATTTGTGCACTGCCATCGATTCATGAGACCAATGTACACAATAAAATCTCACGATATAAAAATGGACAAATTTTATCTATAATTTTAAATGTTTGTTTTGTTATCAAAATTTTTAGCAAAAAATATATTAAGTTAATTTTATTATATTATCAAGTATTTATTACTAAATTTTTACTAAGAAATTATATGAATAAATACTTAAAAAATTTATCAAAATCTAATCCTACGAAAGATCATAGAAAATTTTTATGAAGGTGGCTTCGTTTCCAATTTCTTGAACCAAACGTCCAAATCAAGTAATTATTAAGCAATAACATTATGGCAAATTGCGCAAGTAGCCATGTGCCGTCGTCAAAATCTAATTAACTAACGCGCCGTCATCAAAATTGAATTAACTAACATCCGTACTTGACACCTGATTATTACTATTTTTTTGATCTTTTTTATTAATTCAAATGTTTGTAGGCTAGATAGGTTCTTCAGGGAGAAATTTGTTAACTAACGTACTGCTTAATATAGATACGATATTCTTTTTCTGTTTGTAAATTTTGTTATTTTGAATATTGCGTAGACTTGTTGATAAATCTGAACAGGATCATTTTAAATGATAATTGTTATCGTTAAATTTTAAAAATATTTTAAAAAATTGGGGTTGGGAAAGAATCCATAACGTCCCCAGTTTGAAAAATTTATAATTAAAATTTAAGATAAGATAGCTCAATTATAACAGTTACATATATTTATTTATTTATTCCTCATGTGCTCACATTTGGTGCAAGACGTTTCAGATTGATTTTGAAGTGATGGGGAAGTTGTTGTGTTTGATGTGGGTTTTGGTAACACTTTTGGGTGTGTCGAACAGTACACGCCAATCTGCGAATCCACCAGTGGCGGTGCCTTCGTCGCCACCACAGAGTGAAGACTGTGGGATTGTAATATTTGACTTGATAGAATGTGTATCGTTTTTGGTTGAGGGAAGCGGTGAATCAAAACCAGAAGCTTCCTGTTGCGTAGGATATGAATCTGTTGTGAGTGTGAGCGACGACTGCATTTGCGTCGCCATACAACACAGTGCTGGGTTGGGTATTGCGTTGAACCTCACTAAGCTCATCACGCTACCTACTGCTTGTGGCATGTCCCTATTTCCTATTAACAAATGTCACAGTGAGTTATCTATTATTCCATTCCTCGTCTATATGTAAATATGCCACTTCTTTTCATTCCATACATATAATTTCTTATGTGACATTTCTAATGGCAGTTAACGCTATAGCCCCTGCCCCAGGCCCAGTGAGACTAGTGCCGCCGAAAATAAAAACTCCGGCTCCAGCTCCTTCCACAATTACAGAAGAGGCTCCTGCTCCTGCTCCGGCGCTTTCCGCAGCTCATTCCATTTCTGCTTCTTTTGTGGTGCTTGTTATTAGTATGCTGGCAGCTGGTTCTGTATGTCTCTGATGCTTAGAACTAGGGACCTCATTTTAGTTCATTATTCTTCCCTTTATGTTAAGAAGCAGTTAAAATTGCCAGCTTTCGTTGTTCATCTTATTTTGCTATAAACCATACAATTATTCTCTTTGGAACTATGAGTTAAAAATTTCTCATTAACCCTTATATTCTGTAAACAAACATTTTTTTTTTCTTCCAAATAGCAAGAATATGAAACGCCACTACGGAGCATGATTTTCACCTGCGCCAAATGTTGCGTCGGTCAACTATCTACGCCATAATTTAGGAGGCCGGAAAATAAAAATAAATCATCGGGCTTGCAATATCTGAATGGTAAACGCCTAAATGGGTCGTGGGCTCAAAGTCAAGATTTGAACTTGCCCAGCATCTGGCATTAGGTAGGTACAATCCAACAAAGAAAATTTCCCTAATGATTTTGAAACCTGTGGCCTAACCCAAAAAAAGAAAAAAAACTGCCCAAGGGCATTACCAGAAGATAGAAGCCAAGATTCGTAGTCCTGGAATGTACCATGTCCAGATCCTCCCGCGCATCTTGAAATCACAGCTGGACCTCACCTGGACATTTTGAAATATGTCTATTTAATCTTGAAATGTAGCAGCTTGGATTATACAGAGAAGCATTTTGTTGAATCAAGATAGGAAGGACAAGTCCAAATGATACAATAATGAGTTTAATGAAGTGGAGTAGGTCAAATCCTTTTTCTGACCTCTAGAAGCGATATTCTCCAAAAGTCTTTCACTTTTGAGAGTTATTGTTAATGAGGTTAAATTGCATCTATATCTTTTTTTTCTCCTCTTTACTCTTTAGATTGCCAAAATTATTTTTAAGTATGTTTTAGGTAACTAACTAAATCCATTGAATACTATTTTGTAAAGTTATATTCCCCTTCTCAATGCCTTCATGAAGACGATATATTACGTATTTACATTACTTATTCAAAAAGAAAAAATGTAGAGCATGATAAGTTTGAACCTGTTGTTTTATTCTATTTTGTCATTTTTATTGTGATACAATTTTTTTTTTTTTACAGTTGAGGTGTGATTGCCATTGAAATTAGGTGAACTTAACTTAAATATTGTCACTTCTAACAATTGAGAATTGAGGGTTGTAATTGTAAAAGTTTTATTGTGCAAGTAACAAATTTTTGTCTTAGTAAGAAAAATGCAAATACCTTAATTTGTTGTTGGCTCTTTAATGGAAAGTTCAAAAAATAATTGTTGTCTTTGATCTAAAGATTGATTCTCTATAAATACATCATGTCAAATGAAGCACTTAACCAAACAAAAGAAGTTGAGAGTATAAAGCCAAATAAAGTATATGGTTACTTAAACAAGCACAGAATATGAAGCTAAATGATATTAGACAAGCATCTTGCTGTTGGAGAAATATAATATTGTATAGGATATAACTCAATTCTACATTGTTTAAATTTAAGTTGTAACAAAGAGATAGATGTACCAAAGCCATAAATGTAATGAGAAAATTCATTTCAATAAAATGATTTTGTTCATATATATTAGTAGCATACACAAATTGTAATTATATAAGCTAAAAAATACATAATTGTAGCATACATTCAACTTTGGATCTCAAACCATATCGATTGTTCACACTTGAAAATCAAGATTAGCATTTGCTTAATGACTTCACATGATTCGGAAAACATAACTACAAAATAGATATTGTACTTCCAAACTAATTACAAAATAAAACAAATGAGAGATTATTCAAGCTTTTTGATGTGGTACATTAGCTAGTTCCTTTGGGCTCCATATTGCAAAATTTGAGTTTAGGGATAAATATGCTATGAACTTGATGGTTGATGAACCTTTGTTCATATACCTATGTTTTCCCACTTGATGAACCTTTATGGTTAAGTCAAGGACATGATGAGAACAAACCATGTTGAAATTGAATAGTTTCTTATTAATGATTAGCCTATAAAAGGTTGAAATTGAATAGTTTCTTATCAATGACTAGCCTATAAAAGGTTCACATATTCACTGTTGCAACTTTCCTTGTTGTAATTGGCAACAAAAGTCACAATAAGCATCTTTTTATTATTTTAGTGGTTATACTAGTAAAACAAATATAACTCAACTTTTTAAATCAATAGTTATACTAGTAAAACCAGATCAAACATGTTCAGCACTTTAAGTGTAAAATTTAATACTAAAAAATAGCTAAAATCATAGTTCTATTTGACCAAGGGCAGCAAGCACCATTGAACACACATTTCCTAGTCAAGAACCAAGCTAAAATTATGCTAAAAAATTACTAAGATAGTGTGCTTCCTTAAATAGAAATTGCCTTAACCTCTTAAGCTAAAACCAAGTTAAAATCAAGTAACAAATATCAACAGCACATTAAGCATTACGTTAATCTAGAATATCAACATAGAGATTAAGTAAGGAGCCAAGATTAAACCATGCTAAGATAGAGGGACAACAATAAGTATAGAATAAATTCAAGATTCAAACCAAGATAAAGATCAAGGCTAAATCCTACTTAAAGGCACCAATAAGACAACCATTGTGAGGTTCCAATCCAAATTCAAAACAAACTAATCCATACTATCAATATAGGCTAGTAGTAGCATGTTAAAGAACTTGTTGGCAGCAATGGTAGAAAAAATTGGTTTGAGTCGTGCATAAAAACACTATCCTTAAGAGTTATTCCGTCACACACGATCACAAATGTGACAACTCCCCGAGATTAAATGAATCCTTTTTATAAAAACAGAGGAACAAAACAACAGAACATAAAAGAAGAATTCAGAAGGAGAATAGGAGGAAAAGCTTGGGAGATGTAATATCCCAATTTTTGTTTAGGACTTAAAGTGTTGGAAGTGTCTTTAAAGAAGACATTAGATTAAGTAGTAGGCCAAAAAGAGTAGGACATAGGGTAGAATATAGGGTAATTAAATTATAAACTATTTGAAATTTCCTATAAAATAAAAGATAAACGAAACCTAAAAATTTTTAAAAAAAGAATAAGTAATTATTAATGAATAATTATGAATATATAAATATATGTATAGTTGTGATGGAAGATAAAACTAAAAATATATTTTAGAGATAAAGTAGGATAATAAATTATAGAGATGGTAATTTGAAAACCTTGTTAAGTTTTAAATAATTCAAAATTTTAAAGTCATCTTGAAAACAATTTTATATCAAATAAGAATTTTAAAATAAATAAAGATATATAAGTATATAATAATAAGATAAGATAAGTGTTTAAATTTCATATTTTCTACCAACTTAAATTAATCTAATTGAGAGAAAAACCCTAACCTTTCTTTTTTCATTTGTCTATGCCACATCGCATCACTGCTTTCTGCTAGGTACCTTGCCATATTTTTCTCTCATCACCCTCATCTCTTTCTATTTCTCTCGCCTTGTTTTTCTTTCCTCTGGATGGATACCTTCCTCTTATCGGGTGGTAAGTATTCTGCAATCACACACACACACACCACATATATTTGAAGCATGAAATTGTTGACTCCTAATTTGTCTTCTTCCTATCTCCAATTGATCACTCACAAATTTTGTTTGAAATAGGAAACAAAAGGTTCAAATTTTGTCTTTTTCCATTATTGCTGTTGGTCCACGGTGATTGCTCCTTTAATGCAACTTTTGTCTTATTCTTATAATCCATTGTTCCATTCTCCATTCTACATCACACTTTGGTTTCATTAAAATATAATTTTTTATTCAAATTGTCCTTTTTGTTTTTTTTTTTCAGTCACTCACAGAATGCTACAGATTCCCAAGTGAAAATGGGATAGTATCACTATGAATTTCATTATAGGTCTACCTAGGACAACATCGGAACATGATGCCATATGGGTAATCATTGACAAGTTAATTAAGTCGGCTCATTTCCTAGCTATCAAGGTTAGTTATCCACTTGAAAAGCTAGCACAGATTTACATGGATGAAATAGTTGGATTACATGGGGTGCTAGAAAGTATTGTGTCAGATCGAGACCCACGGTTTACTTCAAGGTTGTGGAGATTGTTATAGAATGCAATGGGACTCAGTTGAATTTTAGCACTGCCTACCATCCTCAAACTGATGGATAGTCTAAAAGGACTATCCAAACTCTCAAAGATATGTTATGAGCTTGTGCAATTGAATTGAGAAGGAGCTGGGACTGTCACCTTCCACTAACAGAGTTTGCTTACAACTACAGCTTTCACTCGAGTATACAAATGGCACCTTACGAAGCACTGTATGGGAGAATGTGTAGATCTCTGCTAAGTTGGATAGAGTTGAGTGAGAGGAGCTTATTGGGTCCTAATTTGGTGGATTAAACTGTTCAAAAGATAGAGTTCATCAAACAGAAGTTACTCACAGCTCAGAGTAGACAAAAAAGTTATGCAGACAAGAGGAGGCGACCGTTGGAGTTCATGGTAGGAGACCATATATTCTTGAGAGTCACACCGATGACTGATATTGGGAGGTCTATCAGGGTTAAGAAGCTAACACCTCATTTCATAGGTCCTTATGAGATCTTAGAGAGAATGGGACCCGTGGCATACAAAATTGCCTTACCCCCTCAGTTGGCAAATATCTATAATGTCTTTCATGTATTCCAACTGAAGAAGTACTAACTAGACCCCTCACATGTTATTGAACCTGAGGAGATAGAACTCAGAGAGAGCATGACATATAAGACTGAACCAAAACGGATTGTGGATGTTATGGATAAGTAATTGAGAAATAAAACCATTTGACTAGTAAAGGTCGTGTGGAAGGGAATGACTCATAGTGATGCAACTTGGGAGACTGAAGAAAAAATGAAATAAGAATATCCCCACTTGGTTGTTTAGGTATATGTTTGTTTGCGTGCTATGTATGTGTGTTTGTTTAACTTGAATTGTTGGGTGTGCTTCTAAATTTTGAGGGTAAAATTTCTATAAGGAAGGGAGAACTGTAATATCCCAATTTTTGCTTAGGACTTAGAGTATTAGAAGTGTCTTTAAAAAAGACATTAGATTAAGTAGTAGGCCTAAAAGAGTAGGACATGGGGTAGAATATGGGGCAATTAAATTAAAACTATTTGAAATTTCCTATAAAATAAAAGATAGAAGAAACCTAAAAAATTAAAAAAATGAATAAATAATTATTAATGAATAATTATGAATATATAAATATATGTATAGCTGTGATGGAAGATAAAACTAAAAATATATTTTAGAGATAAAGTAGGATAATAAATTATAGAGATGGTAATTTAAAAACCTTGTTAAGTTTTAAATAATTTAATATTTTAAAGTCATCTTGAAAACAATTTTATATCCAGTAAGAATTTTAAAATAAATAAAGCTATATAATAATAATAATAATAAGATAAGAAAAGTGTTTAAAATTTATATTTTCTACCAACTTAAATTAATCTAATTGAAAGAAAAACCCTAACCTTTCTTTTTTCATTTGTCTCTATCGCATCGCATCACTGCTTTCTGCTAGGTACCTTGCCATATTTTTCTCTCATTGCCCTCGTCTATTTCTATTTCTCTCGCCTTGTTTTTTTTCTCTGGATGAATACCTTCCTCTTATTGGGTGGTAAGTATTTTGCAATCACACACACACACACACATATTTGAAGCATGAAATTGTTGACTCCTAATTTGTCCTCTTCCTATCTCCAATTGATCACTCATAGATTTTGTTTGAAATAGGAAACAAAAGGTTTAAATTTTGTCTTTTTCCATTATTGCTTTTGGTCCACTGTGATTGCTCCTTTAATGCAACTTTTGTCTTATTCCTATAATCCATTGTTCCATTCTCCATTCTATATCACACTTTGGTTCCATTAAAATATAATTTTTTATTCAAATTGTGCTTTTTTTTTTAGTCACTCACAAAATGCTTGAAATATGAAGACTTAAATCAAATTCATTCTTTTCTCATAATTTCGGTCCCACACTAATTATTCCTTAATTCAAATTATTTTTCCCCTTGTTCCATTATTTCGTATGTATATTATATATATTCTATGGATCCAGTAACTATTTTGTATCTCACGTTAGTCTCCTTAAATTACAAGAATATTCAAATGTTGTCTTTTTATTCTAGTTCTAGTGACTTAATAAATGAGGACGTAAATATATATATATATATATATATATGTAAGTGCATATAATGAATTTAGCTTAAATATATGTTATAAGGATGATAATAATAATGATTTAAGAAAATTGGGAACTTTCGTAAATTAAATATTAAAAATAAAATTTGGCCATCCTAATTAACTGATTAAATTATAAAGGGGTATGAAATTAAGAGAATTTTTAGAAGTTTTTCTGAGATAGCTTTAAGGCTCTAAAATGGCTTTAGAATATCCCTAGAGTAGTTTTAGAATGATTTTATAGTACTTTTGAATTTCATATTAATGCTTTTAATATATGTGTGCGATCTCTATAGACTCTCGCTGAGAACATTTATTGCTTGGATTGTCATTTGTTGTCTCGTGAGCTAACGAGAACAGGTAACTTAAGATTTTCCATGTGTGTGCAAACTGTATTTGTTGTGTTTTAAGTAAATAATAAAATTTATGTTGTTGAGCATGATATAGGTAGATAGACTGAGTATGATATAGTAAACTGTGAGATTTGCGAAAATGGTAAAAAGGAATATTATTATCAAATTTGTTGATTTACTGGAAACCTGTCAAGCATGCTTGTAGCTGTAATAAAATTTTGATGTAGTGTTTTCCTTTTCAAGCATGCTTGTATGATTTTTGAATAAATATGAAATGAATTGTTAGAGTTGAGGAGATGATGTTGATATACATATGATACAGTAACCACGTGATTTGCCTCCACTTCCTTCACAGTGGTTGGCCTTTTGTAGGATCCCATTCCTCAATACTTACCTGGTCGGGTTTGTAAAAGAGGAATGTGGGATAGTGACACCTCCTGATTCATTTCTTTATGGAGGGGGAGCCATAGTCTAGGTTTGGGCTCTATATCTTTGGCTAGGTATATCTCAAGCATCGGAGAAACTTTGGTCAGTCTAGTGTGTAGGCCAGACCGTGGATAAGCCTATGGTTCTAATCAACGGTATAAGGCATGACAAAGCAATAAAGGAGGGTGCATTGCATAACATCATATTTGCTTATAATTGTTATGAGTTATATCTGCGATCTTTTATGCTAGTAATTGAGAATGACACTGATGGAATTATATATCTGCCTACGATATGTCTTTATGTGTGTTTGTTAGTTTGTATGTGCATAGTAAAATTCTGGGTTACTAAGACGTTAGTGTTCACCCTATTCTCTTAACATTTTCAGGTGAAGGATTGAATAAGAGGCATGAAAGGCACTGGAGGAGTGTGCTACTAGTTTTTGTGCTCCTTGAGCACATGCTTGGTCATTATTTACTTTCTACCATAACCTTAGGATGCCGTTTATGTATTTCCATTGTTTTGGGACCTTAGGACTCTGTTTGTTTTATTCATTCTGGAACAATACATATTTGTTTTAATTTTTTGTCTACGTTAACATTTTTGGAACTTATTTGCGGATTGGATATTAAAAGTTGAAATATTTATATTGAGCTGTGAACTCGGGACATTTATGATTTAAATTGAATAAGACGAGCAGAGCTCTTAGATTTTCTTAAACTATTGATTTGATGATTTTGGTTTTGACAGGGCTGAGCCCTTTATATGAATCTTAAATTGAAATCAATAAGCGAAACCTCCTTTGCTATAACTGTACAGGTACTTAGGCCTATGTTTGCGGGACGGAGTCCTTAATCCATTGCATGTGTTTTAGGTCTCTTATCATTAAATGCTTAAGATAGTCTGCTAAATGTATAAGTAGTAGAATAGGTGTTACAGGAGATGATTGCACTGGAACATGCAGAGGGCACAGGCTTTTATAGATTGCAAACTAAGTGAACGTTGGAGAGTTTTAATGGCTGATAATGAAATCAGTAACGTTGGGATTAAAGCCGATTAATAAAAATAAAACATGTAATTAAAACCCATAAAATCCTCTAACATTCAAAAACTTAAAAACCTTTAATTTGAAATTGCTAAAAATAAGAATTTTCTAGTATGCTTATTCTAAACAAAATTAATTTTGTATTTTGAAAATAATTTTTAGCAAAAAATGCCCAACACTGTATATCCTTGCGCGCAGAGGAAAAAATTGACGAATTTCAACTGCGTTGACCTATTGTTGGGCGCGCGAGTCCACTTCTCTTCTTGGCCAATTTACTTGCTCAAGTATTCATTTAGTATATATATACTAAGGCTTCCTTTGTTTTAAGCAATGTGGGACTCTTTTAATACATACATACATACATACATTAAGCTCCAACAATCACCCACATGTGTCAAAAGAAACATTATTATCTGAGTTACCCACAAGTATAACTATTTTCGAATCTAGTGTTTTTTAGACTATGAACTAGACTTTAGACTCATAATTCTTAGTACACAGAGCTGTCAGTGAAACTTGCTTTTATGAACCAACAACTCTCAATCGTGTACTAAAGGCCTTATTAGTCAGATTATATCTCTATAATTTCTGTTGTTAACGACAATTTTGCACTTTTAAATGGCCATACTCAAGTCTGATATTTAATGAATGCTCTAGAGAGTTTGCCACGAACTCATTGGAGCAGCCTCACCCCACATTCATCTAAGTGGCTTCATCAAGTGTATCTACAATGAATACACTTTCCTTAAGGAATATAAAATTATTAAAAGTTTTTCTCAACCTCACTAGCAATGCATTCTAACACTTTCTCGTATCATGGGAAGAGACTAGAATTTTAGTGCTAGTAGAATTAACATATGACTTGTTATTACCCATATGAACCTTTTTTATGAGATTTCCAATTACAAAGGTTTGGTTACTATCACTATTAATCTTAGATTGACTTAAGTCACATTTCCCTTGATATGTTAATAATTTGTTTCTTCCCTAAAGTTTGGTTGAAGGATCTGCCATATTTACTTCTGATCTTACATAATTGATTAAGATTACTCTATCTTTTAGTAGCTGCCTTATAATATTATGTTTCAGTTGAATATGTCTACTTTTGCCATTAAAGATCTTATTCTTAGCCGTAGTTATTACTGATTGGCTATCATAATGTAAAGATATTAATATTATTAACTTTTCGCCTAATAGAATATTTGCTAAAAAGTTTTTCAACTACTCAACTTCAGTATCAGCCAACTTTATAGGAATAAATTTTGAATCCCTTGAGGATTTTGTTATAATATTTTGTTTAGTTGATTTTCAAGTTATTACACCACCACCAAGAATGAATATATAACTACTAGTAGATTTTGTCTCATCTGAATCTGAGATCTAGTTAGTATTACTATATCCCTCTAATACAACATGAAATCTACTATAAAATATATCATACTTTATGATAACTCTTAAATATCTTATTAGTTTTACTAGAGCCAACTAATGTTCACTGCCTGTGCAGTGGACATATATGTTCAATCTACATACAATATATACTATATCAAGTCTAGTAAAATTTATCAAATGCAATTGACTTCCAATAATCTGTGCATAATCAAATTAAGCTACTGGATCACCTTTATGTTTTACTAATTTAGAGCTAGTATCATAAAGAGTGCTTAAATGAGTATCATCAAAATGTCTAAACTTTTTAAGAATTTTTTCAATATAATGTTCTTAAGATAATAAAATACCACTTTCACTTCTTATGATTTTGACATCCAAAATTACTTTTGTTTCACCAATATCTTTCATATCAAAATTTAATGTAAGAAAATATTTAATTTCAATTACAACACTCATACTAGTACAAAAAATAAGCATATTATCAACATATAAACAAATAATCATCATTTACAAGTTTTGTATAAAACATACCTTTCAACTTCAATAATAGAAAAACCATCACTTTGTTAAAACTTGATCTAATTTTTCATGCTATTATTTAAGTGCTTGTTTTAAGACATATAAAAATTTAACAAGTTTACAAACTTTATTTTCTTGTCCAGAAGCGACACACCTTTCAGATTGTACTATATACATTTATTCTTTTAAATCACCATTTAAAAAAGGTTGTTTTAGCATCCATTTGATGAATAAAAAGCTTGTAAATTGAAACAAAAGCAATCAAAATTATAATAGAAGAAAATCTTGTAACTAAAAAAAAGTATCAAAATAATCAACATTTTATTTTTAAATAAATCCTTTGGCTATTAGCATGACTTTATATTTATCAATAGACTTATCAAGGTTATATTTATTATTAAAACCCCATTTACAACTAATAGGCTTTGTTTCTGGAGGCAAATCTACTAGAACCCAAGTTTTATTTTGATTAAGAAAATCAATTTCAGTTTTAATTGCTTCTTTCCAAAGATAAACATTGGGAGAAGAAATAATTTCATAAAAATTTAATGGTTCATCTTGTACTATATAAGTATAAAATTTTTTTCCAAATGAAGTTTCTTTCTTTTGCCTTTTACTCCTCTTTAAATTTTCAACCAAATTTTCATTTGCATTTTGTTTAGGAAAAGAGGAAGAATTTTTCGCTTTTTGAGAAATATGTTGAACTTTCAAGGGAAAAATATGTTTAAAAAATTTTGCATATTTAGTTTCTACAATAGTGTTATGATCTAAAACATCACTTTTCAAAATTAGAAATCTATAAACTGTACTTTGTTTAGCATATTCAATAAACATGCAATCAGAAGTTTTTGAGTTTGATTTTTTCTTTTTAGAATTAGGTGGTAAAACTTTTGCAAGACATTCCTACACTTTCAAATATTTTAGACAGGGTGTATAGCCTTTCCATAATTCATAATGTATTTTATTTATTTATTTATTTTATAAGGTATTATATTTTGTAAAAAACAAGTAGATAGCAAAGTTTCATCTCATAAATTATCTGGTGTAGAAGAACTTACAAATATAGCATTCATCATTTCTTTTAAAGTTTTATTTTTCCTTTATACTAAACTATTAGACTTAGCCGAATACAGAGGAGTTACTTTATGAATTATCCCATCTTTTTCACAAAAATCATTAAATAAAATATATTCTCCCCCTCTATCCTACCTAACTCTTTTAATCCTTTTATTTAGTTAATTTTCTACATTTGTCTTATACAAAAGAAATTTATCAAAAGCTTTATCTTTATTTATTAATAAATATACTTTAGTATACCTTGAAAAATTATTTATAAAAGTTATATAATGCTTTTTACCACCTCTAGTCATTGTTTGTTTCAAATTACCTAAGTCAGTGTGTATTAAGATAAATAATTTTTTTTTCTTTATGTAAAAAAATAAAAAAAATTTAGTTAATTTAGCTTCTGTACATACTTCACATTTATTTAAGTAGTCATTTTTAACTCTAAAAATTAAATCAAGTTGTTGCATTTTCTTTACGTAAAACTTACTAACATATTCTAACCTAATATGCCACATATCAACAAAATCAATCATATAAATTGAAAAGTAAACAAAAGATGATGTATTTTCATTAACTTCAGCAACATTGAGTACAAACAGTCCCTAATTACAATAACCCTTTCTCACAAAGATATTATTTTTTATCATTACAATCTTGTTAGATTCAAATGATACTTAACCCTAACGTTTCTTAGTAGAGCCATAAAAACCAAATTTTCTTTGACATCAGGCACATGTAGGACATCATTAAGCGACAGGATCTTTCTAAATGTGAGCTTAAGAACAACTTTTCTTTTTTCTTGAACTTTTGTAATTCAAGAATAAGCAAAATAAATGTGGTCTTCTCAATTCTTAATAGGATTATAGGAGGTTGTCACATCCAAAAATGCGACCACGCAGCGCTTAAAAAAAATTTTGAAAAGAAATTTCAATTCAATTTTCAAAGAAAATGAAAACTAAAATCAAAATTAAAAATAAGTAGAGTCACCACCAAATTTTTATTTTTTAAAAAGGTAAAATTTTAGAAAAAACCTTTTTGATTTAGAAAATAGTTTACGAACCAGAAAATGGATTTGGGAGTCGATTATGAGTGGGGAAAGTGTTAGGCACCCTACAACACCCATTACTAAGAACGGTTACCCTAAGTTAGTTGTGCAAAATTAATATGGCCTTTAATTTATTTTAATTTTTCCTAACAAATTACATGTAAAGTAAGAAATAGAAATAAAAAGAATGAAATTAAAAATGAAAAGGAAGAAAGAAATTAAAGAAACAACATTAAATAAAATAAAATAAATTAAGAAAATAAAAATTAAATAGAAAATTTTATTTACAAGGGCGGACTTGACCTAAGATTAGAGTTTAGGGCCTACGTACCTTCCAGACGAGATCAAAGTCCACCTAGTTCGACAAGAGACTGTGTTGATTAATGTTTTGTTTTTGTTTTTGTGTTTTTGTTTTATTTTTGTTTTGTTTCTCTTTTTATTTATTTATTTATGTTTTTTTTTTGTTTTTGGGTGAAAAGGCAAAGAAAATAAAAAATTAATTTTTTTTTCAACAAATAAAATGAGTTTTGAAATTGATGGATGTGTTTTGATTTGTTAAAAACAAATTTAATTTTACATTTCCTGCATTTCAATTTTTCATTTTGTTTTCTTTTTTTGTTTTTCACTTATTATTATTATTATTATTATTTTAATTAATATTTTTGTGTTTTTTGTTTAGTTTCATGTTTCTTTCTTTTTTTATTTTTTATAAAGAGGAGGAAAGTAAAAATTATTTAGATTTTTGCAAACTAAACGAATTGGAGATTGATTGATATGTTTTTATTTGTGAAAGACCGAATTAATTTTGCTCTCTCATCTTCTTCTCTCTTTTTTCTTTGTTTTTTTTAAATTATTTTTAAATTATTTTTGTTTGTTTTCTCTCTTTTTTTTATTTTCATATTTTTGATGTCATTAAAATTTTCTTTTTCTTTTCTTTTTTAATTTTGATTTTTGATTTTAATTTTTCTCTCTTTATTATTTTTTTTGTTTTGACCCTTTTTGCTTTTTTTTAATAATCAGTGTTCAATTTTTTCTTTCTTTATTTCTTGTTGTAATTTTGTTTTAATTAATTTTTGTTATTTATTTAATTTTTTTGGTGAAAGACAAGAAAGTAAAAATTTTAATTTACAAAAGACGAGGCAAATTTTATTTCATCATTCCTCTCTAATGATTCTTCTCTTTAATGACTCTTTGACTCTTTTTTTTTTCTTTTATCCTTCTTGTGTTTTGTTTTTGGTGATTTTTTATTAATTCTTTTACAATTTTCCTTTTGATTTTCATTGATTTTTGATTTTATCCTTTTTTTTTAGAAATGACGTTTTAAGTAAAGAAGATTTTTCTCTTTTTCTTTTTTTTCTCTTTTCTCCTAATAAGCATTTTTTATATTTGACTTTTGGGATGATTTGATCTGTTATTATTATTATTATTATTATTATTATTATTATTATTATTATTATTATTATTGTTGTTGTATTTTTTTCTTAGTGGTTTCACTTTTATTTTGATTTTCTTGATTTAGTTAATTAATTTCTTTTTAATCCCAAATTTAGAACTTTAAATATTTTTATAATTCTAAAAAACATATTCCACTCTTTGAAAGTCTCACTTTTTTTCTTTTTGTTTTGAACCCCTTTTCTTTCACAAAATAAACATTTTATTTTTCTCAAAAATTGTACACATTTATTTTTTTTTATTTACTTAATTTTCTCTTTTTCGAAAACCCTTTGAAAACAACATTCAAGTGTTATGGGCCTATTGAAACCCTAAATTTAAAAACGCCTTGTGATGCAATCTGATAATTGAGGAGACTTATTGTCACACACAGCCTTAGATGACTTCTATATGCACAAGGAGATATGAGATCTCACACAGCAATTCTAAACAAATTAAAGTAAAATAAAATAAAATGTAACAAGGCCAAAATACCTACTAGTACATGATAATTGGTGGTAGTGTGTATCTTGTGTCTAGCTAGCCAAATATTACTCGTTAATACATTTCAAATATATAAAAAAATGTTAAACCAATTAACTCCGCAAGGCCACCCAGTAAATTTTATATGCTGTGGTGAAACCATCTCTTTTGCCTCCTCATTGATCTTTTCTCCATTTGGTAAGCCTCCTCAATTCTTCACCATCCTCATCCTCACCCTCACGCGGGGTTCATGCAAAGAGACAAAAAGAAATGCACAGTAGGTATGTATTCATAGAGACTATGCAAGAGGGCTATATTTAATCAATGAACACGCAACCCCATAGATATAAAACCCACAATATCTTTCAATAAAAGTGCATAAACGTTTAAGCTTCAAGTTTGCATTTGATATACCAAGTTCAAGTTTCATGCGCCCAGATTTTACATAGTCTTAGAGATAAAGGGAGGAAGAAAAATAATTTCAAAATTTTATCTACTCATCTTCATTCTTTCATCCCTTATCTCAATCCATCAACCAGAAACGACACTCACATATCAGTAATGCACGACTGCAAAACGGTTATTAGAGATTGAGATGAAACTGAAATAACACCTCTAAGCTAACAGGTAGTAGTGATATCAATGAGTTTAAGACTAATCAGTCCTTGATTCAAGAACAAAATAAATAGAATTGTCAAATCCAGCAAAGCAAAATCATCGAAATGAATAGATACCCAGATAAAGTTTATCAACGAATTAAAGGTCAAATCCATTGAAATGAGGCTATGTACAGAACATGGCTTTCTGCACTTCGTCCATGATTAATTAGTGCAAGGATGTTAATTAATCATCCATTTCTATCTCAGACCATCAGCAAACACAGGGGAATTTCATTGATAAAGAAGATAAGCTGGAATCATAGCTTACCTGCAGGGATTTCGAGGGAAGAACAAGCTCCTCCTTCGCGCTTCTTTCTCGGCTCCAGTATCTGCCTTCACTCTCGTTTCTCCCTCTCGTTTTCTGGTAGATTCTTCCCCTCACCTTTTTTGCCTTTCTTCCTGAATCTTCCTTCTTTGCCTCTCCTTCCCAATCCGAAAATCTCCCCTCTTTTTCTCTATTTCTCAGCCTCCGTCTCTCTTACTCCCTCGATTCATTTTTTTCCCATTCGAACCCCCATCTCAATCTCTACTCTCTACTTTGAAATTACTTAAACCCCAAATCCGGAGCCAAAAACTCTCCGTTCTCTCCCCTTGCCTCCTCTCTCGAATCTCCTTTTAATCTTCTCCGGTTTTCCTTCCCCGTGTCTCCCTTTCAGGCTCCATTTCCTTTCTGCCGTCTCCTCTACCCTCATCGATTCGCGTTCCTTTTTTTCCTTTCCATTTTTACATTAATGTTCCTCTGCCGTGTTCTCTCTCCTCTGCACTGTATAGTATCCATCGTGCTCTCTCTCTCTCTCCTCTGCCTCGTTTGCTCTCTATCGTGCTCTCTCTCCTCTCCCCTTTCCCCTCGAATCAGAAGATCCTCCTTTTGCAAAAGCTGCTCCCCTTCTGCTTTGTACAGTCTCCTCGTGCTCCTGGAGGATGCGAGAAGAAAGGCTAGAAGGGAGACCACTAGATAGGTTTTTTGGACGTGGGCTGAAGAAACGGGCTTCACTTTTTTGTTATTCAGTCCATTCTCCTTTTCAATGTTTGGGCTTAACAAATTGGGCTTCCGTTAAAGGCTAAGGATTTAATAGGATGGGGCCTGTTGGAGAAAAGGGGTTGGGTTTCAGATTGGGCCACTCTCTTTTTTTCTCTCTTTTTTTTTGGATTTGTTTCTTTCTTTCTTTTATATAATTTTTTTTTATTTTTGTTTCTTTTTTTTGTTTTTGTTTTGTTCTTTTTTTTTTTCTATTTTTTTAACTTTTTTTTTGTTATTTGGACTTTAGGAATTTAAGAGAAAAGAAGGCTAATACTTTTTTTAATGGCTTTTCTTTATTATTTTTTTATTTTTTCATATTTTTTGCTAATTTGATTTTATTATTATTTTTTAGTTTGTTTGGACAAAATACGGTGTTCACAGAAGTAAACATCTCCTTATTTGCACAAATATGCTTGGTAGCCGCAGAATTTACCACCCACTTTCTCACATTGGAGACAACGAGAGCTTGAGAAATAATTGCAATAATGATCTCATCATCATTGTTCTCATTTCCTTGAACTAAGTTTTTGAAATTCTTTTCGTTAAATGCCTTGACCTTTGAGATATTTGGAAATGGCAGTGTCGTAGGAGTATAGATAGAGGTAACAGGACCTCCACTAGAACCATTAGTAGCAACGTCAACAGAATTAGGAAGAATAGTAGCGTCTTGGTGTGACTCCATAATTCTTAAGATTATTGGTAGCAACGGTAGAAAAAATTGGTTTGAGTCATGCCTAAGAACATTGTTCTTAAGAGTTATTCTGTCACACACAGTCACAAATGCGGCAACTCCCCAAGATTAAATGAATCCTTTTTGCAAGGGCATCGGAATAGAGCAACCAAAAATAAAAGAAGAACTCAAGAGGAGAAGAGGAGGAAAAGCTCGGGAGATGATTGCACCTAAACATGTAGAGGGCACGGGCTTTTATAGATTGCAAACTAAGTGAACGTTGGAGAGTTTTAATGGCTGATAATGAAATCAGTAACGTTAGGATTAAAACTGATTAATGAAAATAAAACGTGTAATTAAAACTCATAAAATCCTTCAACGTTTAGAAACTTAAAGCCTTTAATTTAAAACTATTAAAAATAAGGATTTTTTGGCATGTTTATTCTAAACAAAATTAATTTTGTATTTTAGAAATAATTTTCAACAAAAAAATGCCCAACACTGCATATATCCTCACACGTAGAGGAGAGAATCAACGAATTTCAATTTGCGTTGGCTTGTTGTTGTGTGTGTGAGTCTATTTCTCTTTTTGGTCTATTTATTTGCTCAAGTATTCATCTTAGTATATATATACTAAAACTTCCTTTGTTTTGAGCAATGTGAAACTTTTTTGGATACACACATACACTAAAGCTCTAATAGAACTAAGACCCAAAATAAAAGCTTATTAACATTTGAAATAGTAGCACTATGTTTTAATAGAACCCAAACTTAAAAGTAAAATTAAAAATATTAACTCATACTAATAACATCTGGAACAACAACATCATGTCTCCTCAGAATATATACCCTAAGTTGACAAAATTCAAAGTTAGATAATCTTATAATCACCGTAGGACAACAAAACCCATTCCCATTCAGTATTCAACACAATATTGAGTTGAAAACAATATTAAATCGTGTTGAAAACTATAAAAAAAATTGCTACTTACATCATCCTCTTTCTTTCTCTCTGTCCTCTCTCTTTCTTGGTCCCATTCCCTCTGCCTTAGTCTTCTTCCTTTTTTATCCCTAAAAGCTATGAGCCATGGCAAAGGTAGATATCATGGGATTTGGTTGGGGGAAGATTAAAGGAAATCATTCATTTTGTTGCTGCAAATCATTCACTTGATCTATTGGCGCTCTTCTTACGCTTAATGAATAGAACTAGGGGGTGAATAAGAAAAACACTTAATGCTACATATGAGGTGCATTTGGCTATGTGTAGAACATGGCATGCGCTAGAGCCACTGATTTCATGAATAGCTAAGATTAGATAGCAAAGACGACATTGTTTAAAGATATGCATGGCATGCGTATCATAGAGATATGTGGATGATTTGAACACAAATGTATTTGACAGATTGAATTCTCTCTCTGCCAAGAGATAAGCTTTCTTTTTTAATTTGCCAAGCGTACAAATATATCATTCTTTTTATATTAAAGAGGCGTTGTGTTAACATATTTGTGATCCAAGAATAAATATGAATTTCTAAAAAATAAATGTAACATGAGAATTGACCCCCCCTTTTTTTAAACTCAAAAGTTGAGCAAATATATTTGGATTCAGGTGTTTTTGTTATATAGTCTTTGCCAAATTTAACTGCCATCACTCAAGTAATACAATTCTATTTACCCTGCAGTCTGCGCCTTGTCCTTGTGCGCGGAAAGTCGTGTCTTAGACATTTAGAATGCGCGATCGATAAGTCAGCGGCTGGGGTAGCTGACTCTGACTCTGACTCCAAAGTCTACTCCAATAAATATAACTTCAAACTATTAGATCATGATCCAAGATAAAATGAAACCCCGATTAAAAACTGCAAAAATTTAAGGGAAAAAAAGAGAGAGAGAGAAAATAATATATAGTTCAGATCAATGCCTTCCATCTGCCACCGATGCGCGTAGGTTTACCTACTTCCTCTGACAAGTAAAGTTTGACGATGGTCCAGGGTTGCATTACCTTTTTCTTCGTAAGGCCAAGTCAAATAACATTCGTCAACTTCAAACAGTAATTGATTGAATCATTGCTTAATACCCTATTATATCAACGTATAGTATTAGAAAAAAGTTGCTCATGCAAAATTTTTAAATAAAAATCTTACCTTTTGTACAGCCCTTAAATTATTTTAAAGTGTTAATTTTTTTAAAATATAATAAGTTAATTTATGCCTTCTCTTTGAGAGACTGTTAAATCATAAAAATACACACAAACATACTTAAAGTTAATATACAACCAAATTATTCTAAAAAATAATATTAATTTGTATTAAAATTATAATTTATTGGGAAAATTAATTTTTAAATATTTATTTAAATGATCTTTATTTTATGTTAAAAATTATAAATTAAAAAGTGACTATTTGTAGATCACTAAAAAAAAATATATTTAATACTTATTATATTATATAAATAATATATCTATATATATATTTAAGTTAAAATATCTATAATTATAATTTGTTTTTATTATAGTAAAAGTTAATGTAGCACATTTTCTAATTTCAAAATAAAAGAAACTCGTGTATTTTGAACTAGAAAGAGTAATTTACCTTTAATTTAATGGAATATACTTTTGGAATTGTCTAAGAAAAAGTTTAATTTTAACCCTTAATTGTAATTTACCTTTAAGTTTAAAAACTGAAAAATATCCTTAATTGTAATAATAGAAAGATTATATTATAGTATTACTGGTTAATGAAACAAATCAACTGATAAGTAACCAATTCAGATTTTCGTTTGTACTACTTCACCATTTGCCTGAGGCGAGTTGACTACGGGTCCCCACATCTCTGGCAATTAATTTTATTCCCATTATTTTTGTGTTTTGCAATAATTTATCCTCATTCTCTTTTTGACGTGCTGGTCAGTGGTAAACGAGCTCTTGGAGGAAACATTAACGATGAAATTTTCCTTATTATGCACTTTCATTTGACAAAGGGTTGGTGTTTGCAAACTTGCAATATAGCATCTTCAGCCTCTTTAAGTTAAACAAAGGGAATTTTCACCATTAGAGGTGTGTGAAATGCATCATAAACAACACAATAGTAAACTACTTGTACTAGCACTGTCACGCCTACAGAGGATGATTCCACAACTACCGTGGCTATGCAAGCAGATTAAAGATTATATTTATAACTTTAACAATATTATATATATATATATATTTCAAACATCTACTGTGAACTTAAATCTCCTAGGAAACAAACTGAAATTTTATTTGTCATATAGTTTTATTTTTCTGCCCGAAGGTTCAAAGACAAAAATTTCTGGTGCCACTCTGACTTCTTAGGTAAGGTAACAAACCAAGGGTCTTGCTTCTCCTAAACCTCAAATATGTTAAGGAAGTCGCTGTTGTGAACGACCATCTATGGAAGGCGTGCGTACTATGTTATATCTCGGAAGCTTAGTGGATGCTTCCTCGGAAGACGTTTTGCCTGTCCTCGTTGTTGAGGTTGGTGATCCCAAAATTTATTTTTTTTGCAAGTACAGATTTTTATGCTTCTGCTGTTGTCAATTGATCTAATTCTCTGTACTTGTGAATGGGTTCCTGAAATTCTTTTTGTCCTTATTCCATATCCTATAGTCTAAGTTGCTCATATTAGGGGAGAGAACTGGACGTGGCGTATTGGGTTGGAATTATCGTATCCCTATGAAGAAGGGGAAAAGAGGGAGACAGTTGCGACTCTAATCATGTTTGTGTCTCAAAATGGACCCGTAGAAATATGGAGACACGGCGTGGGATTCAATAGTGGAAGAGAGAGAGGGTGCAAATCCGGATTAGAGAGAATAAGTGTAAATGGAATCCTTCAATCTATTTATTTCTAATAAAATACATTATGCTTGCATGCTAACCCAAAAAAAAAAAAAGATCTGAATTAATCTGTGTCTACGGGGTTGCTTTTTGTTGATCAATCGTGCTTGTCAAAATCTTCTCCGAATTTTTTTTGCATTTTTTGGTTAATTTCTGTTTGCTACATAAAATCAAATATTGAAACGGTTAGAACGAGCCCATTTAACTTCGACATGGCATCCCAAAATGGAACCAGTCATCGCGGCATCACCAACCACGTTGGAGCTTCCCAAAGTGCAACCACTAACAAACACTTTCACAGTATGGAGCGCATTAGCAAGTTTGAAACGGTAAGTTTCCAAGAAAGCGAATTCGAGCATTTTTCATGTACTTCAAACAAAGTCAAAGTCTCAAAAATATCATTATTTCGTAGAGGGCAGCCCCTTTGAGTCCCATTTCCTTTTTATTAATCATTTATTAATACATGTGTGAAACTTAGTAAAACATTTGAAAAAACGATCCAGTTTGGCTTTCGTGTGTCTTTTAATTTAAGTTATTTTAGAGATTTAAGATTGTCACCGATGGCTAACTCCTAACCGCAACCCATCCCCATGTAAAAATTAATGTCACCCATATTATTAATTGAAGGGGTACCTCCGTTTGTTGTCCCTATCATTAAAAAAATACTCACTCTGCAATCATCAATCCCCCACCCCCTTCCCAGTGGGAATTAGATGCAAATTGCATATCTATCTATGTATATAATAAAAAAATGAGAAAAAGGTTGGAGATGATAGTTGATTTATCGTCTTTCGCATTGGAGCTTCCGTATTTGACTCATCTACTACCAAGGAAGGAGAAGGGTTGGTGGACTACACCACCCAACTCCAGGTCAATAGACGCCTATCATTCATTCAATATGTGATGTGCGGCTCATACCCCTATATTTATTTATTTTTGAATAATTTTTCCCCGTTTCTTTGTATCTGTACCTAAATTAATAGAAGAGCACTTAAAAATTGGGTTATGTTTTTCTGGGTTACCTCAGTTATAGAGAGAGAAAGCGAGGAGGGAAAGGATTTAAGTCTCTTTTGTGCTGAATGATCAGAGTAAGAGGAGCGAGGGTAGCTGGGAACCTACTACTTCTTCTTGGGTGGTGTTGTGAGCGGTGTGGCAGAGGCAGATACCACGTGCACCTTTCATAAAAGCCGTTATAACTTAAGCGACCCACCCATCCCCAACCTAAACCAAACCTACCTCTCTGCAACTTCTTTAACTCTTCATTTCACTCTCTGGGTTGTGCATGATCGCCATACATGCACCAACCCAATTCCATAACATTCTATGGCACTATTTTAATTTATATTTGCGTTTCAAAGCTTGAAATATTACACAAACATCAACCAAATTGAACCGATTTTGATTTCGTCTTCAGAGTTTCCAGTTTCTGTAGCCTCTATCCCAAGGTCTGTGATCCATCTCTTCTTCTTAGTCCTTCTATGATATTCTCTATTGGGTGCTTGTGTTCGAATCTTTTGGCTCGATTTCTATACTTAAATGCCTTCAGAGTATAATTTAATAGTTTTAGTCTTCAAGAAGGAAGAACCTCTATCTCCTATTGTCTGGAATTGGATTCGGAAAAGGTTTTCCTTTTGTGAGATGGGCTTGACCCTTTATCAGACTTTGTTTAGAGTGTGGATGTGGAAACTAAATTGCACCGTCGATGAAATTATAGATTGAAAAGGTGGGAGTTATCATTGAATAGTCTCCCTCCCCCACCCCCACGCCCCCCAAAAAAAAAAAAAAACCACAAACAAAAACCCGCTTTTTTTTTTTTATCTGTTTTTTTGGGGTGATAATCGATGTTTACGCGATACTGCATCTGAGAGAGACTGAACTACTAGGCTGTGTTTGGTTGCTCGTATCTAGAAGTAAAAGCTGCGGTTATTGGATGAATGGACTTGTTATAAGTTCTTATAGATATAACCCAGGTTCGCCAAGACGAGTTCACCTCACGACGGACAGTTGGTAATTACGCAAAATTGAAGTTTCTTACGAAATCCAGATATGGTTGTCCAAACGGAACCTTATATATATGTATATATGTTTGCCCCTTTTCTTCATTTCAATCTTAGCAGTAAAAGTTGAACGGAATTTTCTTAGTTATGGTTTATCTTTAGTTTTATTATATTGAAGACGCTAGACTATGAAGGGCCTGGTCAAGAAGTAGAACACCGCTCTTTAAATGGTTTGCAGACTCTGTTAATTAACAAATGATATAACTGTGCCGAGCTGCTTGTAATCTGTTTTTAGCTGTGCAGAAGAAGCAAAATGGCTAGCATCGGGCATGGGAATGGATACATAAATGGTGTACTACCAAATAGGCACTCTGCTACAATCTCTGAAGTAGATGAGTTTTGCCACGCCCTTGGGGGAAAGAAGCCAATTTATAGCATACTAATTGCAAACAATGGAATGGCAGCTGTCAAGTTTATACGCAGTGTTAGGACTTGGGCCTACGAGACATTTGGCACAGAGAAGGCTATCTTGTTGGTTGCCATGGCTACTCCAGAGGACATGAGAATCAATGCAGAACACATCAGAATGGCCGATCAATTTGTTGAAGTACCTGGTGGGACCAATAACAATAACTATGCCAATGTGCAACTTATTGTAGAGGTGTGTGCAGTATTTTAAATGAGATTATTTACTTTTCAAATTTTTCTTTATTGTAATTTGCAAAGCACATTTAGTTGTTATAAGTAGTAAATAGCAAAGTACGGAAACACAAAATTTATAGTTGGAGTTTATTTATATTGTTTCTGCTTTTTAAGAGAGTTATCATCCATGGAATTTGAAGTTTCTATAGTAGACGGCAGACTGTATATGTTGCTACCTATCACAATACATTTGATAAAAATTTGCTGCTGCTGTTGCATAATTTTATCCTGTTAGCTGCTAATCTTTTCTTATTACTTGTAGTTTACTGCAGCTTGTTATGACCTTCTTATTGATTTCAGTCATTAGTATAGTAACTTGTGACCTGGTACAACTTCTAAGTCATGCTAATGGGTATGCAATGTACTTCCCAGCTGGCCGAGATAACTCGTGTTGATGCAGTGTGGCCTGGTTGGGGTCATGCATCAGAGAATCCTGAGCTGCCAGACGCATTAAATGCAAAAGGAATTGTATTTCTTGGACCCCCTTCCATATCTATGGCAGCATTAGGAGATAAAATTGGTTCATCGTTGATTGCTCAAGCAGCAGAAGTGCCAACCCTTCCATGGAGTGGTTCTCATGTAGATTTCTATCTCCCCTAATAGAGCCTTCCTTTTTTAAGTGACATCCTAACTTAGGACTTGAAGTTTCTTCTTGCAGGTGAAAATTCATCCCGAGAATTGCCTAACTACTATTCCCGATGACATTTACCGGGAAGCATGTGTCTATACAACAGAGGAAGCCATTGTAAGTTGTCAAGTTGTAGGTTACCCTGCAATGATTAAGGCATCTTGGGGTGGTGGTGGTAAAGGCATACGAAAGGTTTGTTTCTTGTGTAAGCAATATTGTGGCATTTAAACAACTTTATAATAGTGATATTTGTGCAGTTGAATTTGCAAACTAATCTTGTCTTTCATTCCATGAGTCTGTAAGTTAATTTAGAACAGAAAACTAGATAAATATTTGTACTGCTGGAATATTTTGTGCCAATCCTTTGTATGTGTGGTTTATTTGACAAAGGCTAGAGACTAAGAGGCATGTGAATATTGTAGGTTCATAATGCTGATGAGGTTAGGGCATTGTTCAAGCAAGTTCAAGGTGAAGTTCCAGGCTCTCCTATATTTATAATGAAGGTAGCATCCCAGGTATGATCCTCAACTGAACTTTAATCTGAACAACCATGATTCTTGGAGTCTTGATCATATTCTGATAATCTTTTTTGTTTCTAAGCAGAGCCGACATTTAGAAGTCCAGTTACTTTGTGATCAGTATGGAAATGTTGCTGCTTTGCATAGCCGTGATTGTAGTATTCAAAGGAGGCACCAAAAAGTATGATAATGTTTCTGTTATGGCTCCAAATTGTCATGATGAAATGAATCTCTTTAAAGTTCTAATCAGCTATTTGTAAACAGATTATTGAGGAGGGGCCAATTACGGTAGCTCCTCTAGATACGGTGAAAAAATTGGAACAGGCAGCTAGAAGATTGGCTAAATCCGTAAATTACATCGGTGCAGCTACAGTTGAGTATCTCTACAGCATGGAGACTGGCGAGTACTACTTTTTGGAGCTGAATCCGCGTTTACAGGTAATATAACCTTAATTTTGGTCTACATCATAATTTTTAGTTTCTTGTGATTTGATCAATTCTCTGTTTTTTGAATTTCGTTTTCCCATTGGTATTCATTACTATGTTAGTTGATACCTACTTGCAAAATGGCTATATAAGCATAATGTATTCTCTTTCTGAAGCCATGCCAAGCTGTATTTCTTTTTTCTTTTTTTAACTCACTATATCTTAGTTTGTTTCTGTTTTTTTTTTTTCCTGTTCCTAACAGTATTTTCATCAGTGTGACTGATTGTTCAATTGATTTCTTCATAGGTTGAACACCCTGTTACTGAGTGGATAGCAGAGATAAATCTGCCAGCAGCACAAGTTGCTGTCGGGATGGGTATCCCTCTCTGGCAAATTCCTGGTACAACTTAAGATAGAATTTATTATTTCTTTGCTTTCTTGTTGTTTGCCCATTGACTTGATATACCATATTTTCCTTATATGTCTCTTTTTTAACAGAGATAAGGCGCTTCTATGGAGTGGAACATGGTGGGGGTTACGATGCTTGGAGGAAAACATCAGTTTTAGCCACTCCTTTTGATTTTGACAAAGTTGAATCTATGAGGCCTAAAGGTCATTGTGTGGCTGTACGAGTGACAAGTGAGGACCCTGATGACGGTTTTAAGCCTACAAGTGGGAAAGTGCAGGTTAACTACTAAGTCCAACAGACATTCCATGGGTTACATGTTTACACTTCTCATCCCGTTTCTTGTACTGAGTTGCAATATTTCATGCAGGAGCTGAGCTTTAAAAGTAAGCCAAATGTGTGGGCATACTTCTCTGTTAAGGTAAGTAATCCTGTTTCTTTATATATGGATGTAACTTCTATGTCTGAGGGCTAAAAGTTGTTTGGTTATATGCTTATGCAGTCTGGAGGAGGAATTCATGAATTCTCAGATTCTCAGTTTGGTAAGTATCAACTATTACTTACACAATTCTTTCAGCAGTCTAAATGGACAGAATGGGAAATGAAATAGCTACTCTTGATTTTAAATGCCCAAGACATCATTATGAACTTTAAGCAAATGTGGACTCTGGGCTATCATGTTAATATATGCATGCGTGATTATTTTATTTTATTTTTGGCCAAAGTGTGATGATTTATTTTGAGGAGGAACTTACCTTACCATGTTATGAGAAATATGGTTAAAGCAGGCATGCGTGACCTTAGTCAGTTCTAGAGCAACAGTGAGGAAGTTAAATTGGATTTGGTGGGTGGGTGGGTTGGTTGGAATAATAAAAATTTTATTACATAGCTGTTTTAGTAAACACTAATTAATATAAGGCAAATTATATTGAAGTACATAATCTCTTTATTACAAACACATGCATAATTTTGCCTGATGATCCTCAACTTTTAAAGCTACTGCATTGTTATTTATACTATTCTTTTACGCAATTCTCTCTCTTTAAAAAAAGAAAAAAAGCACTTGTGCTGCTTCTTGTTCATATATTCATGGATGTATGCTAGTCCCTTTTTATAACTTATTTTCTACAAGCTTCTAATCTCCTTTTCTTGTAACTCAGGGCATGTTTTTGCATTTGGAGAATCTAGGGCTTTAGCTATTGCAAATATGGTTCTTGGGCTGAAGGAGGTCCAAATTCGGGGAGAAATTCATACCAATGTTGATTATACCATTGATCTTTTAAATGTAATATACTCACAAGCTGATGACTTATTCTATATGAAGTTTTTAGTAATGCAGAAGTAACATTATGACAATATTTGGTCTCAGGCTTCGGACTACAGAGAAAACAAAATCCACACAGGATGGTTGGACAGTAGAATTGCAATGAGGGTTAGAGCAGAAAGGCCTCCTTGGTATCTTTCTGTTGTTGGAGGGGCACTCTATGTAAGCTGAATTTTTTTATTTTCTTTTCTGTTTTTATCTTTTACATCGTGGACTGTATGACCTGTGCTTCTCCTAATTAATGCAGAAAGCTTCTGCTAGCAGTGCAGCTTTGGTTTCAGACTATGTTGGCTATCTTGAAAAGGGACAAATCCCTCCCAAGGTATAGCGTCTAATTGGGAGAAAAATCTACTATATACCTGTATTTAACTCCCTTCTTATTTCCAAGTGATACTGATTTTAGTCAATAATGATCCCAGCACATATCTCTTGTCCACTCTCAAGTGTCCTTGAACATTGAAGGAAGCAAATATACGGTATGCATTGTTATTAATATCAATCTGATGGAACTACTTGTCTAGTTTACTGATTTTTTGGACAGTCATGCCAGCATAGCTACTGATGATTTGTGTAATTAAAATCTTGTAAAATAATTTACAGATTGACATGGTAAGAGGAGGACCAGGAAGTTATAGATTGAGAATGAATGAATCAGAAATAGAAGCAGAGATACATACTTTACGCGATGGAGGTTTGCTAATGCAGGCAAGTGTCATTTCTTTAAACTGTTGTGTATGTGTGCACTTGTGTCTCTGTCCTTCTAGTTTAACCCCTTTACTGTACTATTCACATTCAGATTTATATTATTTAATGATTTGTAAACCATTTTATGTTTCCTAAGAAGTAAATTATTATTATTATTATTATTATTATTATTATTAGTATTATGTGGGCATGAACATTGTTGATAGAGCTTCTAATAAGTATGTAGTCAGATGTAGAATTAAATTCATTTAGCGTAAGTTTTTCGTAGACATGTTATTTTCCTCTATCTTGTAGGTTCCAAAACATGTTCTTAATAGAAAAACAGTACCCTTCTTATAAGGGAAACTTGTATCCCTCCTACATGGTGGCACAATATAACTGGTCCTTCATTCATTATCTGATCTTCAAGTTCTTAACTGGTAACTTTGCTTATTGCAGTTGGATGGAAACAGTCATGTGATATATGCAGAGGAAGAAGCAGCTGGAACTCGCCTTTTAATAGATGGAAGGACTTGCTTACTTCAGGTTAAATGAGTTCAGTTTTACCCTAAAGCTCTACATTTTTCTTTTTGTTTTTCGGGGGGCTAAGGCAAGCTTCTAAACCTTACTTGTATGCAGAATGATCATGATCCATCAAAATTAGTTGCGGAGACCCCATGCAAGCTTCTGAGATATTTGGTTACGGATGATAGTCATATTGATGCAGACACACCATATGCAGAGGTTGAGGTCATGAAGATGTGCATGCCTCTTCTTTCACCTGCTTCTGGGGTTATTCATTTTAAAATGTCTGAAGGTCAAGCAATGCAGGTATTTACTTGTCCCACAATAAAAAGATATGTGTTCTAATTACAATAAAGTTTAAGAAAGCATTTTCTTTTGTAGGCTGGTGAACTTATAGCAAGGCTTGATTTAGATGATCCTTCAGCTGTAAGAAAAGCAGAACCTTTTCATGGGAGCTTCCCAGTTTTGGGTCCTCCTACTGCAATTTCTGGTAAAGTTCATCAGAAATGCGCTGCAAGTTTAAATGCAGCTCGTATGATTTTGGCTGGCTATGAGCACAATATTGAGGAAGTGAGTTTTTTTCTTTGCTTTTATGTGTTAACACTGTATTTTGACTTCCTTATAATTATGTGCATTTTTAGCTTGATATAATAGATCTGTCTTGGCTTTCTGGCTTTTCACTTGTAATATTAATCTTTTATATGCTTGCCTAATTAATCAATTTGACGTCTGTATCAAGGTTATGCAAAATTTACTCTATTGCCTTGATAGTCCTGAATTGCCTTTCCTTCAATGGCAAGAGTGCTTAGCTGTTCTAGCGACTCGTCTTCCCAAAGATCTCAAAAATGAGGTAAGGGTACACCCTTCTGGCTTTACTATCTGGCTTAACATCTGAAGAGTGATCTGACCTGGCCTTGGACTGTGTTATTTGTCAGTTGGAATCAAAATACAAGGAGTTTGAGAGGATTTCAAACTCCCAAAATGTTGACTTCCCTGCCAAATTATTGAAGGGAATCCTTGATGTGAGCTCCTCTTTCTTGAATTTCTCATTCTGATTTTCCCCCGTAAAGTGAATAAACTCATGGGGTGTGTTTTATGCTGCAGGCTCATCTTTCCTCCTGTCCTGACAAAGAAAAAGGAGCCGAAGAAAGGCTTGTTGAACCTCTGATGAGTCTGGTGAAGTCTTATGAAGGGGGACGAGAGAGCCATGCCCGGATTATTGTTCAATCCCTTTTTGAAAAGTATCTTTCTGTTGAAGAACTATTTAGTGATAACATACAGGTTAGTCTGATTATTGGACTGCTGGTACTGATATATATGGGACAAATTAATCAGTTATGAAGTTGACTGGGGTACAAGGACTACAACTGATAAATCTTCTGGGTTGTTCATGCCTGTCCTCTTTTCATTTTTTTTTACGTGTTCTTCCCACAAGACTAGTCTTTCTGGGCAGTAGTACAAGAATCTGTGATAAGTGGTTGTTTCCATCTTATTACTTCCCAGTTTTTGAAAGAAGGCAATTGATCTTCTTTAATATTCTTTATCTAACTGAAAATATTTCTCTCGTATTGTCTTGAAGTGTTGTGAATTAATTAATCAACACTTTTCAGGATTGCTTATTTATCCTTTTCATGCTGATACCAATGGGTTATCATACAGCAAAATCTAAATCAAGAACTTATTAAATGATGTCTCTCTTATTATTTATTTTTCAGAATATTCATAATCTTTTCCCCTTATATCCAGGCTGATGTAATTGAACGCCTCCGTCTTCAATACAAGAAAGATCTACTAAAGATTGTGGATATAGTGCTCTCTCACCAGGTATAACATTTATAACATGCTAAGCTTGAGTATTTGCTTCCTTTATGTGTTTTACTTTTGCAGTCATTACTCTGCATTGCATTTTTTGGGTTTCAGGGTGTCAAGAGTAAAAATAAGCTCATACTGCGGCTAATGGAACAACTGGTTTACCCTAACCCTGCTGCCTATAGGGATCAGTTGATCCGTTTCTCTGCACTCAACCATACAAATTATTCGGAGGTTGGATATTGTCCATGATACAGAGTTTTGTGTATATATTTTATTTTTAGGAGTGTAATGTCTCTACTATTGGGAGATGATGTTATGAGTATATATCCTTTCAATATATTTGAATTCGGTTCCATGTTGCTCACTGTACCAATATGAACTATACTGTTATTGTCTTTTTGTCAATTAATTTCTCTGGAGCATTTTGGTCAGATTACTGACACCCCCATTATCTTGATGCAGTTGGCTCTTAAGGCAAGTCAACTGCTGGAACAAACTAAATTGAGTGAACTTCGTTCTAGCATTGCTAGAAGTCTTTCTGAACTAGAGATGTTCACTGAGGATGGTGAAAATATTGATACGCCCAAAAGGAAGAGTGCCATTAATGACCGAATGGAGGACCTTGTGAGCGCCCCTTTGGCAGTTGAAGATGCTCTTGTAGGTTTGTTTGATCACGGTGATCATACCCTTCAAAGGCGGGTTGTGGAAACTTATATCCGCAGGCTGTACCAGGTATATCTGTTAACTGATGCTTTTTCTTCTGATGATCACCTGCTTTTCTAACGTTTAATATCTTCTATCAGCCATATCTTGTCAAAGGGAGTGTCAGGATGCAGTGGCACAGATCTGGTCTTATTGCTTCATGGGAGTTCTTGGAAGAGTACGTGGAAAGGAAGAGTGGGGTTGAAGACCAAGTGTTTGATAAAGCACTGGTGGAGAAACATAGTAAGAGAAAATGGGGAGTGATGGTTATAATTAAATCTCTTCAATTTTTGCCTGCAATAATCAATGCTGCATTAAGGGAAGCAACCCATAACCTTCATGGAATACTTCCAAATAGTTCTGCGGAAGTGTTTGACTATGGTAATATGATGCATATTGCACTGGCGGGCATCAACAATCAGATGAGTTTACTGCAAGACAGGTACTGGATTTATATAAACTAATCAGCATTCCTTCTACATAGTTGAAATATCAATAGTAATGTAGCCTACAACAGTCCAGTACTTGCATTTAGTTTAAAGTCTCTTCAAATCCAGTTGGTTGCTTTCATATGGTCATTATTGAAATATAATTTAGTTTCCTTCTTAAACCACAACTGGACTAATTTTCATTTTATTGATCTAGTGATCAGAACCTCCAGTCTTTTATTAAAATATTTCTTTTTTTGTGATTTGCAGTGGTGATGAGGATCAGGCTCAAGAAAGGATCAATAAGTTAGCCAAAATACTTAAGGAAAAGGAGGTAGGCTCAACTGTACGTGCTGCAGGTGTTGGAGTAGTTAACTGTATCATTCAGAGGGATGAAGGGCGAGCCCCTATGAGGCACTCCTTTCACTGGTCAGCAGGAAAGCTCTATTATGAGGAGGAGCCTTTGCTGCGTCATCTGGAACCTCCCCTATCCATTTATCTTGAATTGGTCAGTTACTTCGTGACTTTCATTGCATGTTATGCTTTAAATGGGGTGAAAGAAACAAATTGACTTGTATGTTTCTTCCTAAACTCATTGAAATTTCTCTGGATACAGGACAAACTTAAAGGCTATGAGAATATACAGTATACCCCATCCCGAGATCGTCAATGGCACTTGTACACAGTTCTAGATCCCAAGCCACAACCTATTCAAAGAATGTTTCTCCGAACACTTGTAAGACAGCCAGTTACAAGTGATGGATTCTCTTCATATCAAGGGCTAGATGTGGAAACATCCCGTACCCAATTGGCTATGCCTTTTACTTCAAGGAGCATTTTGAGGTCCTTAATGGCTGCAATGGAGGAGTTGGAACTTAATGCACACAATGCTACTGTCAGACCTGAACATGCTCATATGTACCTCTATATCATACGCGAGCAACAAATTAGTGATCTTTTGCCTTATACAAAGTAATTATTAGTACATACTTGTAGATATATTATTCTTCTAGTATAAAGTGACGAATCTTTAATCTGTGTCTGATCTGACAATTTGGGATGTTATTGCCAGGAGAATTGACATAAATGCTGGCCAAGAAGAAACAGCAGTTGAGGCAATCTTGGAAGAACTGTCGCGTGAAATCCATTCATCTGTTGGTGTAAGAATGCATAGATTAGGTGTTGTTGAGTGGGAAGTCAAGCTCTGGATGGCATCTTCTGGACCGGCAAATGGTGCTTGGAGGGTCATTGTCACTAATGTGACTGGCCATACATGCACTGTACATGTAAGTGTTTATTCATTTAAAAAATTTCCAGGAAATCAGTCTTGCATGCCACAACCTTTTGACTCACAGATAGTTAAAGGCTGTATTTCAAAAGAAGACTAGGTATTAGCCTCCATATCAGTGTCAACAATCTGCACTTCTGGTTTAAACCTAATAGATATATACATGACGATTGGTCATTTTAATAATCAATAAGGAGCATTTTTTCTGTATATTTGGTAGAGATCTTCTAATTAGCATTTACTGCTACTTTCATACTCATTTATCGGTGTGTATGATCCTGAAGAATCTGATAAACAACACTGGAGTATAAGCTGTTCCTCCATTTAAGTTTCTTCAGCAGGCTGTGACAAAAAGCTTATGGTTAATGAGGCTCTAAGGGAGAAAAAGAACTTAGAAGCTTTTTTTCTTTTTGAAAATGAAAATAATAATGATAACTGGGTAGAATGTTTTTCTCCTTTTGTCAATTGAAAATTGTTCAGAGTACAAAATGAATAAAAGACAACTATGAAAATCTTTGGCACTAAGGACATTAAAATATTGGTGAGGAGCAGAGGACAACTATGACTTTTTTCTTGTATAGGTCAACTTTAAATTCTGTGTTAACTATATGTCAGTTTCTGTATTGGAAGAATTATTAATGAAGATGGTTCATGAATCATGGTTTGATTGTCAATTAATATATTTGCAGATATACCGAGAACTGGAGGATACCAGCACACACAAAGTGGTATACAGTTCAGTCACTGTAAAGGGTCCTCTGCATGGTGTACCAGTGAATGAAAACTATCGACCTTTGGGAGTTATTGACCGAAAACGTCTTGCAGCAAGGAAGAACAACACCACATATTGCTATGATTTTCCACTCGTAAGTCATCTTGTGACTTAAAATTTAACTTTCTTTCCTCTGCATGTGTGTGATTGCCCTTTCCTTTTAATTCCCATATTATATAGACAAAGCAAACTGTTTTTCTGAGATGTGTTACTTGCAGGCATTTGAAACAGCTTTGGAGCAATCATGGACAATCCAATGCCCAGGATTTCCAAAGGCTAAAGATAAAGTTCTTCTAAAAGTAACAGAGCTTAAGTTTGCTAACAAGGAAGGTAATTGGGGTACTCCTCTTGTTCCCGTGGAGCGTCCCTCTGGACTCAATGACGTAGGCATGGTGGCCTGGTTAATGGAAATGCATACTCCTGAGTTCCCAAATGGAAGGACAATATTGGTTGTAGCAAATGATGTGACCTTTAAGGCTGGTTCTTTCGGCCCAAGAGAGGATGCATTCTTTCGTGCAGTAACTGATCTTGCGTGTGAGAAAGGACTACCATTGATTTATCTAGCAGCGAATTCTGGTGCCCGTTTAGGTGTAGCTGAGGAAGTCAGAGCCTGTTTCAGAGTTGGTTGGTATGACGAATCTAACCCTGAGCATGGGTTGCAGTATGTATATTTAACACCTGAGGATTATTCTAGGATTGGATCATCAGTGATCGCACATGAGTTAAAGCTGGAAAGTGGAGAAACCAGATGGATAATTGATACCATTGTTGGGAAAGAGGATGGTCTAGGGGTTGAAAACTTAAGTGGCAGTGGAGCCATTGCTGGTGCCTATTCAAGGGCATATAAGGAGACTTTCACATTGACATATGTGACTGGAAGGACTGTTGGAATAGGGGCTTATCTTGCTAGGCTTGGAATGAGGTGCATACAAAGGCTTGATCAGCCCATAATTCTTACTGGTTTTTCTGCTTTAAACAAACTTCTTGGTCGGGAGGTATACAGCTCTCACATGCAACTTGGTGGGCCTAAGATCATGGCAACAAATGGAGTTGTTCATCTTACAGTTTCAGATGATCTTGAAGGTGTTTCTGCTATTTTGAAGTGGCTCAGCTACATTCCTTCTCATGCAGGCGGTACACTTCCCATTGTACAACCCCATGATCCTCCAGAAAGGCCTGTGGAGTATTTCCCAGAAAACTCATGTGATCCTCGTGCTACCATCTGTGGTTCTGTAGATGGTAATGGAAAATGGCGGGGGGGAATTTTTGACAAGGACAGCTTTGTGGAGACACTAGATGGATGGGCAAGGACAGTTGTTACAGGAAGGGCAAAGCTTGGAGGAATCCCTGTGGGAATTGTTGCTGTTGAGACACAGACAGTGATGCAAGTTATACCTGCTGATCCAGGCCAGCTTGATTCTCATGAAAGGGTGGTTCCTCAGGCCGGGCAGGTCTGGTTTCCTGATTCTGCAACTAAGACAGCCCAATCAATACTAGATTTCAACAGAGAAGAGCTCCCGCTTTTCATTCTTGCAAATTGGAGAGGTTTTTCAGGTGGTCAGAGGGACCTTTTTGAAGGAATTCTTCAGGCTGGATCAACCATTGTGGAGAACCTTAGAACATACAAGCAGCCCATATTTGTGTACATCCCAATGATGGGTGAACTCCGAGGTGGGGCATGGGTTGTTGTAGACAGTCGAATCAATTCAGACCACATTGAAATGTATGCTGATCGAACAGCTAAAGGTAATGTCCTTGAGCCAGAAGGGATGATAGAGATCAAATTTAGGACAAAGGAATTGTTGGAGTGCATGGGTAGACTTGATCAACAACTGATAAATCTGAAAGCAAAATTACAGGAGGCCAAGAGTAATAAGGCCCTTGGGACCATTGATTCCCTCCAGCAGCAGATTAAATCCCGTGAGAAACAGCTTTTGCCTGTGTACACACAGATAGCTACCAAATTTGCTGAACTGCATGATACCTCCTTAAGAATGGCTGCGAAGGGGGTAATAAGAAAAGTTCTTGACTGGGGTAACTCCCGTTCTTTCTTGTACCAGAGACTGCATAGGAGAATTAGTGAGCATTCGCTGATCAACAGTGTCAGAAATGCTGCTGGTGGCCATTTGTCTCATACATCTGCAATGGACTTGATCAAAAATTGGTATTTGAATTCTGATATTGCCAGAGGGAGAGATGATGCTTGGTTGGATGATGAAGCTTTCTTCAGATGGAAGAATGAACAGCAGAATTACCAGGATAAATTAAAGGAATTGCGTGCCCAAAAGGTGTTGCTTCAACTGACAAATATTGGTGACTCAGTTTCAGATTTGGAAGCTTTACCTCAAGGTCTTGCTGCCCTTTTACGCAAGGTAAATATTATCTTTTCATGTCTTTTTTTTTTTTTCTTTAAATTTTATTTGTTACCTGCTTTGTCTATTGCATCCTCCTAAAAGTGGTTGTTTGAATCTCATGCAGTTGGAACCATCAAACCGTGCAAAATTGATTGACGAGCTTCGGAAGGTACTTGGTTAGAAGGCTGGTGCTTCACAAGGGTACAATACAATAAATACTCGTAATTTGTTCATTGATTTTCCAGCTTCTGTAATGGTTACGGGTAGATGGACATCTATTTAATTGATACATTTCTTCAACCAAGTGCTGAATCTCACCTTTATTTGGCAAAAGTGATCTTCAGGGAACCATGTCTTCATAAAGTGTAAATCATGTTAGTGATAGATAGATGTAAAATTTCTGCAGTCGGAGGATCACAACCAGCATTGGCATGTTCCTTTTATTTATATGCTGGCTGATTGATTCTTTTCATGTATCTGAATAAATGTTATAATTTGTAATATATTTGATTATTTATGCATCCAAAATTTTGGGCATTTAATGAGGATGATTATTTACGCAGCCATTTTTTCTGTTCCATTTTCATGTTTGGTAATCAAATTTCTAGGATGATTGTTGGGAAAATTGCCTTTTTGTTCCTCTGAATTAAAATTAAATTCTAAAATTAGTACATGAATTTTATTCTTTTTTGCATGAATTTTAAAATGTAATAAAATGTTCTCCTAATCATCATATATTGCTTTAGAGAATGTTTTGTTACATCCTGAAGTTTATCAACTATTTTGTTATTTATTAAAGTTTATATTTTAATTTTATAAGTAAATTTTAGTTTATATATCTAACTTTGCTAAGTGCAATTGTAAATTTATTCAAATAAAATAAAGAATCTTGTTATAGAAAGTTCAAGTTGAATATTAATTTTTACTTAGAAATTATTATTTATAAAACAAAATAATATATGTTAAAGCCCGGCAATCTTAACACTAACATTATCAATTGCAGTTTCTTTTTTCTTTTTAATTTCAAATTTCAAATCTTTTGATCTCTTTCCTCTTTCATCAATAAGATCAGAGGCATATGATAAAAGCCTAGCAACATATCGACACACATATATGAGATAAATTGTAGAAGAGAGGGTCAAGGGAGGAAAGGACATCAAGGTTCGCCCCTCTCACTATTTCTTTCTATGTTTTGTTATACAGTGAATCTATCTTTTACCTCCATGAGCTTTGGAAAGTCATCACTAATCTTCAACCTTTGTTTTTTTTCTCTCTCTTCCCTATATCCTTCCATTCCTCATTTTGCTATTGAAAAATCAATTGTTAGGGCAACATTTATGGAATGTTTGACATAGGAATTGCCAAGGCAACATTTATGGAATGTTTGACACAGGGTAAATATAACTATTGTCGAAATAAATATCTTTTAGGTTTTAACTCTTAGAAGGTTGTTAAAGACTCATCACCATTTACAATGGAGGTGGAGTTGAAAGAATCTTCAATCTTTGAGTAAAGTTCTATGGGGATATCAAATTAAGCACCTATTTTTGGGTGTGGTAGTTTTGATCACAACTATTGTATTTATTCTCCTGTTATGAGCCATAATTTTTTACTTAAAGAGGAGAATATTTAGATTAAATAATCCTTTTTTTAGCTCTATTCATTCTTTTGTCTTTTATTATTGAGGTGATATTACTATTTGCTTGTAATCATCATAGGTTAACACAGTGACTTTCAATAATTAGATATTTTTTAAATTTGTCTATAGGGAGAGAAAATGCAAAGTTGAGAAGAATTCCTCTTCGATTTGATTTTGTAGAGCAATCAGAATTTTTAGGGGAGAATAAAAGACAAATCTCCTAATCAAAACCCAGAAATCATGCAAGAAAATAAATAATATTTTCTTGACCATTACATTTAATATGAGAAATAAGGAAAGAAATCATGTGCCAAATAAGGGAGGAAATCAAAAATTAAAGATGGAAAGAAAATAAGTCACACAAAACATAAGAATCACGTAGGTAATCCAACATGATTCTCTTAACACTTCCCTTCAAGTTAGGAAGTAGATATCAAGCATGCCCAACTTGTTATTAAGGTCTTCAAACTTCACTTGAGATAAAACTTTAGTTAAAAGATCAGTTGCTTATTCTTAAGAAGGGATGTAGGTTAATTCAAAAATACTAACATCTGCTTTTGCTTAATGAAATGCATGTCAATCTCAACACACTTTGTTTTATCATGGTGGACTAGATTCTTGGCAATGCTAATGGTTGCCAAGTTATCACAAAAGGCTTTCATAAGGCAAATAATTGATATTCTCATTTTATCCACAAGACTTCACATATTCCGTGAATAAGAGCTCAAAATTCCATTTTGGCATTACTTCTAGCAATCACTATTTGTTTTTGCTTCTCCATGTAATAAGATTTCCTTATAGAAAGGTATAATACTATGAAGTTATGCATCTATTAGTAATAGATCTAGCCTAATCAATATCAACATAGACTTCTATGCCTCATTTTTCATTTTTTCTTGAAGAAAATTTCTTTACTAGGTGTCATTTTCAAATATCTTAAAATTCTATAAACTGCTTTTGTGTGTTTCTTTGTAGGCTTGTTCATATACTAATTGAAAACACTAATGAAAAACCTGATGTCTAGTTTGGTGTGTGAGAGGTAAATGCACTTCCCAACTAATCTTTGGTATCTTTCAATTTCAATTGGAGACATCTCTATTTTCCCCTGGGGAATCCTTAGAATTACCATTACTTAGCTTTCAACTCGCCTCTGGCCTTCAAATGAAATGTGAATAATCTATCCTCCCCTCTTTGAAACAAAGGGTGCTTCTAGTCTCCATAAGAGTCTTAGTTGGTTTACACCCAATCATTCCAGTTTCTTTAAGGAGGTCAAGTGTGTACTTTCATTGAGAGATGATGATTCTCTTCTTTGAGCTTGCCACCTTCATCCCAAGAAAGTACTTTAGTTCCCTTAGATTCTTGATCTCGAATTCACAAGCAAGAAAATCTTTCAACCTCTTAATCACTTTTACAAAATTGCTAGTCACAACGATATCGTCAACATAGACAATTAAGATGACAATTTTATTCTCATAAGAGAATTTTAGAAACAATGTGTGATTAGCTTGTGCCTGGGTATAACTATAACCCTTTATAACTTTTAGGAATTTTTCAAACTAGGCCTTTGGAGACTATTTGAGGCCATATAGGAATTTCTTTAATTTACAGACTTTATTCTTGCAAAGAAGGAAAATAATGCTAGGACATAGTTGCATGTAAACTTGTTCCTCTAGTCTCCATTGATAAATGCATTTTTAACATCCAATTGATGTCCTAATTAGTTGCTAAAGAAAGCAAAAATTTTATTGTCTTGAGTTTCACAATGAGAATAAACGTTTCTTGATAATCTATGCCTAATGTTTGCATGAATCTTTTTGCGATAAGCCTTGTTTTGTGGTGGTTAATAGTCTCATTAGAGTTGTATTTGATTGTAAACACCTATTTGCATTCAATAGGTCTTTTTCCTTCAGGAAGCTTAATAATCTCCCAAGTGTTATTTTTTTAAAGGTTGACATCTCTTTTTTAACAGCTTGATTCCATTATGGTGTATGAAGTCCTTCTTGTATACTTTGTGGAATTTTTTTAAAAGAGATGTGAGTTAAAAAAGTCTTATATTTAGGTGAAAGTTTGTTAGAACATTCAAAGTTACAAATAGGGTAATAGGAAAATCCAAACAATCATCTAAGGTAGAGTTATGAGAGGTAGACAAACCTCGTCTCCAAAAGAATTCTTTGTTATGGCTTGGTGATGTGCAAGGCCCGTGCACTTCTGTCTTCTTCTTTCTAGTATAAACTTAAAGTCCTTTTTCTTCCTTTTTTTGGTTTAGGTTCTAATTTATTGTATGAAGGCTGTTATAAGTAGGATCAAAGTTAGATGTGTTCAAAAGAGTCATAAATTGGTCTTCCACAATAAGGTGATAATCACTTTGATAATTTTGGCTATTTTTAAGTAAAGGATAATCGCTACTTCTACTATTTCATCAATTTTTAGGTCCAATAAACTCCATTCACTTTCTTAAATCTCCCCCTAAATGGTGATTTTTGGATAATGTGGTTGATGCTCAAAGAAGATGACATCAAAGGTAACATAAAACTATCTAGTAATGGGAGAATAACATTTGTAACCCTTCTTGGTGGAAGAGTAGCCTAGAAAAATATATTTACGAGATTTAGATTCAAGTATCCTACCATCGGAAGTATGAATAAAGGCAATGCAATGAAAGATCCTGAGTGGGAAGAAGGATAAAAGATGTGTGTTAGGATAGGATAGAAGAAGTGTTAAAGAGATGTTTGAAAGTTCAGGGTCTTTATAGGCATCCAATTAATCAAATAGGTAGCAATGAGAATGGCTTCCCCTAAGAAATGTGTAAAAACATTGGAAGAAATGAGAAGGGATCTAATAATCTCTGGAAGGTGCTTGTTCTTTCGTTAAGCTACCCCATTTTGTTGGGGGGTATTCACACAAGTGATTTGATGAATTATCCCATATTAGTTAAAAAATTGTTGAAAATCAAAGTTGATATATTCTTGACCATTGTCAAGTTAAGCCACTTTTATCTAAGTATGGAATTGGGTCTGAATCATATGGCTAAATTTTTTAATAATTTAGGGAACTTTGGATTTTTCATGTATGATATACACCTAAGTAAGTCTTGTATAGTTATCAATAAGAGTAACAAATCATTTAGCCCTAGAAAACACTAGGTATCCTTGAGGGACCCCATAAATGACTATAAACGAAAAGAAAAGGATGGGAATATTGGTATGGTCATAGGGAGTAATGATGTTTGATATACTTGGATTTTTGACATACTTCACAATGTAAAGAACCAACATCTTTATTGAATAATTTGAGAAACAACATTTTTAAATACCCAAAGTTAAGGTAACCCAACTAAAATTGCCAAAGCATGATCTCGTTATTGATCTCAACAGTTAAAAAACATTGCTTGCCATGACCACTACCAGGATGAAGCATGTAGAGCCTTACATACTCCTCAGCATGTTTAATCATCTTCCCTGATGTCAAGTCCTGGAAGAAACAAACATCGTGCTGAAATTTAGTCACATAACCTTGATCCTTGGCTAACTTGCTAATAGAAATTAAATTGTGGGTTAGCTTAGGCATAAAAAGCATATTAATAAGTGTTAATTCAGTAAACAATGTAATTGAACATATGCCTTTATCCTAAAAAAAAGTGCCATCAGTATTTTTTACCACTAATTAAGGACAAGGAGCAAAGCCAGAGTAATATAAGACTTGTTACTAATCATGTAATCAATGGCAGCGGGGTCTACAACTCAATGTGGGCTTGAGAGACCAGGGCAATTAAAGTGGTCCTTCATAGCTTGGTAGGTGTTAGGATTGTAGAACAAGTTTTTCATAAACTCAATCCACTTATTGCTGAAGAGGGCATGATAAAGTGGTCCTTCATAGCTTATGATATTGTCTCAAGTTTCAAATTTGGCGTTGGGCTTGAAATTGATAGGTTTGCCATGTAATTTCTAGCTTTGGTCTTTTGTATATTAAGTTTATGACGATGGTCACATGTAGGGCATGATTGCTAGTTGTTTGCCTTTTACATTTACTATCTGGGTAAGGGGATGACATGCCATGGGCAAGCAGAGTAGAGGAATATGAGAAGACAGTAAGGTTAGCATGATTTTTTTTACAACTTTCTTCACAGTTAGCTATCCCTGTTTAAAATCATGAAGAAACATTTTTATTTCAATTAAGACATTAGCATTTTATCTAATGAGGTATGTATCACAAACAACTTTTTAAATTTTAACGACTGTTTTGCATAAAAAAAAATCTCTTACTTTAAGTGTCATAGAGTTAATAAGTTATGATGTAATCATATATATTTTTAGCATCCCAAATAAGCTATTTAGAGTTGCTAGGTTCAAGTATAGGAACTTCATCTATGAGATAGGTAGCCTTTCATTTACCTCTACCATACATCATAACTGAAGAGAACCATTGGAGATAATTTGTACCATTAAATTTATGCCTAATGATCATGATTGGAAAGGATTCCATGGCTATGATGAGACCAACAAGAGAAGACCTTTAGGCTATTTGGGCACTAGACCTAAGAGAGGATAGAAAAGAGAGGTTTTAACCATTTTTTAGTATTGTCGTGGTGGAGGAAGCAAACCCATCATGGGTCTTCATGGTAAGGGCAAAATATCTGCCAAAAGTGATAGGTATATTAGGAATCTAGCTTTGATACTATGAAGGTTTTGAGAAAAAAAATGAGAGAAAATGTAGAGCTGAGAAGAATTTCTCTTAGTATCTGATTATGTAGAATAGCCACAATCTATTGGGGACAACAAAAGATAAATCTTTTAATTAAAGCCCATAAATAATATAAAAAATAAAGTAATTAGTCTTTCTAATAAAGTTATATTTGACCACTACATTTAATAGGAAAAATAAGAAAAGAAATCATGTGCCAAATAATGGAAGAAATCAAAAGTTAAAGATGGAAAGAAAATAAGTCACACAAAATTTAAGAATCACGTGAGTAATCTAACATGATTCTCTAATAGTTATTGTGCCTATAAAGGATAGATTTGTAAAAGGCTAGAAAATTCTTATTTTGGAAGCAAGATTATACATGCATGCACAAGAGAAAAACTAACTTTAATGCAATCAATTATAAATAGCAATCTATGATCTTAGTAGATATCCTAACTTTAATATAGTTATGTTGTGGAATTTTAAGATATTCCAACCTACTTTTGCTACTATAGGTTTGATTATAGCAATCATTTAGCATGTTTAAATTTAGCTTGTTGATGTTTTATTTTTTCGTAAGTAATAACTACATCTGTGCAGTTTATAGTTTTTAGTATTTTTAAATTTTGTAACTTTTGTGACCACTTATTTTGATATGAATTTCAAATATAGTTGTATATTTCTCAAAATGGCAAATCACTATTAATTAAAGGAGTTTTAATAACTAATTAAAAACATTATAACTTTGTAATAGTATATTTTGCTACTATGAATTTCATGTTTAAGATTTCAATTTTTACCCATGAGTAGTTTATATATATTCTAATTTAATAAAAAGTATTCAAATACCACGTGCAATGCACGTGTCTCTTAACTAGTTTTTAGAAAAAAAAATTTAAGTGTAACACTTTGTTGAGGTTGAACTTTTTATAACAATATTCTAAAATAAGTAAATAAATAAATAGCTAAGTAGACCTTCAATTTTCAAAATATTAAATAGTCAATCCAATAATTTAAATTGCACTAAGTAATCTTACTTCCCTTAGCATATAATATCACTTTTAGTCTCTTCAAGACAGTCTAAATGTTCATAATTGTTGTTCAAATTAACTTTACAAGCTTGTGATAGCTAAATAGAAAAAGAAAATGTTACCTAAAGATGTATTTTTAATTTGAAGTTGTGAAAAAAAGGAAGAATGTGAAGAATGAGAAAAGTGTTTTCTTGATTGAATTGAGTAAGTGAATAGATACAATGAACTTAACTTTCATGAATCATGCATCACTTATATATATATATATATATATATGTATATATATAAAGCTATTCAACTACCTATATTTCACATTTTGTTTTAACATCTAACTAACTAAAGATAAAACTATTTGCTTAACTAATTGTTACAGCCATTACTCAACACTCCCATTCAAGTTGAGATTAAAAAAACTTACAAGACCCAACTTAGACATTAGATAATGATAGTGTTATCTATTAAGAGCCATTGTCAAGATATCTGCCAATTGTTCTTTGGTCCTTGCATACTGCATCTTAATCATCCTCTTTTGTAACCTTTCTCCTATAAAATGACAATCAATCTTTATATGTTTGGCATATTCATGAAATACCAAGTTTGTTGTCATATGAATGGCTTCTTTACTATCACACTTTGGTGTTATTAGTCTTATTCCTTTAATCTTCAAGTATAGAATAAGTTGAGTAACAAACCAATTCTAATACAACAATTCCCATGGCTCAATATTCAACTTCTATTGATGATCTTAATATAGTATTTTGCTTCTTTGACTTCTATAAAATCAATAAATGCTCTAGTTTAACTAGATATCCATTAAATGACCTTTTGGACAAAAGGGTAAGTCACCCAATCAAAGTCATAGTAATATTCCAATTTCATTTTACTAAAGGTTGACATGAAAATGCCTAATCCAAGATTTTGCTTCAAGTATCAAACTACCTTAACAGTTGCATCCATGTGGGATGATTTAGGTTAATTCATTAATTGACTTAATTATTACACTGCATAACTTATATCTAACTCTATCATGATAAGATATATTAATCTTCCAATCCACCTTTGAAATTTCCTTAATTATGATAGTGGCTTATCATTAATATTTGCCTTCATATCATATTTAGCCAATGTTAAGTTCACATTTTGATCCAAAGATACTCCCCTTGGAACCATTTAAGTCTAGTTTTGCAATTAAGTCAAGAGAATATTTCCTTTGATTTAATATAATTCCATCATTTAATCTAGCAATTTTAATTTTCGGTTTTTGATTTTGAAATGATCATGCAGAAATGACTTTTTTCTTTTACAACTTTTATGATATTTCCAATCATTAGTAAATCATCTACATATATCAATAGGATTGTGAAGTGACTCCCTTTTTCTTTGATGAACACATAGTAGTATGTTTGCTTTGTTGAAAGCATGCTAGAAGCTTCTATGAGTTTTAAGTTCCATTGTCTTGATACTTGCTTCAATCCATAAAATGATTTTTGTAACCTGCATACCATATTCTCCCCCTAGCTACCAAATCTTTAAGGGAGCTTTATGCAAACTTATTCATGTAAGTCACCCTACAAAAAAGCATTAAAGATATGTGTATGAAATAATGGCCAATTTTAAATAGTTGCAAAAGCAATAATTGTCCTTATTGTGACCATTTTTATTATTAGAGAAAATGTGTCATGATAATTAATGCCCTCTTTTTAATTTTAACCCTTTGCCACCAAGCATGCTTTATAATGTTTAATGTTACCATCTGCCTTATATTTGATCTTATAAGCCTATGTGTAATTGATTGGGGTTTTACCATAAGGTAAAGGAACTATTTTCCATGTCTGATTTGCTTTAAGTGCTTATATTTCAATTTTAATAACTTCAACCCATGCCTCATGTTTGATTGCTTCTTTGATAGAGATGGGTTCAATACTACAAGAAATAGATAAAAGATAATATTGATAAGGAGTTGAGAAGTGAGAGTATGATATATGATTGGCTAAAAAGGATAAAGCATGGTAAGTGCATACTAATGAAAGAAAAATAATTGCTTGTCATGGAAAGCCTTGGGGATATAGTAAGGCATTTAGAATCTTTAGGTTTTAATAGTCTAGTAGATTGTCTACTCATACGAAGTTGTTAAGAGGATGAAAGATTCTTATTAAAAGTGACTAAATCAATATGATCAAGAGATGTGGATGGTGAAGGTTGAATTGTTGGTGAATTTATGATTTGTGTATATATGTCAGAGGTGCCAATAGGTAGGGTATAATTTGAATGATGATAGAAAACATCGTTGACAAGAAAAATATGTAAGTGAGAAGTATTATTAAATGCAAATGGAAATATGTTTTCACGAAATATCATATCTTGGTTGATTTTAAAATATTTAGTGGCAAGATTATATAGGATATAACCCTTTTAGGTAGTTGAATAACCTAAGAAGGCACATTATACATTTCTATATAACAATTTATCTTTGTGGTTTAGGACTTTGGCATATGCTAGACAACCAAAGACCTTTGGTAAGCAAAGTCACATAGTCTTTTGTAAATCATTTCAAATGGTGATTTAAGGTTAAAAAATTTTGTTAGGATTTTTTTTATAAGGTAAGTTGCAGTTTTGATGCTTTCTCCTTAGAATCTAATAGAAAGTTTGGCTTGAAACATGAGGGCTTTAACAATTTCAAGGAGATGTCTATGTTTTCTTTCAACCACCCTATTTTTCTAGCAGGTGTAGGGATAAGAGCTTTCATGGACATTGCCTAGGTGAGAAAATGTTGGTTGAGGTCTTTACTGAAAAATTCATGCCCATTATCAATTCGAATGGTTAGAGCCTTGGCATCAAAATGGTTTTTATATAGGCTATGAAGGTTTTAATGTCATTTATGACTTCATTCTTGTATTTCATGAGAAAAGTCTAGGTAACTTGAGAAAAATTAACAACAATCATTAGAACGTATGTGTCCTTGATAAGTTGGTGTGTCATAAAGACCCTAAATGTTCACATATATCAGTTTGAAGTTATGATTTGTACTAGTTTAACTTTATGGAAAAGGTAATCGAGCTTGTTTTACTTAAGGACAAATTGGACAAGGAAAAGAATGATTTAAAGCATCAAAATTTAGTTTTATTGATGTAATATTTTGTAAACATGAGTAAGGTACATGGCCAATTCTATTGTGCCATAAAAAAATTATCTTATTTACATTAAGTACTAGAATTTGTAGTTAAATTGGAATTTGCACTAAAGTGTATATTTATTGAATTTGATCAAATTTTATTAGGTGGGATTTAAAAATTAATGGTAACAATATCCAAGTCTCTCTATCTTTGAGATGTTGAAGCAAATAAAGTTCATTATTTGTTTTACCAATCTTCTTGACCATTCCACTTCGAAGATCTTGGAAAAGACAAAATTAAGGATAAAAGGCAATAAAGCAATTATAATCGTTTGTGAGATTAGCTACGGAAATAAGATTAAAGCAAAATTTTAGGACACATAAAACATCTCTTAATGTAATGTGTTCTAAGATTCTAACTTCACCCACGTGTGATACAAGCACCTTCTAATCATTAGGTAAGATTACTAAATTATGAGATAAGCAAGGTTTAAAAGAACCGATACCTAAAAGTTAGTATGGAATTGCATGTATTGTGATTAGTTGCTCCAATGTCTAGAACCCACATACCTCATGTATTTAAAGTGTATTTAAAGTGGCGGAACAAGAGATTATACCTGTTGTGTTTGCTATTACCTCATATCATTCTTTATTTAGCAATTGCAATATCTTAACATACTATTCTAGAGTAAAATTTGGCATGGAATTGGATTGTATTGCCTTCTGCGTGTTGGTCACTTTAAACAATTCAAGGCTAGCTTGATTTGCAAATGATTTTTTAGGTTTTTACTATTTAATAAATTTAAAGTCAGTTGGAAATCCAATGCATTTGTAACAATTCTCTTTCTTATGCCTCTTAATGTGACAATCGTTACATTCACTTAAGAATCTTGAATTTTTTCCTATAGTGGTCATACCACTTATAGATAGCAGTGTTGTGTTGTTAGTATTAATGTTGGAAGTAGTGTGAATAGTTCTCATCCTTTGAGATTCATTTGCAAAATTAGAGAATAAGCTTGATTTACAAATGGTAATAGATTAATAAGCAAGATTTGACTTCTTGCTTAATTGAATACTTCATTAAGTTTGAGCAAGAATTGGAATAGCCTTTGCTACTGCACTACTTTAACATAAGCTCTAAAAGTTCAGCATTCACATGATGGGAAAACTACTATGGTAGAATATTCATCCCAAAGTTCCTTGAGTCTTGTGAAATAATTAGAGACTAACATATTCCTTTAATTAAGTGAATGGATCTCCCCCTGAAGTAAGAAAATCCAAAATTCGTTCATCTTGTCAAACCTCTCTTTGAGATCCTCCTAAAGTGAATGGGCATTCAATGAGTAAACTACCCTTGTGAAGAGCTCCTTTGAAACATAATTTCAAATCCATGATAGGACCACAGCATTGCACCTCTCTCATTGAGCATGAAAAGCATGTTCTTGCCTTTCTTTCAATAAGAACCATCAATAAAACCAAGTTTATTATTGGCTAACAAGGCAATCTTCATGGTTTTACTCTATACAATATAATTCTCCACACTAATTAACAATTAAGATACAAGGACTATCCTTGAAGCGTTTGAAGGATGAAGGAAAAAGGGATGATTGAAATTAACAGTAGAGACTTGATCAGCATCTCTTCCATGGTGCATCAAATTTGAATTTGCATTTGTTGATGACTTTATGCTGCATTGAAGCTACTAATGATCTCAAAGATGATTCTCTCATACCATGTAATTTGAAGTAAAAGACAGAAAGAATGTGAAGAATGAGAAGAAAGTGTTTTCCTAATTAAATTAAGTGAATGATTCAATCAACTTAACTTCCATGTATTGTGTATCCATTATATATATACATAAAAAGCTATACAATTATCTGTATTTTACATTTTATTTTAAAAACTTAACTAACTAAAGATAAAACTACTTGTTTAACTAATTGTTACAACCATCACTCAATAGTAATGTTAAAGAAATTGAACTAGATCGATCAATCTAAATGAAAAATTGACGAACCAATCACTAGTCTGATTTGGTTGACCCATAAAACTAATCATCTTAAGAACTAATAAAAAAATAAAAATAATCAAAAATCAATAAAAACCAATAGGTCATTGGATTGGAATTGCCCAAAGTTTTCATAAGCATTTTTTGGCTTTTTGTTCATTGGCTTACTTGATGTAGAAGTTTATTAAGTTATTGGCTAATAACTATCTTAAACTTATTCCATCAAATTCTTGAGACTTTTCTAATATCAAAATCAAGTTGAAGGGCCAAATTGGTTCTCATTATACTATAGATTAATGGCTTTATCACGAAGAATTAATTCATTGATTGCCCTTGTTAAAATTGGTGTAAGCATAAAAACTAAATAGTACAATAAAGGTCTATCGTATTTTATTTGTGTTTCTTGTCACTAACCTAGTAATTTTTTAATCTTATGAAATCACATAATCAAATATACAAGATGAAATCTAGTTAAATCATTAATTGAGTATTTGTTGATATTAATTGAGCAAAAAAGCCTCACTTATTATATCATTTTTGAGTTGGTAAGCTTTTACTTTTGTTTCAATGGTGGCATGATGCAAACTTTATCACTCAATTATGTGCTTATTTTGGAATCAACGAATATGTTTATGGAAAATATAAATATATCTAATTTATTATATTAAACTTTTAATATATAAAATTAAAAATATGTATTTAGTTATTACTAGTTCAACTACAATTAAACTAATAAATTGTGAACCAATGTCTTTACCTATTCAATGACTAGTCTAATTTTAAAAATATTACTCAACAGTATTGGTAATGATTTTTTAAAAATTTATATGGAGTGATAGACCCAAAAAAAATCCTAGAATAAATTGTGTTAACTTTTTATAAAATTTAATTAAATTACGCTTGATACATATTTTATTCAAAAATTACACTTGATTCTTTTGATAATTTCATAAATATTGTAAAAATTTCATTTCTAATTTAATTTTTATTAAAGAAGTTAACTTTCTATACAATATAATAATATAATTTTATTTTTTAAAGCTCCAATATAATAATTTGATTTTATTCTTTATAGTTTTATTTAAAAAATATATTTATTGTATAAAAAGTTAACTCCATTAACAAAATATATATAAAAGAGAACTATGTATAAAGTTTAAAACAAGAAAAATATTGAATATAATTCTACTAAACGTGAGATAAAATTTGTATAATTTACTCTAAATCTTATATTAATAGCCATCAAATTACCTTCCAAACTAAGCCAAGAGCCCATGACTGCTGGATTGGAGGGTGAAGCAGCTCTTAGGTTGGATGCAAAAGGAATTTCACAATATGATATTAATCAATATTTTTTCTTGGTGCTCTAGGTGGTTCTCCACTAGCGCTTAATCAATCCGTTGCTTGTTGGGTGCTAGTGCGCTAAGCCTATTAGCTGAAGTTGTTGAGCGCGTTAGCGCTTAATCAATCCGTCGCTTCTTCCTTTCGTGACTCAAACTGCCGGTACGCTTTCCGGATAGCGTTCATTTGGATAAAGCCTTGCAGAAGCCGAAAATAGCTGCCAAATATTTTCCCCCCAACCATATAAAAACAGTGCTAGCAGAGCAGCCATGTTGGTCCATGGAGACATGAAAATTGCAAACTGAAGGATTTGCCCGTTGTGTAAGAATATTGAAACTTCATCTGTATTTTGCCTAATCGAAGTTTTACAAAAGGACTAAAATAATTATTCGGAGGAATTATATCTCAAAATGAGCATCATACATTAAATCCCTTAGGACAGTGACCCAGATGAAATTTTGCATATGATCGAAAGGATGAATCCGAAAAAATTTACTGGGCAAAACCAGTCACATATCGGGAGACTCCTATTTACCAATACAGAACTTGCCAAATATATTGGATAAAACCTCTTCCGATATATCTACTCCACTGATCTGCCCAAGCGCCAGTGCCGCATCCCTTAAATCAATTGTCCAAAAATCCAGAGGTAGTTTCTCCTCTATCGATGACTTTAATCTTACAAAAGCTTCCTTTGTCCGAACAAGTTGTTCACATTGTCTCTGAAAATACATCAAACACACGAACACAACAAACAACAAAACATGATTTTTCTTTTTCTTTTTCCGTCAATTTATGTGCAGAAGTAATGCAGTTAAAGACTATCACCAGCTACGACTCAATGGTAGCATGATTTGAACAACTACGTTACCAGATATAGATGAACGATCCCAGTAGCCTAAAAATCTAATGATTCTCTGATCCCTGGCAGAAGGACTACAGTAAAAATCTAATGACTCCCTATTCCCTTTTAGAAGGACTACAGTTTTGAAGCCATGACTCTAGGAGGGACAAGGGAGATAAAGAGAATAGGCCAAGTGGTAGCTTACCTGATTAACAGTCCATTTACGTCCCCCAGTGAGAATGCTGTTAAGACCTGCTATCTCTAACAATGCCCTCTCCAACTCTTGTAATCCTTCGCCAGTGACAGCACAAGTAAATACATGTCTACTGAAAAAATCGGGACATACTCTGGCCCATCCAATCTCAGCACAAGGAGTACAGTCTATCTTGTTGACCACAAGAATTGCAGGTGTGGAAGATCCCATTGATCTCTGTTGTTACGGAAAGATTTGACAGCAATGGAAATTAATGCCTTAGCTTGGTGGAGAATAAAAATATCAGAATCATTTTAAGGTACCCACCACCAAGCTTAATAGTGAAACAAAATTATCACATTATAAGCGAACCGGTATTTGTGTCCCAATTTATCATCTGACATTACATATTTAAGCAGATATATTGATGGTATTCTAGTTCAACGCCACATCTACACCATTTATTAAACTTACATTAGTTCTTTCAGATCTTTGTCCGTCAAATAAATCTAAATCATAACAAAATTATAGAGTGAGAGAAGAAGAGAGAAAGGAAGTAGATTATGTTGACCTGATACCTTAGTAGATTGAATCCTTTCTAAAAGTTTGGTGTCTTCCAAAGTCCACCCTTCAACAGCACTGACAGTCATGATAATCACATCAGCACCCATAGCAACTGCTTCAGATCTCTGTACGCCTATTGAGAGAACAGAAATATAAATCTCAATACATGCTGAGCATTGAGCAACAAGATAAAAGTATCTTGCAAAACATTGACATGCGTATAAAGAGATTGTTGGTATTTTCAGTAATTTTGATTTGCTGATCTGCTTGATTTTGGCTTGAGAATTACACGGGATTCAAGGGGCTTTAAGGCTGGATATTCAAACAGACTTATTCTTTTCTTTTTTCAATTCCCTATTTTATTGTGCTTTGTTTCTGCATTTATTTCTTGTTTGTTTTCCTTTTTAGTTTGAGATTGATTGGCTGGTTAGTGGTCTACTATCTCCCTTATTTATGTACTTTATTTTTGCATTTATTTCTTGTTTGTGTTCTTTTTTAGTTGAGATCGATTGGCTGGGTTTGTAGTCAACTATCTCTCTTATTTATGTACTGCTCATTATTCAAAATAAAATATCAGAATATTATTTTCAATTCCAAAAATCTTCATGGTATCAGAGATATATTTTTTTTTCATCCATGAAAATTCTCTGATTAGCTTTCCATTGCTGATTTGCCTTTAACACTAAATTATCTAGAATGTTATCTCACTCATTTTTCTTTTCATAACAACCCTATAAGGGCGTCACTTTCTTTCTGTGTTTCTTGTTTAAAAACAGAGCATTAGTGATGTACCCAACTTATTTCAACTTTCGCCCTTTGAAAAAGAGCACATTCACTTGTTTGGAGTTATTTTGTTGACTTCTTTGGACCATTCATTGTCCAGCTCCAGAATCTCTTGCTTTCTTTCTTGTTTCACTTGTTCTAGAATAGAACCCACTAACCTGAAACTCGTATGACTAAATATCGGTATAACACAATCCTTAATGGTGAAGAAAGAGTGGAGATGACTGCTGAAATGGTGTCACAAAACAAAGGAGACCCTACACAGGTGATGTCACAGACCCAAGGAGGCTTTGACTCATCACCAACAATTGTTACTACTCACAATCTCAACAGACACAACTATCTCCAATGGAGTCAATCTGTATGGATGTTTGTAAGTGGTAAAGGAAAGGAAGAATACCTGACCAGCGAAGCTGTTCCTCCTGAAAAGCATAACCCCAAGTACAAAAAATGGTATGCTGAAAACAATCTTGTAATGTCATGATTGGTTAATTCCATGAGTGCTGAAATTGGGGAGCTTTATATGTACTATAAGTCTGCCCATGATATATGGGAATTTGTTGTAAATCCTATTCTACCCGTGAAAGTGCTGCTGAAGCCTTTGAAACTGAGAGCCTCATACATGATTTGGAAAAAGGAGGAATGCTAGTAAATCAATATTACAACTCTTTGGCAAAATACTGGCAACAACTTGATACATTTGAGACCCACCTGTAGGAATGCCCAAGTGATGCACCCAACTAATTGAAAAATTGTTGAGAAGAAGCATATTTACAAATTCTTGATGGGCCTCAACAACACCTATTATGAAGTTAGTGGGAGAATTCTTGCAAGAAAACCCTCTTACTTTGCTCAAAGAGGTTTTCTCTAAGGTGAGGCATGAGGATGCTAAAAAGAAGCTGATGCTAAAAACTCCCATTTCTAGTTCTAGTGAATCATCTGCACTTGTTGCTTGTCGAACCAATTTTTTGGGAGCTGATGGTAAGCTGAAAAAATAGACCTGTGCAAGATGTGATCACTATAGCAAATTGGTCGCACTATACAGAGATGTTGGGACATCCATGGCAAACCAACGTCTTGGAAGCCAAAACAAAAGGATGAAACTAGTGAGTCAACAATGACAATGAAGGAAATTCCCCAACTTGAGAATAATCCATTTTCCAAAGAGCAATGGGAATTGTTGAAAAAATTACTCAGAAATAAGGATAAAAAGAACCTAAATAATTTGAGAAAATTGTTAGGTCTAGTTCCTATACTCGAACTGGAATTGGAATTTGTAAAGATGATTAGCAATGCTAACTCCAAGCTGTGTCCAGCCTAAGGGGTAGTGTTGGTAGTTTCGGTAATTTTGATTTGCTAATCTGTTTGATTTTGGCTTGAGAATCACATGGGATTTAAGGGGCTTTAAGGCTGGATATTCAAACAGACTTTTTTTTTTTAATTTCCTATTTTATTGTGCTTTATTTCTGCATTTACTTCTTGTTTGTTTTCCCTTTTAGTTAAGATTAATTGGCTGGTTTGTGGTCAACTATCTCTCTTATTTATGTACTTTATTTCTGCATTTACTTCTTGCGGTTTCCTTTTTAAGTTGAGATTGATAGGCTGGATTTGTGGTCAACTATCTGCCTTATTTATATACTGCTCATTATTCAAAATAAAATGAATCAGAATATTATTCTGAATTCCAAAAATCTTCAGAGATATATCTAAATAATACCAAGTCAAGTCAGGCAAAGTCCCCCTATCTAACTAATATTAACTAATTAATCATAACAAATATTTTGGATAATCCATGCAAACTATACCAATTTATCTTAAAAATGTGATTGAACAAGATACAGAGAATATGTTTGAAAGACTAGATTACAATGAATCATCTGACTTCAACTGTAGATGCCATAACATCACATTTGAAGGGACATAGAAGGCCAGGGCTACAGAAAAGTGAAAGATTGGGCAACCAAAAACTTATGCCTTTAACTAAAGGGAGGAAAGAGAAAGGCTTACCAATCTTTTCTACGATGTCATCAGTATCCCTGATTCCTGCAGTATCAAGCAGGGTTATAGGAATACCATTGATGCTGACACTTGCTTCAATCACATCCCGGGTGGTTCCAGCAATTTCAGTAACTATAGCCCTCTCACTCTGCATGCTACAATAACATCATGCTCAATAAGTCATCATCAGTAACTATAGCCCTCTCACTCTGCATGCTACAATAACATCATGCTCAATAAGTCATCATTCTCCTTCTTTAGTAATGCAAGTTGAAGCACGTCAAGCTACTCATCACCATATACATCATGAAATCATCATCTATTTTCCTTTGTTTTCTCATACTTTGGTTTTCTTTCTTAGTAGGAAGTGGGGGTCATTCACCACAGACAGAGTTAAATATACTGCGATGATCATGAAGCACTAATCAGAAGTATATTTGCAGAAAATTATAAATGCTTGAGTTTTGACAAATCCTAATATATGCAAATAAACCCACAATAATGAGAAACCAGTAAGACCATGCCAATCATAATCTCCTAGTAAGAGCAGCTGAAACTCTGAAGAATCAGATGCACAAATAAGTTATAGAGTTGAGAAAAAGAGCTCAATAATATCAATCTCCTTATACCAAACTTGAAATCTACACCAGTAATCAATTAATTAAATAGGTTAAATTAAATTTCTGGAAAGGTTAAAAGGTTGTAACATACTTTGCACCATGCATTAAGAAGACTTGACTTGCCAACATTTGGACGACCAACAATTGCTATCTGCAAGAATTTTATAACAATATCAGTGATTATATGACACACACGGTATTATATGGAACTGTATGGGGGAACAGAAGCCCCCCTTTAGCTCACACATGGAAACAAGCATTAGTTACAAAGCTATCTTCCAGATCATGCCTGTAATCCAGATTGAAGAAGCTTGTCATAATTGGCTGTCTCCAATGCATTTTGTACATCTTGTGACATGGTATGTATTTTATCCATGATTAGATTTAAATCTAGAGGCGGCATCTCATCATCAAAATCTAAACGAGCTTCAATCTCAGTAAGCAGCTCAATGCACTGTATTCTCAGTGACCTGACAAGAGAAGAGAAACCGCCCTGTCCAAGAAATAATGGATTTCAGTACTGCTTATCCTGCTGTGAAAAGACATAATTAAAACATCAAATGCCACCGAGCCCAACAAACACACACTTCCAGAGTTTAATATCAAAGCAAAGTTGAGTTCTGAAATAGACATGCCTGAATTCCTGCCAGTGCTGCATCTGCTGCAGCCACAGATTTGGCTGTTATTAATCTTCCAACATTTTCAGCTTGAGATAGATCTAACCGACCATTTAGAAAAGCACGCAGAGTAAATTCACCTGAAAGAAGAAAAGACCAATATAATGGATCATTCAACCCTAATTCATTCTGCATAAATGTTCGTGGATGCATATGAATATTACTGTGCTGCCATTTTATGGGGCCATTATGGTGATCTGGAATTTTGTAAGGGAGTTGACTACAAGACCGGTTATTTACTGTGTAATCTAAAAAATAAACTTCATTTAACAAGTATGACTGCATCATCCGCCCTCCTTTCTGTGTAACTTTATGCAAAGTGGCATGTGATCAGATACATGACCATCTTGATCTCATTTTATTTTCTCTTTCCTTCCTAGGATAAAGGATTAAGGCTAAGGAGCAAACAACTACACGTTGATAAACCCTGTGGCTTCTACTTCACTTCAACATTAAGCCACTTCTATCATATAAAAGCTTCGGATCAAAATAAGAAAGTCACTGGCCATATATAATAGTCAATTTGTGATATGATCAAACCTGTGTTTTTGTTTTAATTTATGTACTTTTTTCTTCTTGATCGTTTGCATCGGCCGTAAACTATCATGAAATGCCATTTAAACAACTCTTGCATTTTTGTGCACAGTCGTTTATGCCAGCGCTGTGTAGGTAGCAATTTTCTAAATTATCAGTGACAAGTAAGTTCAGAAGCAATAAGCTTTTTAAGAAGACATGAACTAGCAGCTATTTTTTATTTTTCTAAAAAAAAGGTCATAAAATGAGAATGTTCGCCATGGCGTCTATTCTGAGATAAAAGGCGCAAATGACCTGGTTCAGCGAGTCTTGCTCCAGCTTCCAAACAAGTTCTCAATACACGGCGTAGACACACTTCATTCCCATGACATTGAAGCTCAATCACGTCTTCACGAGTGTAAGACCTCGGGGCTAACATGGGTACTGCTAAAGCCTGTAAACAGAGAACAATCACAAAGGTTTACTAACTACAGCGTCTGATAAGCCCGAGCAAAAAATTGATAAATATGTATACCTCATCTATCACATTCCCATCTGTATCGAGCACGATACCATACTCCACAACATGGCTAATGGGTTGCCACGTCCTCTTCTTCCTTTTCCTGGCAGGTCGAAACACTCGACCAACAATAGCCACAGCAGAAGGCCCTGAAAGTCGAACAATTCCGACAGCACCAGGGGGACCCCCCAAGGATGTGACAATGGCCGCAATTGTGCTCATATTCTGGACGCGCCCGAGCTCATGAGTAGCACCAACAGGCTCCGCCAAGCGCTCATCTTTCTTCAGAAAAAACGTGTAATTCTCTGAAACTTAGAACAATAAATAAGAGCAGGAAGGACACAAAATACAATAGAGCAAGAAGAGAAGATTGAAAATATTTGAAGGGACATGAGGTTCAGACCTTTAGAAGTGGCATGGGGTTTACGAATTTTGGAGGTTGAGGTTGTGGATTTAGAGGAAAGAAGGCAGCTAGAACAAATAGAAGGGTTTAACCGTAAAGGCATGGCTGCGCGTGGTGGAAGAGATTGAGTGAACCAGTACACACGACGGAGGAAATGGCGGAGAGCAGGGAAGCATTCCAGCGCCATTGCGTTCCAGAGAGCCCTCTGAGAGATAGGATATCTATCGCCATCGGCTTTTGTTTTGTTGTGTCTTTTTTTTTTTTTGGGTCCAAACTCCAAAAGTCTATCGCTACGGTGAATAACTGACCAAAGTCGGTTGTTTATCTGACGCGATCTTATTAACCAGCCTACCACAGCCCATGAGGCCCGCGCTCGGCCCAGAACCTTGTATCTGGATATCCTCGTTTGATAATTAATTTTAAATAATTTAATGCCATGATAATAAAATTTTTCTTTAATTAAAAAGTCTAAAACCTATAGAATTAAAAGAAGGTTCAACGCTAGGTTTTTTGAGCCATATCCGTTGACTGGAAAAAGAATTGAGCCAAATCCGTGTTGGAAAAAAGAATTACACCGGGATGCTGTAGGAGAAGGGGAAACTGGACTTTATGGAGCTGATTTTGAAATAAATTAATTTTTTTTTAAATTACCTTGAAGTCGGACTTTAAGGTAATTTAAAAATAATAATAATTCACTGAAGTCGGACCCATTGAGTCTGACTTCAGTACAATCTACTTGCATCCATGCATGCATGAAGCTGTACGTACCTGCATGCATTTAATTTTTTTTTTTTGTTAAAAAGCTTGAACTTCAAGCAAATAAAAATAAAAAAAATTAAATTATGACTGAAGTCGGATCCAATGGGTCCGACTTCAGTGCAAGCTACTCCCTAGATTTATATCCCGTGAGCCAATTCCCCCCCCACACCGTCTACATTTTTTTATTGTTCTCTCCTTCTTCCTCTCCATCTCCCTCTCCCTCTTCATCTCTCATTAAACTCTCCTTCTTTTACATTCAGTATACACAATTTATCAGAAGCTTTCTTTCCCTTCCATTAAGCCACTCACTACTCATGTACGGTTCAAATCCAGTGAGCAAACTCTGTTTTCTAAATTTTTGTTTGAAAGTTGAGACTCCTATATAAATTAGTTTGAAGTTCAAATCCAGTCATCTCTTAGAAGAAGTTTCATGAAGTTGTTGTTATCCGATCGTACAGACAAAGAGATAAGTATGATAAGATTTAAATTTCGGAATAATAGTTATAAATATTTTGTTTATTTATTTTTATTGTCAAACTTAAATCTTTTAAGGTTAGTATGGGTAATATATTTCGTGAGGTTATTTAAGAAGACAAATAAATAATATATATAATTATGATTAAGTCTTTTCACAACTATAATCATATATTTTCTAAGAATAATTTTTGCAAATTTAATTAAGGCGTTTAACAAAATTTTTTTAATATTTTAATCTCATAAATTTCTAAGTATGAAATTAATATATAAATTTAAAATATAATAAATGTAAACAATTATTCTAAAGTTATAAAATACATAGTAAAAAATTATAGTATGATTAAGTCTTTTCATAACAATAATAATATTTTTTCTAAGAATAGCTTTTGCAAATTTAATTAAGGCTCTTACCAAAAGTTTTTCAATATTTTAACCTCATAAATTAAAATCCAAGTATAAAATTGATATATAAATTGTAAAACATAATAAAATATGTTATCATAGTTTGAACTAAAATAACTACAAGAAATCATATGACTTCTTCTATTTGTATTTTCATTTGGATTCATAAATATTTGTATTATTCCATTATTTCATTTTAAATGTCCCTATTATTTCATATATTTTTTGCCAGCTAGTGGATTATTGCTTTAAAATATATTAAACTATATTAGTTATTTAGTATGATTAAAAGATCGTACTGACAAAATGAAATGCAGGAAAAATGATGAACAATACAAATGAGATAATTTGCATATATGCAAACGGACAAGTGTTTGATGGCCCAGAAGGTGTAACATTTGTCTGCCCCAGAGTGAAAGTAATGAGAGTTAATCCAGATATCACTCTAGAGAGATTGAAGCAGGTAGTTGGACAAAAATTACGGCTTGCATCGAACCAATATGTGTCTGATCTTATATATAGGTACCCGGCCTCTTTAAATCCAACGCAATATCGGCCGTATAGCTTAGAAGACGATGATGATGTTCAGGGGATGTGGCAAATCAACGCACGATATCCATCTCAATTGACTGGGGTCGAGTTATATGCCTGCATATCAACAAATGAAGTAGATCTTAACCTTGAAGCACAACCTGTGGAAGAACAAGTTACTCAGACACTCCCAGGCACAAGTAATATTCACGAGACAATTGAACAGGTTTCCCCAATTATTTCTTGCCCTGGAGACATCCCGCCCATTAATTCCATGTCCCAACCAAGCTCATCTCATCAAATGGTTAACAATTCTGAACCTCAATCTCTGCTGATGATGACAGAAGACATATTGGATGATTTTGAGGACGAGGAGGAATATGATGCTGCTATGAATGCTAATTTTGATGATGGTGAGGCTGATGATAATGACAGTGAGTCAAATGAGGATAGTAATGTTGGTAGTGATAGTTCGACAGCAGAAGGAAGTATTGACAACAGGTACGCTGAGCCAGTAGCTGCCTTTTATTCACGGATCAATATAGAAGCAGCAAGTGGTCCTGAGTTCCCAGGTAGAGGGGAACTTACAAGATTGAGTGATAGCCAGGAGTTGAATGTTGGTACGCAGTATGCAGACGTCAAAGCATTACGACGTGCAGTGAAACTATACTCCGTCCGAGTACATCATACCTTTCATGTGTACTATTCATGTAAAAAGAATGAAGAATATCGATGCATTTACTATGGGGATAGTTGCAGATGGAGGGTAAGAGCGTGCAAAAAGGCAAATAAGACCCATTGGGAAATTACCAAATATGAAGGCCCGCATACATGTCTTTCGACATCCTTATCTCAAGATCATCCAATGTTCGATTCAGATGTTATCTCATCATGTATCGTGGTAATGGTCACTGATGAGCCTGAGGTGAAAGTGTCCTTAATCATAGAAAGGATGCAGAGTATGTTTGGCTACAACGTATCTTATAGGAAAGCCTGGAAAGCAAAACATCGCGCCCTTGCTATTGCTTTTGGGAATTGGGAAAGCTCATATGCTTTACTCTTAAGGTGATTAGCCGCTGTTCAACATTTTATGCCTGGCACAGTTGTACATTTCTGCAACAAGCAATGCTCACAAAGTAGTTCTGATGAGCAACCCAAGGAAATGTTTCGCCGTGTTTTTTGGGTGTTCAAGCCATGTATTGATGCATTTGCTAATCTCAAACCGATCGTGCAAGTGGATGGAACATTCTTGCATGGGAAGTACAGAGGCACCCTACTCATGGCTATATCACAAGATGGTGACAGGAAAGTTGTGCCCCTTGCATTTGCCATAGTTGAAGAAGAGACACAGTCAGCTTGGTCATGGTTTCTTTTTAATCTTCAGAGATGTGTGGTAAAGGACAGACGGGGGATATGCTTGTTGTCAGATAGACATCCTTCAATTTTAGCTACTGTTTCTGATTCCCGAGTTGGATGGCAACCACCATACAGGCACCATGTATTCTGCCTTCGACATATAGCTTGCAACCTTCGTAAAGCACATCGGACCAATTGGTTGAAAGAAAAATTTATTAATATTGGGTATGAATATCAGCGGCATGTGGTTGACAGACAGTTGGGTGAGATAGCAATTTTACACAGTAGAGCGGCTAGTTGGATAGGTGATATTCCAAAAGAACAATGGTCAAGAGCATACGACGTTGAAGGCTGTCGATATAGCCACATGACAACAAACTTAGCTGAAGCAATGAATGGTGTCTTTAAAGGTGTTAGAAGCTTGCCGATTACCGGCCTTGCAAAGGCAACTTTATATCGAGTAAATAGATACTTTGTTGAACGAGCGCAGCAGATACATACCCAGATAGCAGCTGGACAAGTATTTTGTCCCACGATTAAGCAGAAGATGGCTGCAATCACACAAGCCGCCCCTGCATGCGTTGTACGCCAGTTTGATAGGAGAGCCGCAGCATTCGAGGTTCAGGAGCCATATAACATACGAAATCGTCAATTTGGTCGGTGTTGCAAGATCAACCTGCTTGAACGTAAGTGCGACTGCGCAGAGTTTCAAATCGAGCACTTCCCCTACCAACATGTCATTGCAGCTTGTGCCCACGTTGGGCTTGATGCACAGCAGTTTGTGGATCTGGTGTTTCGATTAGAAGCAATGCATTGTGCATACAGTCATGAATTCTGACCTATTGGAGATGAGGTGCATTGGCCTGCCATCGAAAGTCCAAAGTTGATTCTTGATTCGTCAATGATTCGAAAGAAAGGCCAACCTCGTTCATCCCGCTTTCGAAATGAGATAGATTGGTCGCAACCAGGACTACCTAACAAGTGTGGGTTATGTCGGCAAGTTGGACATAATCGTTCTACTTGTCCTAACAAGTAGCTATCCCTATCTCGAAGCATTACATAGATCTGTTGTTTCGTTATTATGTTTAGTCTATCTACCTTGTTTTGTAAGGCAAATTGTATAAGTGAAATATTTGTGAGAAGCATATATGAACTTGACGAGCATGCATAATAAATAATAAATCAAAGAGAAAGATTTAAGAGAGTAATTATTGGCAATAGAAAAAAAATGAAAGACCAGATTGAAAACAGCTAATTTGTGAAATAATTTAGTTTTTTAAATCGTATTTAGCTACATAACAAAATAATTTTTAGCCACCAGTGAAATAATGTAATTAATGGCTAAATTTTCCAATTTAATGGCTAATTTTCTAAGTCATATTTATTTTTTGCATATTATAAAAATTAAGTCTTTTTACAATAATAATAATATTTTTTATAATAAATAACTACAAGAAATCATATAATCTCTTCTATTTGCATGAAGAGAACAATTAACATTACTATTACTGTATTACTATTCCATTATTTCATTTTAAAATTTGTTTGTTAAACATAAGGTGTGTTATTTACGTATATGTGTTAATTATCATTTAACGCTGTTGTTGTCTAATGGAATGATGATGTACACTATTTACTTATCGCACCTATCGCAAAATACTTTTTTCTTTAGTTGAAACTTGTACATATAAATAAAACAATTTTGATACAGCACATCGATACTCTTTTTCATCAACTATATATATATCAGATATAATGGCTTCCAGTGCCACAACGTGCCCGTCGCCTGTCTCGTTGTGGTCGCCCTTGGTCTACTGGGTCTTCATGTTCTTCCACTGGTTGATTGTTACCGGTATTAGTTAGAGGAGTATTTAAATCAAATGTAGAAGAGAAAACTGGCTGAATCGGTTGCTGTGGAGTAACAAACCCTTGGTACGATGAGCCCCCTGCTTCAAAAAAACGACCGCCATACGGAGCACTAAATACAGTTGGATCATCAAATAGGGGCATGAATGACCCAAACTGCGCTGGATCAGGAGACCCAAACTGGGATAGCGGTGATGGCGGAACATAATAAGAATAACCAATGCCCTTAGGGTTAACCGGTATAGAGAAAGTTTGGTCAGCAGTGTTAATTTCTTGTTGGTGTGTTGCACCGCCTTCTGATGTAACCCTTGTCCTTGTACTTGGGCCCACTTGAGGTGGCTCATTCTTTGTAATAATAGGAATCCTGGTTGACATATAACCGTCATGTCTCTTGCCTGGCCGACCCTTCGGGATCTGTGGTTGTGGCAAATCAGGTGCTGGTGGAGGGGGATGGGATGCCATCGTGAAACGTTGTTCTCCAAGAGCGAGTAAAATATTTTTTTGATCTTCACTCACCTTTTCTCAAAACTCACAATACTCCATCGAAGGCGGGTCACAAATGCTTAGCCTATAAAGATTTTCAGCTATATCAGCCTGGCAAAAAATAAATACATTATTAAATGATGAAACATTACAGAGTAGGTAATAAAATGACCAATAACAATAGCCACCAATAATTTAATTTTACCGTGAAACCAGCTGCACTGCTAGCGGGATGGATCCATCGGCGTATTCGTGCCTAATACCATCTCATATAATCTGACGTGCGGTCCATAGGTGCAGTAGTGGGGGGTGCCTCAGCCACACGATTTTGCCATGAATTCCAAAATTCAACAAACGTCAAGTGTTCTTCTGGCCAATTTGTTGAGGTTCTTCCACGCAACTGTAATGCGTGTAAAGCCCCTAAATTGATTGGAGGTGTCGGGATTGGCTGCTGCCGACCAAACTGGCGTAACACTCGATCTGGATGATGCCACTCAATGATATGAAAGCAGATAAGTGGCACTGATGCTAGCCAAATATCTCGACCTTCAAGGCAATATTGTGGAATGAGATCATGAACTCCGTTTGCTTCATATGGTTGCCACATGATTTATTTACAATATATTAAAATATCACAAAAACAAGCATGTTAGTAAAAAGATAATTTACAATAATTCCAACCATGTAAATCAATCATACCTCATCATCTCGCATTGCATCTAATAATATTCGATATTGTCGTAACGCCATGTCTTGTGGACGAGGAGGTTTATTGACATTCTTCCATCTGTGATCCCAACACATTTGTAGCAAAATAAGTTACCAAAAATATATTAGGGTAAGTGCTAAGATATATAATTACTTTTTTGATTTCTTAACTATTTTATCTGAAACCCAATGGCGGAAGCACTGGATAAATTTCTACCTCAGGATCTGGTTGTGGTGGTCTCTCTGGAGCTAGCATTGGGAATCTATCCCATGCCTAAAGATGAAGGAGGGTCATACATCCACCTATACCTTATTTAGTAGGGTTAGTTGCATTACAAAGCTCTCTATACAAGTGAGCCAGTAATGCAGATCCCCAACTATATTGGCCAGCTTCCTCAAAATTTCCCAATAGTGGTAAATACATTAAGTATACTTTATGGCTCGATCTGTCTGGCATCAAAAGACCCCCAATAAATCTTAATATATATGCCCGTGCATATTGTCGCACTGTGTCCTCGTCTGCATTATCAGGTAGTTCATTAAAGTTTTCCACTAACCAAGTAACAGCCAACCTCTGTTCATACATTTGATCATCAGGTGGCCTAATCCCAAGCAACTCCTCACATGTATCCTTCCACACATAATCTGTTCGAGCAATAACAGGATTTCTAGTACAAGGTAACCCTAATTGGATAGTAACATCCTCTAGAGTTATTGTGCACTCTCCTCGAGTGGTATGAAAAGTATGAGTTTCAGGACGCCATCTTTCTATCAATGCTGATATAAGTGCAGGATTATATTCAAATTGCCCTAATCGAGCTGCCTCATAAAAACCGGCTGCCCGTAAATAGTTAATAATAGCTGGTGGAGGTGCAGGTAGCCGATTACTATGTATGACCCGTCGTGGACGAAGCAATCTATCATTTCTTCCCCAAACAGCTTGTGAAATATGCCTTGTCTGAAGATACAAAAGTGAATCATCTTCTGGTCCTGGCTGAATAACTTGTGATGGGCGTGCCATTTTTTGATTAATCCTACACAATCAATATAAGAAATTAAAATTTTTCTTACCATCTATCATTATAGAATTTCTTGTTATAGACAACAATATTCATTTCAAACTTATTATTTATATTAACCATGTTATATATATATATATATATATATTAATTATGTAATATACAATAGATTAATTACTCACAGTAAGAAAAGAATTAAATATGATAATTTAATAAGTAAATAAACTACTGACATTTTCATTACAAAAATTTAAATTTATATATAAAAATTTAATAAAATTGTAAGTTTATGAAATTATTTTTACCACCTTATATATATATATATAATCACTTCAGAATATATTCTTAAATATGAGCACTTAACCAAAAGGAAAAAAAGTAAAATAAGCTTAATAATAAAAGAAATAAAAGAGAATAAAATTAATTTACTAACCTTTGTTATTTCAGAGAGAAAGATAGAAGGATGAGTAAACTTGTTAACAGAGAGAAAGAATAACTTTTAATTGTGTGGTATGAATGAGGAAGAGGAGGAGGAGCTTCTAATTTAGTTAAATGGGAGAAACAAGGAGAGGAGGAAGGAGGGAGGGAGACTTGGGTGGGAGGGAGGGAGGGAGGGAGGGTTGGATTGGAGAAAGGAGGGAGAAGACAATAAGGGAAATGAAATGGGTTGAGAGATGGGTTAAAGAGGTTATGTGTTGAAATGGGGCGAAGAGGGGGGGGGCTCGCCGGACGCTGAAATGGGGGGAGGGGGGGAAGCCTGCATGCTTCCGACTTCAGCGAATTAATTTTTTTTTTTAATTATCTTGAAGTCGGAACCTATGGTTCCGACTTCAAGGTAATTTAAAAAAAAATAAATTTATTTCAAAATCGGCTTCATAGAGTCCGATTTCCTCTTCTCCTATAGCATCCCGGTGTAATTCTTTTTTCCAACACAAATTTGGCTCAATTCTTTCTCCAGTCAACGGATATGGCTAAAAAAACCTTCAACGCTACCTAGAATGTAACGCCCACTATGTTACACGATCATTGGAATAGGTCGGTTTGAAAAACAAATCCCCTGAGATGAGTGATTCAAGGTCAAATAAAATTTGAATAAAATTTTAAATAATAGAAAATGAGGATTTGAGCCTTGAGTTGCTCAAAAAATGGAGTCGGAGTGATTCAAAAAATTTGATGAAAAGTCAGTGACATTTTCGTAAATAAATGCAATTTTGGAAAAACACCTAGGAGGGTTTTTTAAATGAAAATTTTAAGTTGCCCAGGGTTTCAGAGGCTCTAAAAATCATCAGAAGCCCCGAGACCGGTAAAGCTCGTTCGGTGTACTTTTTTCAACGTTAGTTGACTTGAACTTTGACCGATTCATTCGGAAAAGTTTTAGCTCTGATTTGAGTGATTCCAAAGGTATTTTATTAAATTGAGAATCTAAATTTGATGATGAAAAAGATGGTTTTAAAAAAGGAGCTAAAATAAAACCGAAACGAAATTACCATTACGGAAAGGCAAAATTAGAATTTATGGTTTCTTAAATATTTTAAAGAATTTCACACTTTTCTCCCTTCTTCTCCTCTTTAATGAGCATGACCCATTCTGTCCAAAATACATAAAATCTTTAGCTCTCTTAGGCACACCAAAGGGAGGAGAAAAAGAGGAAGAAAACCAAAGAGAAACTAGGTAATTTTATGAAATTTTTTGTTCCATCTTCTTTCAATCTTATTCTCCTATCTTCCTCCTTTCATTCCATGGATTTTTTGAATGATTTGATTCTGTTTTTGACCCAAACCTAAGGAGAAAATTTTGAATTTGCTAAAGAGAAGAGAATGAAGGAGAAAAACACTTGAAAGCTCACTTGAACCCTAGTTAATTTTTGCTTTTTGTTGCATCTTCTCTTCCCCCTCCCTTTGTGTGTATTCCAGCCAAGAACAGAACCAAAGGAAGGGAGGATGTTCTGTCCAAATACAAGGAGGCAACAAGGGTTTTAGGCCATGGGGAGATGGAATATGGCAAGAAATTCTAAGAAAAACTAATAGAAAACAAGTTAAAAAAGTGTAGTGTTTTCTAAGATTTTGCAAAATTTGACTTTGTGTGAATGTTTCCTTGGCTATTTGAATGTTTTCTTGAGCTCTTAAGACCTTTAGAAAGCCTCCTAAGTGGCTCTCCCATCAAGAAAAAATCATAAAGTCCATGAACCTCCATTATGGTGCATATTTCGACCAAGCTATGTTCATTAGGCTAAGGGATGCTTTAATTTGTTCTAACCTTGGTTTGGGACTTTATATGATGTTAGAAGATGGGAGAAACTATTGAAAAAAATTTAGAAGCCTTAGGTTGGGAGATGAGATAATGGCTTCCATAATATAACCTTATGAAGTAATATGGACCTAGGTTTGTGAAAGTGAGTGTGTGATGGCTTCAAAGACCTTAAATGAGGTCAAGAAGTCTAAATATGGCAAGAGAATGGAACCAAGAATGTTAATTATGATAGTTGCTTCATTAGGTCCTTAATGAAACCATATTGTGACAAATAGAACAAAGTGTAGTCTTAAGAGTGAGTTGGATATCATAACTTGTTTTAAGAGTATAATTAAGTGTTGTTTATTGTGAATAGGCCAAGAAAATCCAACCCCACTTCTTTGTATTTGTGGAACCGAAAAGGAGAAGAAACAAGCAAAGTAAAGTTTGAATTTGTACCAAGGTAGCTCTCCACCTTTTCTTGTTGCATATGGTATCATTGTGTGCTTGTGTGTATGTTTATATGTTTGAGACATGTCACTTGATGCTATGTTGCTATTTTGGTATTAATATGCTTTCTTGAATGTCTTTGAATGGTGAAAATGGCTCATAAGAGTGAGGTAGTGCCAAAAGTTCCTTAACGTGGGTGGGGAGATGCCAAAAGTCTCATGGCATGAGTGAGACAAGGCCAAAAGTCCCTTAGATGGGTGAGGCTAAGTCAAAAATCCCAAAAACTAAGAGTGAGGCAATTCAAAAGTCCTAGAAATGGGGTGAGGCCAAACCAAAAGTCTCTAAAGCTCATTCTTGTGCTTGACATGAGTTTGTGACACAAAAATGTTAAAGATGAATGCTTCATGGATTAATTGATTGCATACTTGTACCTTTGACATGTTTTATGCCTTGAAAATATGCTTGAATAGGTGTATGAGCTATTGAGATTCAATGAATTTCACCTCCTCCTTTCTCTCATCTCATATGATCTAGGTGAAGTTCAAAATCTAAAAGACGGAACCCAAGAAGCTTAAATCTCCATCTCTTGGCAAATTTTTCTATTTTTGATATACTATGATATATAGAATGTCAAAGTAGATATGTAAATATTATTTTTGAGCCATGACACTTTGAACAAATGTAAAACTATATAAAATTAGTGTATGTGTCAAGAATAGAGTTTAATGAATAGAATAGTGTATTTTGACCACTTGGGAGCCTACTTGTACATGTATGTTTATGGAAGTGACATGGTGAATTTGAATTACATAAAGGTTCAAACCTTATGAGGGACTTATTTATGCTATATTTATGCTTTCTAAGTGGCTCAAATGTGTGTGGAACAATGGATGATTCATTTGAACCAAATTTGCCTCTTGTTGGGACTAAAATTGCCATATTCTTGAGTTATGGCAAAGTCTGACTAAATGACCTTCTTGACTTAAAATTTTGCATGCAAGTAGATCTTGCCTAGAGATTTTTGGGAAGCCAAAGATCAGGTCATTTGGAAGTCTGTGGAATTTTCTATAAACTTTCAAAATTGGTATCAGAATTTCGGATTTGCACTAGTATTGTTAATTTGGTCAGTTGTGAAATTGTATCATTCGATGGACAAACGTGATTCAATGGCTACAAAATTTTATAGGTAGAAATTAGGCATTCACAGTGACTTGTAGCAACTAGAAGTACCTCATTTGGAAGTTTAAACTAAGAGATATGAATTTTTGAATTTTTGGAACAGTAATAGTAGCGTAGCACGACCTGAGTCACTGTTCCATTGAATTTCAGTGGCTAAACGTGCTTTCTCTGGTCTGATCTATTTTTACCATAAATTTAACATTCATAGCTTTCTAAATTGGTATCATTTATATAGATTAGATTTTTTTGGAATTAATTGGATATTTTTGAAATTTATAGCAGACACTTGCATCAATACCAGTAGTTGTCTAAACCTTTGGCCCTTTTCGCGTGTCAAACGGTTCCTGTGTTATGTTTCATGGCCTGGGCATATTTTTGGCATAAATTAGACATGTGTAGATTTATATAATGACTAAGAATGCATGATTTCAAATTTTCTAGAATTAGTTATGAATTCTGAAACTTCATATCAATAAACTGAACCAGTGGCCCAGACAACAGCGACCTCAGTGGGTTTTCGGATGTCAAATGTTCTCCCCTTAGTGATTCATGAGCTGAAATTATTTTTACCATGGGGTAGACATCCAGAGCTTTCTAGAATGGTAAAGTTTGTTGGGTTTTGATTTTTATGGATTTAGTTATGAATTTATGAAATTGTAACAGAAAAATTGAGAATTTGACCAAAAATAATAGTGTGAGTTTGATGCTCCCCTTTGAATTCAACGAGTTGTGTGCTAACTTTGGTGATGCAAATGAGTTGTATGTATGTAATTAAATATGAGAATGTGATGTATGAGCTCATATGGTCCGTGTGACACCGAATAAAATTTTCATACGCGACGCAACGCGAAATAAGGCATTATTTTAATGCCATTTTTTATTCCCTTTTGTGCAATTCATTATGGAAAACTTAGAAATGATAGGAAGCAAGTTAGAAATATATGGTGTTACATAGAACAATTTCAGAACGGCTAAAAGCTTTATCAATTTACTCCTTGAGATGAATATATGTTACCTTTTTTGATATTATAGCTGTAGTATTACATTTGCTCCCTTCATATATCAAATCATTCCTATTTGGTAGGTGAGAAAAGGAGGAGAAAAGTGAAAGAAAAAATTTTAAAAAATATGTATCATATAGCAATAATCTTTCTTATAAAATTTTTTAAAACAAGAATATGATAGTTATTTTTTTATTTATAAAACTATTTTTTTAATTTTCCTTTCTATTTCTAATTTTTTTGAATACTAAACAAATAGTTTTTTTTAAAGTGTAAAAATCTTGAGATTATTATTAAGTATATATTAGAAAACTCTACTCTTAAAAAAGGAAGGGGCCACATCCTTTGTCGGGTCATGGAGAGCTCATCTTATTTTGTTTTTTCTAAAAGTTTTTTTTTATTTGTTTATAAGCATTTCTTCATGTGATATTACGATGCTGTAAAAAAAATCAAAAGAAATGTAGACACCCACTCAAGGGATCGAACACCACGATGAGAATAGAAAATATTTCCACTTGCCATTGGAATTAAATGAAAGAATATCACATATTCCAATTTGCCATCACCAGTAAATACGGAAGAAAAGACAAATTTGCAGAGGAGCTAAATAGACAATATCACATACCTAGATGTTTTGTTTTGCCTTCGTACATTTCGAAACATTTCTGTCTGTACCGAAACAGTTTTGAAATGGCTAGGAAACGGCTTCGAAACATATTGGCTTGAACGATTGCGTTTTGCGTCGCATTTAACCCTCCGTCGACACTTGAAAGCTTCAGGCTTCTCCTTTAAAGGAGACCTTCGCGCTCTGTTTCCTTCTCCCTTGACCCTCGCCGTCAGCTCGTTACTTCTCGCCATGTATTGCCTGCTGCATCATTTTCTCCGGCGACCTGTGCTCTGTTCCTCCGTTCGTCCGTCGTCTTTTCTGGCCAATGGACTTTGGTGTTGGCTTCTCCGGTGACAGGTTCTCACTTCTCAAGTTTAGATTTCCTTTTAGCACGTGTAACTGTGATTTTTTTCCTTAATATGTTATGATATGCTCATCCTGAGTCACCTATTTTCTTCTAGTCTCTTTGCAATGCTTTTTGGATAATGGTTTATGCAAATTTTTTCTAGATAATGGTTTATTAATGCAAATTTTTCTGGTGTTGGCTTATTGGATAATATTGATGCAAATTTTTCTAGTATTGGCTTATTGGATAATATTGAGACAAATTTTTCTAGACTCTACTAGTCAGGATGTCTTATTAAAATCAAAAGATCAATGCAGTGAGCAGTCTATTCATATTTTAAAGGCCAGATGTACAAGCTAAACTCTATAAGAATCACCTGCATATCCCTAAAGTAAAACACAAAACAAGTAAAAACTATGCCTTCTTATAGAACCCCACGGTCTCACTACTATTGTAAAATTATGATTTGGTGTAACTGTGATTGTAATTATAGTTAAAATATGCCTCTATTATCCTATGTAAAATTATGTTTTTTGGTTTTAATGTGATTGTAATTATCAAGAGAAAATAACTAGTTAAAAGAAGTGTCTCCTACTTTTAAAAATGATATTACAATGAGTAGGATTGTTCTATATGCACTAATAGTCTAATACACATTAGTCTCATTATTGCCCCTCCATTATAGGTATCATGGCAAATGGAAGTTCTAGTTCTGCTAGTAATCCTAGGCCCACTTCTTCTGCTAAATATTGTTCTAGTAATATTCTCCAAAAAGAAGGAACTCCTTTGTAGGCTTATGTAACTTTGATTGTTAGAAGTAGAGAAGGAGAAACTGTTAATTCTGGTGGAAATAAGCATTGGAAGTATAATTATTATAACTGTAAATTTCAAGGGTCTTATTCTAGAATTAAGTGGCATTTGCTGAAGGTATTTGGTAAAGGAATTTCTATGTGTCTTAAAGTTGATGCTCATTATTTAGTAGAGATGAAAAATTTGCAAGAGGAAGTTGAGAATAGATCAAAACCAAAAGAAGTACCATTACCACCACCAGCTAGAGGCTTATCTCCTGGAAAAAGCCTACAACCAAACAATTAGAAAAAATTTGTGTGTAGAAATTGCTAGGATGTTCTATTCAAGTGGTTTATCTTTTAATTTGGTACGCAATCCATATTACATTAGCTCTTGTCAATATGCTGCAAACAATATAATTTTTGGTTTTAAACCTCTTGGTTATAATGCATTAAGAGGTCTTTTATTGCAACAAAAAATGGCAAATGTTGAAAGATTGCTTGAGCCAATAAAAGGGACTTGGAGTGAGAAGGGAGTGAGTATTGTAACAAATGGCTGGACTGATGTACAACGAAAGCCATTAATTAATTTCATGGTTGTATCTTATGGGGGTCCTATTTTTTTGAAGGCAATTGATGGGACTAAAGAATACAAGGATAAATTCTACATAGCTGAGTTGATGAAACAGGTAATTGAAGAGGTAAAACCTTAAAATGTGGTTTAAATTATTATTGACAATACCCCTATTTGTAAAGCTGCTAGCAAGATTATTGAAGGTAAATATCCTCATATTTTTTGGACACCATATGTTGTCCACATGCTTAATCTCACATTAAAAAATATATGTGTAGCTAAAAATACTAATGCAAATGAATTAGTATATGAAGAATGTCATTGGATTACTCAAATCAAGGATGATGTAATTTTTCTCAGAACTTTCATTATGAATCATTCCATGAGGTTAGCCATTTTCAATGAATTTGTACCTTTGAAATTACTTGACATTGCTGAGACTAGGTTTGGTTCAACCATTGTGATGCTAAAGAGGTTCAGACTCATAAAAATGTTTCTTTGCACAATGGTAATTAGTGATAAATGAAATACATATAAAGAGGATAATGTTAGAAAGGTTAATACTATTAAAGAGTTAGTTCTTGATGACTCTTGGTGGGATAAGATTAATTATATCTTCTCTTTCACAAAGCTTATTTATGACATGCTTAGATTTTGTGATACGGATAAGCCTTCACTTCACTTGATTTATGATATGTGGGATTCAATGATAGAACAAGTAAAAATATCATTATACAAGCATGAGAAAATGGAATTTTCTAAGCATTCAAGATTTTATGAAGTTGTGTATGGAATTATAATTGATCATTAGACAAAAAGTTGTACACCACTTCATTACCTTGCTCATTCATTGAATCCAAGGTAAGTTCTACTAATATTCCATACTTATATTGTTAATATTCTTCCCACATTTAATTTTGTGCTAAACAAGTCTAATTCTCATTGTTTTTATTGCATACTATATAGGTATTACACTTTTCAATGGCTTGACGTGGCACCAACTAGAGTTCCTCCTCATTTAGATACTGAAATTTCAACTGAGAAGGCCAAATGCTTTGATATGTATTTTAAGGATCATAAGGAGAGAAAATTGGTCCTTCAAGAATTTTTAATATTTTGTGGAGCTTCATATGCATATTCATTATTTGATTCGTTACAAGATAAGTGAAATTTGGAGCCTAAAGATTGGTAGTTAAATTATGGTTCTTCAACCCCAATGTTCCAACGACTTGCATTAAAGCTTCTTCGTCAACCATGTTCATCATCTTGTTGTGAACAAAATTGGAGTACTTACTCTTTCATTCACTTACTGAAAAGGAACAAATTAAATCCAAAAAGGGCTGAAGACTTGGTTTATATTCATACCAATTTTCGTCTTCTATTAAGAAAGAGTGAAAAGTATTATAGTAGAGTGACTAGGATGTGGGATGTTAATGGAGATTATTGGGAGCCATTTGATAGGGCAAGAGGTCTTGAGATTGCAAATTTATCTTTAGATAAATCAGATTTAGAACAAAAACTCATAAAAAATATTACTAATGTGGATGTAAATGAAGATTAACTTAAATTAAAAATTTTAATATTAATGCTTGTATGAAATATAACTTATTATAAACATCTTATTTATATTTGTAATTTGTAATATTATTTATATTATTATAATTTAATTTAATTTTTAATAGCTTAGGTTATTGAATATATATATAATTATATATATATATACTTTTATTTTTATTTTAAAATTTTAAAAATTATTATATCTTATATATCATATTATGTTATACTCGATATGCGTACCTATGTCAGTGTTTTTAGCATAGACACGGTAAGATAGAAGAAGGTAGAACTAGAGAAATGAGGAGGAGGGGACGGCTGCTGATAAGGCGGCAGCCCTCAAAACTAACTCGTTCTCTAGGACGAGCTAAAGGGGGTTAGAATCAACAAAACATATAAAAGGGAAGCTTACAGAAATACTCTCACAAACAAAATTAGGAGGTTCAAAAACTTAGGAGAAAGCGGTGTGGACGGTGAAAATTGATCACCGGAAGCTTAGTCAACGATCAAAGCTTAATCAACTCTAATGGTGGCATGGCATGTCAGACACAGGAAACAGCCATGCATTTGAGCTTCACCGGCGCGTGAGGGTGCGTGTAACTCTTATTTTCGACGAATCTTGACGGGCTATCGGATCGGCGGCCTCCGGTTCAAATGGTCTTGGCGGTGTCGTGAACAGGCATTGCCTTATAGGCGAAAGCTGGCTTAGAGTTTCCGCCGGTCAGGACAATTCTTCGTTCACAAATCCATTGTCTATTGACCAGTTAAGAGTACTGATAATGACCAATCTAAGTGGCCGGATGGTTGTGGCGGAGGGGTAAGGCTCACCAGCGAAGAAGACACAAGTGTCTAAAGAATTAAAGATTATGTCCTATGTTATGCTGATAATGTCAAATCCTGACACACCCTGCTTTGGAGAATTTCCATGATCACCTCTATCAATGGAAACCTTCCAATTTATGTTTCCCACGGTTATACCAATTTGTATCTTCGCGAGTTGTGTTTATGTTACCGAAAGTCCACTTTTTAGAGGTCCCAAGGATCAAACATTAAATAAGACAGACATCACTCAACCAATGCTGTCAAACTCCACCATATAATGCCGCAAACTTGTCCAAGCAAGCACTAATGACCCGCAAAAGTACACATAACCAAACTATTCGAGCTAGAAGTTCTGATGAAAACTGTATTGCAATGATTTTGGGCTATTGCTATCATAGATGATTAAACACTCAAGTTACCACAGGGTACCTTGACTATTTCCATCAGACACTAAAATTGATACTGCCCTGAACATGTTCTGGACTAGCATTTACGTGTTTTGCGTGGGCAATCTGTAAACATGAGCTTCCTCAAGCTACCCATGTCGATGAAACAACCTTAATTCCTAGATAGTTTATCCGAAAACAAATCTTGGAACCTCCCTGAACCCTGAACGTTATATCCACTTTCCATGTGTTTAAAATCAGAATCTTGGGAAAAATAAAACAGTAGAATTGTATAATTTATAAGGAAAAGCACTTTCAGCCAATCGTTAAGGACGTCACTTTTCTTTTAATATTCAAATCTGAGGTTGGGATACTTTTATTTACACAATCTACGAAGCTTGCTGGTATGAATTCTTTTGCCGCTCAGTTCATACAAAGCCAAAACAACACCAAACCCATCTCCATCCTGCTCAATCTTGCTTCTATAATTCAGAACTTTAGCCTCAAACACTAGAGGGTTCCCTGGTGAAGTTAAAGTGTTTCATTAATAAATGGAAGAAGGTATCATTCCTCAAGGATATAGTCATAAAGATACAGTGGCATCATCAGCAGATAGCCACAAGGGGCCGTTGATCTTTCTTACAGTGGCTTCAACCTAAAATACAAAAAATTCTACAGACTGTGAAGTAGATTCTGTAGGCATTTCAGTTCGGTACAAATTAACAAGAGAACTAGTTAAAGTTATTGAAGTGCACAACAAGCGCACCCCTTTATCTTCCTCTTATTTTCTTATTTCCCTTTTACAGGGATAAGGGTCCCTGACGGGCAGGGCCACTAATCCCATCTTTTCATGGAGACTAGTGACTACCTCATCATTGACTAGTTAGCAGATCTCTCGGGCCTCATTCACAACTTCCACTCCATTTATACATATTATATTTATCTGCATCTCAATCTCATAACCAGAATTTTCAAGGTTCTTCCGCCAGCTTTGGAGAACAGTATGCAACAGCATCTGCAACTGTGAGGTAGATCTTGTCATCACCGATCAGATTTGCGAAATTGGAGGTGTGAAGCTTGTTTATCACTACTGGGCCAGGGTTTGCTAGAACAAGCTGTGGAGCACAAGAAACTCCAATTTGGTAAGATAATTATTGTCAAATCATATGTCAGTTTTAATTATTTCGATGCAATTAATCATGAATATATGGATCTTAGGCTTAGCAGAGCTAATTTAATTACCTGAACATCTCTCTTTTGAAGACTTCTGTATAACTCTTCAAAGGCATGGATGCCACTGGTATCGATGTCAGTAACCGCTACAAAAAATACATAACAATTTTTAGAAACAGCCAAAAGAATCCTCTGGGAGAAATTAGACTGGAACAAAACACTCACGTGACATTTCAACTATCAAAAATTGGATTCTTGTTTGGTAGTCTCCTTTCACACTTTCTTCCTCATCTATCAGCCATCTCAATATCCTGCAAACAAAATAGAATTTAAGCTTGAAAATAGAATACTTATGTAGATGAGCATGGGGAAATACCATGTATTTCTGAAGAAAAGAATTGAAACTTGAAACACACAATTCCACAAACATTACATCCAATTTTCCAAACAGCAGAGTGGCTCAATCACATTATACTGTTCATCCAACTGGTTCATCATTCTTTGCTTTTTGAAAATAATTAGAATCCATCCAGAAGTAGATTATTAGTTTGACCATATGTCTTTGTTTTCCTGTTCAGAACTTGAAACCGATAACGCCAGAATGGAAGACTCAGTGGCATGAATATTGGGAATATCAGAAAGCTAGGTTGTTACGTGATATTATTAGGAGGTTAATAGTTAGTTAGAATTATTAAAGAATAATAAGTTTGTTAGGAAGTCTTAGTAGTATCCCTATCAATATAAATAGGGATAGGTAAAATGAAGATGGTGGATTTGATTTGAATAGTGTTTTTGGTGTGTTCCTGTTACCATGTGTCATAGGTAGTTCCCTTACATTACTTGATATAAATTGAGTGTTCTCCTATGTATTGTGCACAAACTTCGTCTTATAATATGAAGGATAACTTGTGATCCCTGATCTTATTAACCACATAATTTCTCTCCTTAGCTTTAGATGATTGCCAAAAAACCATTTGTACAAAGGAATCACTACATAAATTAATTGTTTAATCTTATTTCAGATAAAATTTCAGATCCATTAAAAATATAAAGAAATGAGGAATACATCTTTACCTTTCTTTAACATAATTGGAGTTGGAAAAGTATATGGCAGAATCAATTCTTACAATCAACACACCAGGAACCTTTGTCGCCTCTGGGTATTGTCGGGTATTTCTAAAGACAGTTGTCCCAGGGATCTTCCCCAGAATAGCTGTTCGTGGCCTGGTAACTTGTAATAGGATTTTAGCAAAGGATATAGAGACCTGCCACAACATGTAGCAAATAGCATAACCAGGTCAATAAGATGAGTCAAAACTCAAAACTACTTTGAGATTGTAGAGAGCATAAGATATGAAAGTCAGAGAACTTACAGCAATTAAAAGTCCCATCTCAACTGAGGCAAAAACAACCCCAAAAAAAGCTCCCATGCAAGCAATAAAATCAAATTTATCAATCTTCCATATTAAAATTGCTGCCTGGTAGTCCACAAGGCCGATTACAGCAGATATGATGATGGAAGAAAGAATGGCATTTGGAGTAAACTCAAAAAGAGGGGTAATGAATTGAAGAGTTAAGAACACAACGATGGACATCACCATATTAGAGACCGCAGTTTGGCAGCCAGCCATGTAATTTACCGCTGACCGAGAAAAAGAACCTGAACATAGCAACAATATCAGATTAGATCATACATCATAGGCTGCAAAATAGTTAGTTCATCCCACCTACACCCACTTCCCTGGTAATTATGAAGCTATCAACTTTACTAGATTATTATAAACCACATCCTATTCATGTTCAGATGAGACTACTTATTATATATTCCTCAAACTTGCACCTGATGACAAAGAGTAAGTTCATAAGAACTTGACTTGGAGCTCACCTGTAGCGACATAGCAGGAAGTCATTGATCCAACAATATTCATAGCTCCTAATGCCATCATTTCTTTGTTTCCATCCAGATGATAGTCCTTCATAGAAGCAAATGTTCTTCCTATCGCTGTGGCTTCCTGAAAACCAAGATACAACGATTTAGAATTATAGACACTAATGGTTTGTCGAATTAAATGTTTTTCATAAGAAGATATCAGTGCCAAGATTTACTCACTGTCAATGCTATCATGCCGGCCATGATGCCAATCTTGAAACCTTTCCCAAGGAAATCACCACTAAAATATATTTCTTTAACAGATGAAGGATTGATCCCCTTCTTTATGTGGTTTACCTAATTAACACGTCAATAGACAAATAATATTACTCCTTCTGGCACCAGTACTTTCATTCCTACCATCTTCCAATAATATGAATATATGATTATAATCTACAATGTTTAGGTTGAGAAAGGCAACATATATGACTTACAATTTCAACACCTTGCTTGTCTGCACGGGTTAAGAACACAATTAAAGTGGAGAGCACAACAGATATCAATGGGGCGATTGCTGGCACCCAGAAGAATTTCTTCTTCTTTTTGCCCTGATCCCCATATTATGAGATAATGAGAAAACAATCTATGATATGCTAATAATTTAACAAAGGAACAAATAGTGGAAAAAAAAAATTAAGGTGTCTTACGATATATCTAGCAATCAGCAGAAAAATCAAAAAGCTTGCTCCTAGGACTATAGTCTGCCAGTTCCACTGCAAGATGTTACACAACAAATCAATTTTTGCATATATCACGCAACTGCAATTTTATGTAGGGACCTTTTTAGATTAGAGGACCTGATGTAAGTTAATGTTTGTGAATGTGTGTGTATTGATAGACAGAGAAACAGAAAGCATACTCCATGATGGGCCGTCGAGAATACTGAATGCAACACAGAGACAATATCAGTTTTCTTTGTGAACTTTTTAATGCCAAGGAAACCCTTAAGCTGTTGAAGGGCAATGGTGATGGCAGCTCCCGCCATAAAACCAACAATAGCAGCATGGGACAGGAAGTCAATCAAGAAACCTAACCTGATCAGAAAAACAATCCGACAGTAAGATCATCAAAGTGTGTAAACAACTAGAGCCTTCATAGGAGTTGGTACAGAGAGGGCATAAACGCTAGTGGTAGGAACTAGGAAGGTTTAAAGACAAATAATTCTGTTCTATTGTTCAGCTGAAAGTGTTATACCTGAAGACCCCAAGAGTTGCTTGAGTAATTCCCGCAAAAAAAGTAGCCGTGAAAGCAAGTCTTCGATATTCAGCTGGATGTGCAACAGGATCAATCTCATTCTGAAGTAAGGTCCCTAGCAAGAGAGAAACCACAGCCACAGGCCCTATGGCGATATCACGAGAACTACCCATGACAGAATAAATCAGTGGTGGAACAAAGCTGGAATCTGTAAAGAGGTACAACAAAACCAACCGAAACCTGATCAGTCCAAGATGTATCCAAAGAAAACATATAGGCAAGTTGTGCTCTTGACAAATGAAAATTCTTACACAGTCCATACTGTGGAGCCAAATTTGCAAGCTTTGAATATCCAATATCCTGTTTATTAAGCAAAGATGATTATTAAAACCTTCTGAAATTGTCTGTTTCTAGAAATCATTCTTGTGTTTACGCATCAAGGAACAAAATCAACAACCTTAAAGCAAAGTTACCTGAGGAATGCAGAGACTTGCAATCGTTAGACCAGCTATGATATCCCCTCTCAATTTGGCAGCATTATAATTTCTCCCCCAATTAAGTATGGGGAATAAGGCCTCAATGCCGAGGATGAATTTCCGGGATTTAGTCTGGTCTTTGAAAGAGCGTAGAGGATCATCAGCAAAGAATGTTTCTTTTACAAGGGATTGGAATTCCTTGAACAGGTTCTGTCTTGGAGGAATTCCCACTTTGTGGACGTGTGGTGCCTGATCCCGTGAAGCTGACAAACTTCTTGCATCTATCTCTTTTGTTTCATGGGTTTCATCAGTTGGATCACCCATTGAAGACATCAACAATGACCCTCACCTGTAATGCACTAAAAATTCACAAGTCATATATTGGAATGATGATCGCGACATGCAAAACAAACTCACTGCAACCCTTATATACTTTGACTTTGGAGTTTAAAAATCAAGCATGCCATGCAGCGTTTACAATTCTAATTAAGTCCAAAGTGAAGATAGCCAGGTACATAAGCAACTTGAGAAGCAGAATAAAGTAGATTTACTAATTACAAGCAATAATTCAGAAAAGCCAACCTGAATAAAAGGGAGCGAATACTGAGTTGCTGACAGAAGGTTTGAATGGTCACTAGTTCAAGTTGTAAGGCCTTGAGGTCGCTGTGAAGCTATTGGGTTATATAACTTAGAGGACTTCGGGTCAAAGTTCTCAAGCTGAAATAGAAAATTAAAAAAATTAGAGAGGTTGTGAACCCGGATTCCTTACACGTCACAAACATGCATGATAAAGAAAAATCAAGCATAATTTTCAATCCGACCAACAACGTATGGATTTATGAGTATCTGAAAGTCAGGTGCTCATCTAGCAATCTCATAATTGTAGTAACCATGGTTTAACTATACGTAGCATAAGAATGGTTGGGAAGAAATTTATAATGTACGAGAAGGTGTTGACTAGAGATCAAGAACTAGCAGCAGCTAGAGATTATTGAAGTTATATTACAAGCTGCAATTACTGTACTCTTCTTAGAAGTCAACGAAGTTTTCTTTTATCTTTAAAAAAAAAAAAAGAGAGAGAAGAAGAAACAAGTTGAAAGTTGCCGAATTTCAAAATTGTTTTGATGACTATAAATATTTTGAGGATTCAGGAGAACTATATATAAATATATGACTAAACATAATCTGAGAACTCAGTTGAATTTTAGGAAGAGTGGTAGCAAGATTTTCAATGCAACGCGAGAAAATACTAGTCCACAACACCACAATAAAAAAATTTAAATAGCCATTTACATAGATGCTGACATTTAAAGCATTTGAGTGAAAAATGACTAAAAATAAGTATAAAACATGTCATTCTCAGAAAAAGATTAATCGGAATCAAATTCTTAATCTGAAGTCCCCTCCTTCCTTATTAGACCATTGCTAAAACCCAGTATGACCGTCCAAGAGAATCACAAATTCAAGTTGATGCTCAATAATGCAAAGATATTTTGTATAGCATTGCTAAAATGCATACAACTTGCCCCAATTAGGATAGTTGTGCCGTTAAATTGATTATAGATCCCAAATTTTTAATGCTGTGTAACATAATTTCTGTGTCTATTTTTTCTTCTAAAACCTTAAAAAGAAAATTTTGTCATCTCAAGTGACAAATAATAATTGTTGTCATTTTCTTTTGTATTTTCTGTGGCAAAAAAGTATCTTAAAATGACAAATTTTGTCATCTCTTCCAATCTACATGTACAACTAATATATTAAGGTATTAGACGAAAAGAATAACCAAAAAGTTATGTTACACAAAATTAGAAGTTTTGAATTCTTAATCAACTTTTAAAATTAGCAAGATAAATTACTCATTGTTAGGTTGACGGGATTCTTTGCATGTTGAGCTAAACCATTCTATGTAACATAGTACTATATATATTCTCGCTAATATAGCTCGATAGAATTTACTTGTTATATACATAATAAAACAGAATAAAACTGAACTCGTCCTCCTTTCACAACGAGAGAGAACCAAAACCTGAACTTTTTCTGCCCTTGCCAGCCACCAAGTATTTGGCTTTTCGAAACCATGCCGTTCGGAGAATAAAGTCTAAAAAAGACTACTAAACTCACCCATCCATTCCCCGCTTCTCATGTAAGCCATTGACAGTGGAGGATTCGATTACACCTACGCAGAAAAGTCTTCCTTTTTCGCAAATCCTCTTTAACTTGTCACCTGTCAGGATTTGAGTAAAGCAGCAACTAAAACAAAACTCATAATGACCGATAACACACGAAAAAGAAAAAGTGAAAACTGAAAAGAATTAATGTATTTTATATACAAAAAGAGAGTACCCAGAAATAGTTACAGATTAGCTTTCCGTCCTCCACAATCGATGGTTCTCATGTTTCTGAAAAGACAGGACATTTATTTGAATTATGAAACTCGAAAAAATAGAACAGAGCGCGCTTAAAGAAACCAGAAAACCCAATCATTGTGCAGGTTAAATGAATCCATAATCGTCACTAAAATTGTGCTACCTAATAATATCACAGTCATTGTTTGAATCAGCTTGGGAATGAGGTTTGATTAATAATAGTGTAACTTAAGGGCCATGAAAGTAGGAACAAGATAATTGCCGTAGTGGGCTGCGGAGAAACGTGGGTGTAACGTCCGACAACGAAACCCAGAAAGTGAAGACGACGACAAAAAATGCAAAATGACCTCTTTCGATGCCCTTAATGAGATTTAGAGGAAACGCTAAAATATGCAAAATCATAAGAGAGCATATATCTGAAATAGTTTCTGTGAAGAATAATATAAATTGTAAGCTTGGCCGTAAAAAATACAAGGTCGATAATCGCGGTGCAGCCACACTCCTACGTAGATGAAGGGGCAAGATGGGAAATGCAACAAAAAGTCAACAGCTACAAAGTAACAAAACCAAGACTTTGCTGGTTGCCCCTATTCTCTGAGTACTCTGGTCAATGCTGCTGTATGCTTTCAGATTTCTTTTCCTTGGTTTCGCGGCTGGCCCCACACGTGTCACATTCTGGACACAGTGAACATAGTTGCCTTCCCAACCAGGTTCAGCATGCGGAGATGCGAAATTGCCAACCGTTCAAACTTGATCTTTTAAAGTTACTTTATTTCAAATAATACATAATGAATATCTATTTCGGTATTGCTAGGCTCCATTACAAGGAAGTTATTACTTCTGTTTCTGCGAGGACTTTTTATTGTGAATATTATTAATTTATATTTGATAAAATTGTTTTAATAATACTTTTCTTAATATTTGCAGATACCTATTAAGAAACAGTTGTAGAACCAACAGGACTGCCTCCTTTACATTATGTAGACTCTATTGAACAATTTAGTTGACACACACGTGCTTTTATACAAATCGATAGTGGTTATATCTTTAGTTATGAAATATTGTGTAATATGTTAATTGGTATTTGAGGAAGGGATATTTTCCGGAGACTTTGTCCATTTAAACATCAATAAAAAAGATAAAGTATCAGATAATTTTTAACAAATTTTAGTTTTATTATGTCTAGGTACTTGTTTTATTGAGTTGATTTATCTTTTTTTAAAAAAATAAAAAATGAGGATTATATTTTTGAGTCACTTTCGTTAATAGGTTGGGTTAGTCAAACAAATAAAAATGACATGACTCAATAAATTAAAATGACCAACCTACTTGTGAGAGGCTGTCAAATATCTTATTATGCCAATAAGTTGGGAAGCCTAATCTTCCCCTTCAATCTTGACTATTATTCCTTTTTTTTTTTTTTGATAGAATTGACTATTATTCCTTTAATCCCAATCTTAAACCATCACAGCGTTGATTGTATCTGAAATTTATTTACTACCTGAGAAAGATCTCTCCTATTAGAGACCGCAAAAACTAACCGATAAAAATCTTTTTCATCAATAAATGAAGAAGAAATAATAGATATATAGTACCTCAAATAATGATAAATCTTTTAAACAATAACCAACAACTCACATAAAATTCATTTTAATTTTTGAAATGATATGAATTTGATATCGAGATTTCCATCCTTAGAATTAAAATCTTCATGATAATTCAGGTACCGACTAAAGAAGGCAGATGCGAATAAAGAATCCAAGATGGGTAACGCCATGTTTATTTTACACACACACACCCCTCTGAAATCCTCGTCCACATTCGCCCGTGTTGATTTGTCTCATCGTAGGCCTTCCATGAATGGTTTCCACTTGCAGATTCATTCTAAAGTTGCCCATGTGTCAACTTAACTGGTCTCTCTATTCTCCTCATTATAAACCTCACAAACCAAAAGAATCTAATTCACCCCCAGGATTTGCACAGGACGGGATTAAAAGTATAAGATGCCACACTAATCTAATCCACTTCTTTTTGGACCAAAAAAAACTAGTTCATATGTCTTCGTTTGGGCACTTCCCCCTCCCCCACTTTTCTTTTTTTAACGTAACATGGGTGGGCTTCCTTATTTTTTCTTTCTTTCATTCATTTTACTCTTTTACGCAAAAAGATTATAATTTGGCTAGCTTTTTTAATAAAAAAATAATTATTTAGTCCTACTATTCTATAACTATGACTAGGATTATGTTTTAGACATAATTATGATTAAGATAAGATTTTATCATAATTTTAATAGCCATAATTAGGACATTATCGCTAAATTCTTAATATTTTGTAGTGAAAATACAAGATTTCAAAAGTAGATAAAGAATAGGAAAAATTAGAAAGAAAGATCCAGACTAAGACAAAAATTATAATAAAAGACCTCAAAAATAAATATTATTCTGTAGGATCAAATGAAAACTAATAGACAAAAATATCCTCACTCTGTTAAACAATCCATTTGAATCCAAACGCTACCTTGCCCTTCAAACCTTACTCTCTTCCTCCTCACCCTTCATTGCCATTGCCCATTGATTCACTTTATCAATAATTACCTATCCTTTAATGGTTTTTTCTAGCACCCGTTTACTAAAATTCCTCATACAACTTCTCACTAGACAGGTTACTATAATACCTATCTTTTGATGATTTGTTCCTCATGTGCAAGACCTCACCTTCGACAAATTCTCCCTCGCTCAAGGGCTCTCATTTGATGGTGTTTCCCTTACACCACAACCTCTTCTTCTCTTTATCTTAGTGTGCTCTGCAAATCTATAGGAAGCAATAATGAGCAGAACCTATCCTTCTCATTCGATAGCTTATACGGTTCATAATTTTATTCCCTATAAAGTGTTAGGATTTACATGCTTTCACTTTAAATTTCAAATATATGTATGTTTTGTTAGTCAAAGGATTTTGGGCAGTGAAAGATCACAATGAAAAGACTCTAGATTTAGAGTCTAAATATCAAATTCATACTGGTTTTAGGTGATTGTTATTGTGTGTTAGATATTATTGATTTCCTTTAAACTTAAATTTGGGAAAAGTTCTGATAATCCAGTAGCAATATTGATAATGTGCCTAAAACTCGATAGTAAATGACAAGGTCTAAAAAGTGAGTAGTAAAATTCCTTAAATCCATTAGCTATGTCCTTAAACCTAGTAATAAGAGTTCTAAAACTTTAAGTATGCTATGTAAAGTCCCTAAATATGGTGGTAAATTTCCTTAAATATAGTAGTAACACAACAAAACTTAGAAGTAAAATGTTTAAAAGTCAATAGCAAAAGACAGTTCTTAAAACGTAGTAGTAAATGACCTCAAGTCAAGGAGTAACATCTCTAAACTCGGTGGTAATGTTTTTGCATGGTCCTAAAACATGGTAAATTTTCTTAAATGGAGTAGTAAGACACTTAAACTTAGTAGTAACATGGCTAAAACTCAATAGCAAAGCACAGTCATAAAACCTAGTTATAAATGTCCTGAAAGTAAGTAATAATATCCTTAAACCTGATAGTAGGAGGCTAAATTTGAATATCCCTATACATGGTAGTCTATTTCCTTAAATGTAATAGTAATACATCTAAGCTAGTAGTAATGGGTGCTATGCAACTAAACTTGGTTGTAATGGGGTTAAATGAATATGTAAACTGTTAGTGAAGGGTAAGTATAGAACCTGTTATGATCTATATGTCCTAATTTGATTATTAAATGGCTTGAATTCCTTATAATATAGTAGTAAAGTAGATATAATCATAAAGACTAGTAGTAAATTTCCCAAAAGTTAATTGTAAGTACCTTAACATGTAACATATAGATGTTAACTCATTTAGTATTAACACCTACCCCTCTTGCGTTTCTGCCCTATTTTACTTTTTATTTGTAATGAAATTGTTGTATTACTTTTAGCTAGCATGTTTAGAGTCATTATTAATTACACTTAGTTGTTTGTATAGGAAGAGATTATTAGTGTTTTCGTTGATTGTTTGTGACTATGGTTAAAAGGTATTGATTTTGTAACTATTAAGTTAGACTATCATATACCAAAAAAAAAAAAAAGAGTTATGTCTACCCATATATAAAAGAAAGCCTAATTTCTTTACTTTCAAAAAATAAGTTATGTCTATCAATGTATAAAAGAGAGTCTAACTTCCATATTTTAAAAAAATAGGTTATGTCTACCCATATATAAAAGAGTTTAACTTCTAAATCTTCAAAAAATAAGTTATGTTTGCCCATGTACAAAAGAGAGCTGATTTGTCGATAACAGGGGAGGATGACATTAAATTTTTTAATGTTTTCATGTGCTTCATGTCCAATCTAATATACACAATCCGATCTGACAATTTCATTACATCATCCTTACATTGTCTTCTTTGACCCTTACAAACCTTAAAAAATTAATTGTTAAAGTTCTCATTCATATGTCGATAGCAGAATACATGTCTTTCCTCACTAAACACTTTTTTTACTACACTGATTATGGCATTGTGGCAATCTAAAACTAGAGTAATTTCCATGTAGTCGATCAAGTCTTTAACATTTTAAAGGAATCACATTCAATCATCATATGTTTCTACACTTACAATTGCACAAGTAAGTGGAAATAAGTCATTATCTGTGTCATATGTAGATGCAGCTAATAGAGTCTCTAAGTATAGCCCACTGAGGTGACAACCATCAATGTACAATATCAATCATGAACCAATCATAAAGCCAATTATACAATATCCATATGCAATGAACAACCCTTTAAAATAATTGTTCACTGATGAAATCCACCTTGTAACAGTTTCTAAATTTGTTTCCATTAAACAGTTATACAACCAAAAAATTATCATGTATGACTAGTCTACTGACCCAATAATGTTAGCTAAAACTTTCTCCTTACCCTTCCATACTTGATGGTAACTTAGTGTTAATCCATATTCTTTGAACAGCTCATTGCATATATTGTTTGATGTTTTATCTCTAGTTGATATTACACTGTCAACTATAGTAGATGTTACTAAGTCCACCCTTTTCTTGTGAGATATTACAAAATTGTCTTACGCTGAGTGCATGTGTTCACTATAAAAAGTTTACATACTTAAAAAAAGTGTGCTTTTAGTCACTGCATAGATTATTAGCTTCCACTTATATCTATCCACATTACACTTAATAATCATCTTATCAGGACTATTATTCATGAAGGTGTATCCAAATTTATGGGCAATGTTATACTTATATAGTGCTTGCCTGAATTCAACAATATTTGAAAAAATTTATCTAGACCTAACAATCAAATTTGTCTATTTAGTAAATTTTAACTCAGGCATTGGTGTAAGGGTACTTTGCATTGAACATGGATAAGGTATAAGTTCCTAGTTAGAAGGAAACCCAATATTGGGATGAACCGAATTTGAATTCATTTTATATTTTTATTCAATTAATATTTTGTTAAACTAGGAAGTGACACCAAAGCATAAAGATTATAACATATAATGGATATTGACTAGACAAGTTATAAAAGGAAAACTTCTTACATTATTACTGATTGGGATGATAATGCTCTAATTCGTTCCTCATTCATTATGTGTGGGTGTGTGCGCGCTGCGCACACACACATTGATCATTGTATTTGATTAATTGTTTCACACTAGTATCATCCACCATGTCAAATAGTTGAAAGGCGTTAAAATTTAAGGTGTATTTCAAATTCATTTCATTGTCATCACAATCAATGCATGATCTTATTATTTTCATTAGTTCTTGCAACGATATCTTTTTCTTTATCAGTCTTCTACCTATTCGACCTCCTTCATAGTAGATCTTCCCACTTGAATCTCTTAAAATTTGTCCATATATATGAAAATAATAAAATACCTCACTTGACATATGATTTTTCATCCTCTAATTATCACAACTACACCAAATAAATAAACTTCAGGCTTGTTCATCATTTTTGGAACCAAAACAACAATATTAATGGAAATAAAGTTAAAAGCAGGTAATAATATTTCTAAAAAGAAATAATAATATTTCTAACGGTTATTGTGTTCTTTCATATGTTCAAAAACATAAATAATGATAGTAAAACTATTAAAAGTCATTGTAACTCCAACCCAAATACTGTATACAATATAAACTATTCTTAACAAACATAAAAAGAAGAAAAAGACATTGCCATTAACCATCAAGCTTTGAGAGACATAATACATCTTAAATTGCTACTTACTAGATCTTACAAAATGACCTTTAATATTAGCATATTAATAAGTCTCTCGCTCGTTATATTCTACTCACACCATGAGTATGAGTAGTTGCAAATAATGAGATTGGAGAAAAAACTGATAGGATGATAAGAGAAACATATGAAAGGTGGAAGAAATAAGGGGGAGGAATGATGAAGAAATGAAAGAAAGCTGAAGAAATAAGGCATAAGCCATAACTAATGAAGAACAAAAATGGCACAAAAAGAAGAATGCACGACAAGAGTAAATGGCACGAGATTCATATGGCTTGTTTAACAAAGTAAGAGCATTTTTGTCCATCATATTTCATTTGGTCCTATTGAATAATATCAATTTTTAAAGTTTCTCATTAAATTTTTTTGTTGGTGTGGGTTTTTCTTTCTAATTTTCCCTAAAGAATAAGCTCAAGGATTGAGCTTATTGATTACGAAATTGTAGATAAGTGGAAAATGTTAGGTCAGGAGAAGTAGTTTTACACTAAGCTAATTTTGCTCTTTTGCGTATAGGCCTCTAAGTTTTATCATCTTTTGAGTTTTCTCCCTAAGCCAGCATTTCAATGCCTAGTTGGAGCCTTCGTGGAAATAATGTTAATATATATGGCAGCCACCTAATCTTTTGTTTGCCAAGCCAACACATTGTTAATATACATGAACATGATAGGAAATAATATTTTAAGGTTTGAAAAGTATAGAGATGATTATGAAAAAAATTTAAACTATAGAAAAATCAAATTAAAAATTGAAATGAACTTCTTACAAAAAAAAATTCAAATAAACTATAAGAACTAAATAATTAATTTTCTTTTCTTTTTAAAAAAATAGTTTATTATGAGTTTTATCATCAGTTTATATGCAATTTTAAAGTTTTCCAATAATAGCCTAGGAATTGTAATAAAAAAGATTAAGTATACTTTTTGTCCCTCTAATTTTTTAGAAATTTTAGTTTGGCTCTCCAATTAATTTAAAAAACAAACAATATTGCTTTTTAATTTTTTAAATAATCAGGTTTTGTCCTTCTATCACATTATTAATCTAAAAGTTAACCTCAAATTTAAATATATTAACTCAGTTAGATGTTATTTATTTACCTAACAATATTAACTCAAAACTCAAATTTAGTGTTTACATCAACAAACTACACACACACACACACACACACACACATATAAGGAAGACAACAATGCGTGCTTTTAAATTAGAGAAACCAAATTAAATTTTTTATATCTCTTTTATGAACCAAAAGTGCATTTAAACTCAAAAAACACAAAAAAAAAATCCTTAGGAATTGAATTCGATAAAAAAATATACACAAATTTCTATTTCACTTGAGCTAAACTCATTTAGCATTGAGACTTTATGGTATTTCACATAAGCTAAACCCAATTTCTCAATATCAACTTCTCCCTTTTGCAAGGATGAGAATAAGAAAAGCATTGGCCAAAAAACGAAGGGTATATGGAGGGATAATATAGTTTTTTCTCCTAAATAGGGACTAGATATAATATCCTGTTCTACTGTGAAAGTGATTCAGTCAACCCTCCTATAAACCAGGTAGAAACAAAAATAGGAGAGTTAGCACCAAGTTTCATTTTATATGAATTCTCCTGGATATGATGAAACGAAGCTTGATTAGTTATGATGCGTTTAACATGAAATAAGAATACGTAAAGAAATGCACGTCATTATATAGATTATCTTATACGGAGAAGATCTGAGCTAGGCTGGTCTTGGTGAAAAGCGAATCAAAACTGATATCTTTCGATTTAAATGGTAAATATATAACCAAACTGACTATATGGGGACGTGTCAACTTTATACTTTCTTTATCTAAGGAAGTTACGGGGGCTTCAACAGATGCTTATTATCAAGAGGGAAGTCAGGCTTTTGTGTGGGAAAAAGGAAAAGGAAACATGCTTTTGTCCCTGCATTGTGTTTCCTGAGTTGAATCTTCTCCATACTGCGTCCAAGTTCAGCTGCCACTTAGTTCTATATCCCTGTTTCTGTAAACAAACAAAACCCATCCATTTTACTTAGAAGTTGACTTCCACTAAAATTGTCATCATGCGCAAAGCAGGGCATCTTTGAATTTCATACGACAATGGCACGGATAGCCCCCTAAACCACAAAATGGCAATTATAGCTCAACTTACATAGCACTGCAACCCTCGCCCATAAATCTCAACCCAGTCATACTCTTAATCATATTAATATACTCCTACTATTACCACATATCAAAATTTTATTTTTTTTAATATTACGATTAAAGATATTCTCAGATTTTATTTAAGTTAAATTTATATACTGAACAATCTTATTAGAAGCACACTAAAAGCTCTTTTCTATATATATAAAATTGATTCTAAATATCTTCTAGGTTGGAGATGGGAATTACTTTAGACAAGGAAATGACTAGGAAGGGATAAGGCTTTTTCAAGCGGCGCATAGAGTTGGCCCCATATATAATGAAGGAAGGGTGAGGCATTTCAAGAGTTGCAAAGAAATGTGGTAACCGCCAAGGGCAAAAGAATACTTGGAAATTATCGGAATTGTAGTTAGTGGGTGGGCTTAAGATGATAGGGTTGTTGTGGTATTGCTTGTTTTCACCACTAATACGTAGTTCAAGTCCTTAAGCAAAGGGGACCAAGGCAGATATGCCACCAAGTCCTCCCAACCTCTTCCATACATATGCTTACCATCAGTTTTTAAGTGTTGAGTGGAGACACATCTCAGAATCCACATCCCCACACACTGTTATGCTGTACTAGCTTTATGCCCATGACGGGATCATATACTCAATTTCATGGGTTTCATCCGCCGCTTTAATTGCTTGCTAATCTTGGATGAGTCCACATATAATTCACTATCCAAGCGTCATCAAATTATTCAACGACTATGCATATACGTTGCAACTTGCAATATAAAATATTACCCAACCATTGTTGTTTTAGGCGGGCCAACAAACATGAAATTAATGTAACAGTTTAAAGAATTTGATTTTGAGCCATCATATTCTTATTAATTTATCCAAACCTGGAGTTTCAATTCGAATTAGACCATTCTGGATATGTACCGCCAAGAAATATGGTCATGCATGCTCGACCTAGTATTTTAGCTTGATTTAATTCTTCCTCAATTTGACAAGTTGAATATCACTTTCCCCAGCAATTTCTTTGAGTCGCGTGTATAACTAATGTAAAGAAAACGAAGACGTCATTGTTCAGAGCATGAACGGGGGGTAGTAAAAAATGAACAGTGTAAATGGTAGACAATAGAAGGATTAATTCCGGAATATCTTATTTCGCTCAAAGAAAAATTTCAGGTTACGTAATCTAATTTATCTGATTTGAAAAAATTATATAATTTTTGTTTTAAACCAAAATTGAATTCATTTTCGATATTTATACAATAGTATTAAATACTTAGTACTACTTCTAGCAATTTTTTATTAAATATTTACATATTTTAATTAATTTATTTAAAAAAATACGTAATTTAGTTAAATCATAATTAATTCAGATTTTAAATTTTAGGAAAGAATTATTTATTTATTTAAATAATAACAATAATAATAATATCAAAATTTTTAGTACTATGAAAGAGTAGAATAAATATTTTGTCATTAAAGACAAAATATTCATTATCCATTATTATTATTAATATCAATATCTTCTAGCTTTCTGCTTTCTTAGTAAATCTTATTAATTAAATGGGATAGTTTGGTATATAAAAATTAAGTAGGGAAATAAAAATTAAAAAGTGAATAAAATACATAAAAAATAATTTTTGTATGCTTATTTTTTAAAAAAATTATTATTAAATAATAATTATAAAAACATAATAAATATTGTAGGAAGGAAACCAAATGGCCGGTAGATTGGGACTAGCTGCGCCTATTTTAAGTACATCAATTCCATTTCACTCTTCACTTTCTGCGCCCCATGTGAAGAGAACCCAGGAAGTGGGTGACACTAGGCCATGTTTGATATACCGAAGGAAAGTAAGAGTAGAAGGGATTTTGTTTTAATATAATCTATTTTATTTTTATAATTATTATTTAATATTATTTAGTATTATTCTTATAATTATTATTTAATATCATCTATTTTATTCTTATAATTACTTATTTATTAATTATTTAATATTAATTATAATGTTATTTATAATAATTATTTAATATATTCAAATTATTTTTATTTTTAAAATATTTTTTTTAATTTTTATATTTAATTTTCTGTGTATTAAATAAACCTTAAATAAATAACCAATTACGTACTGAACCTGGTAAAAATGATGCTAAATGCATCATTCTCTACGCTCATAAATAAGTTTAACAGGCATTTAAATTCCGATAATAATACTCTTATTAGCTCAGTTCCACATGAAATTATTATTGCAGTCCTGATAATTATAATCTGCTTAATTATACCAGAGCTGGCGCATAATTGGGAAAAGAGGAGCTGAGGTATATAAAGACACGATTTATACTCCGAAGGCTTCTACCAAAGAAGGTTGGAGCCCTGGTAAATTGACTCATTAAAATTACTGGTTGGAATGTCATTTAACGGACAAGAAACTGCATTAAGTACAAAGGTTACAGAGTTCATCCAAACACTTCAAAGAAGCATGGCTTCAGTACCTTCCGAAGCTTCCGGAACGAGAGAGCAGAGGCACCTTCTTCCCGAAGACCCTGGACAGAAAGAGAGGTCCCAGTGGGTACTGAATTCTCCCAATCCACCGTCTCTCTGGAATAAGCTGTTAAGTACAGTCAAGGGGAACAAGGCCTTTTCATCATCCAGGAATCACACTGCTTATGCACATGCTGTTTCATTCTTCCAGAGTTCATTCCCAATCTTTGTTTGGTTCAGAAACTACAAAGCCCCCAAGTTTAAAGATGATGTTTTAGCAGGTTTAACTCTTGCCAGCCTCAGCATACCTCAGGTATATGTCCACAAAATTTACTCCTATGCTACATCATATATACATGGGTACCGTGCAATCCCCACAGTTTTTTTCTCTTCATTCTTTTATATCTTATTTAAATCTTGCAGAGCATAGGATATGCTAATTTAGCAAAACTTGACCCTCAATATGGCCTTTGTAAGTATCTGACACACCGCGGAACAAAGCAAGAAATTGCGAGTTTCAACGTTATCTAATGTAATCTTTTCTTTTTCCCTTCATAATATTGGAATTGATGCATTCAGATACAAACGTTGTTCCTCCTCTTATTTATGCTGTGATGGGGAGCTCAAGGGAAATTGCTATTGGACCCGTGGCTGTAGTGTCGTTGCTGCTATCCTCTACAGTTCAGAAAGTGATAGATCCTGCTGCTAACCCGGATGCCTACAGAAGGCTTGTCTTTACTGTGACCTTCTTTGCTGGAATCTTTCAAGCTTCATTTGGTATTTTCAGGTGGTTTCCTCATTTCCTTGTGGATTTTCTTCATATTTGTGAATTTGATACTTTTTTTTTTCCTCTGACCAAGTAGTTCATTGTGTGATATTTGCAGGTTGGGTTTTCTTGTGGATTTTCTTTCACACTCTGCCCTCGTTGGATTCATGGCAGGTGCAGCCATCATTATTGGCCTTCAGCAACTAAAGGGGCTGCTTGGAATTGCTCACTTCACTAACAATACTGATGCCATATCCGTCTTGAAGTCTGTTTACAACTCACTCCATCTTCAAGTTACCTCTGGAGAAAAAGTGAGTTCTATTTTACATCTTTGTTCCAGTATTATATTGATGGTCATTGGTCAGACATTTGCATTTCAATGTGCAGTAATTTTATATGGGTCTTCTTTTTACATATTTGACAGTTTCCTGTCTAATTCATTGACAGTGGTACCCTCTGAATTTCGTCCTGGGGTGTTCATTCCTGATTTTCCTTCTGTCTAGCCGTATTATTGTAAGTAATGAAAATTCAAGTTTCGACACTAGAGCAATAAATTATCTGTGTTTTCGTTTGAAAAGAACCGTTTCACATGTCTAATTTCAGGGCAGAAGAAACCAAAAGCTTTTCTGGTTGCCAGCTATTTCTCCTCTTGTGTCGGTTATTCTATCTACTTTAATTGTGTATTTGACAAAGTCTGATAAGCAAGGGGTTATTATAATAAAGCATGTCAAAAGAGGCCTCAATCCAAGTTCAGCTCATGAGTTACAATTCCATGGGCAGCATGTTGCAGAAGCAGCTAAAATTGGATTGCTTTCTGCCATTATCGCTCTCACTGTGAGTTCAATTAATTATATTTCCATTTTCCAACTCTTGAGTTCTGAAATCCTAAAACGGCAACCCTAACATAAAATTTCAGGAAGCAATAGCTGTTGGGCGATCTTTTGCTTCCGTTAGAGGATACCATCTTGATGGGAACAAAGAAATGTTAGCAATGGGCTTCATGAACATAGCGGGATCCTTAACTTCATGCTATCTGGCAACTGGTGATTTCTTTCCCCATTAATTTTGCAGAAAATTAACTCTAGGTAAAATTAACTCTAATGGTTTTGATTTGAACACTTGTAGGTTCTTTCTCGAGGACTGCAGTAAACTTCAGTACTGGATGTCAAACGGCAGTATCAAATATTGTAATGGCAATTACTGTGATTCTGTCCTTAGAACTGTTTACAAGGCTGTTATACTATACTCCTGTGGCTATCCTTGCTTCCATCATCCTCTCTGCACTTCCTGGTCTCATTGACATAAGCGAAGCCCGCTATATCTGGAAGGTTGATAAATTAGACTTTCTTGCCTGTCTTGGAGCTTTCCTTGGCGTCTTGTTTATATCAGTGGAGATTGGTCTTCTTGTTGCGGTAAGTTTTTCACCTTTTTCAACGTTTTCATCAATGTAAAGATAGATCAGTGAATGAGATGTTTGTGTGGATGCAGGTATCAATATCGTTTGCAAAGATACTAATACAGTCAATTCGACCTGGTATAGAAGTTCTGGGTAGAGTTCCAAGAACAGATGCATTTTGCGATGTGAGTCAATATCCCATGGCCACAAGCACTCCTGGCATCTTGGCAATTCGCATCAGCTCAGGCTCTCTTTGCTTTGCAAATGCAAATTTTGTCAGAGAAAGGTAAGCACTTCATTTCCAAATGATTTAGAGAGAGTCTTGTGAAAATTAATCAACTTTGAATTTGTTAATTATTTGTTTAGAATACTGAAGTGGGTGGCGAAAGAAGATGAAGACCTTAAAGAAACTTCCAAGGGAAGGGTCCAAGCAGTAATTCTAGACATGACCAGTGAGTCATCTAAACATTTCTTTAATGATCTGGTGTATAGAATATGACCATAGAAAATGATCCTCTTCATTTCTCTTTACAATAGACCTGATGAACGTTGACACCTCGGGAATTCTTGCACTGGAGGAACTGCACAAGAGGTTGCTTTCGCGTGGTGTAGAAGTGAGGCAACCATGAATTTATATTATGTCTCGATTCTTGAGACCAAATGCTATCGATGTGGTTTGATCAATTTGTAAGCTCTAACACAAATGTACTGTTTGTTTTTGTTGCAGTTAGCCATGGTGAACCCAAGGTGGCTAGTGATTCACAAGCTAAAACTAGCCCAATTCGTGGATAAAATCGGTAAAGAATGGGTTTTCCTAACTGTTGGCGAAGCTGTAGATGCATGTCTGTCTTCTAAATTTGGTGCAAGTTGTGCAACCCCCTGATATCGTGGGTCTATATAGACGTACTTCATGAATTTTGGGTTGTCTAAGTGTTTAAATTTCAATGCATATTTTGATTTTGATATGGAAATCAATAAACTTTGTGTAATATTGTCATATATATGTGTATATATATATATATATATATTGAATCAAGAGGCCAAAGGCTTGGGGAGATGATTTATTAATTTTTTTTTGTGAACAATTTATTTATTTTATACCTTGGAAGAACGAGGTCCCTAGTTGCCTGTAATAGAATGAAATAAACCAAAAAAAAAAAGTAGATAAGTAAAATAAAAATAATATCAAAATTCTTACTTTAAAAAAATAAAAAATAAATATTATTAAGTAATAATAAAAATATAATAAATATTGTATAATATTTTTAAAAAAAATTTTCATTTGCTTTTTCTATTGCCACATATCAGACATAACGATAAAAATATCACAATTAATTAAGCCAACAAAAATAAAATGTTTTTTTGTGTGTAAAAATTGCAACTCACGTAAAAAAAAGGAATTTTTAAAATATTTCTAAGTATAAAAAAGCAACAAGCAGTTTACTTTCTGGGAGAATAAACCAAATTTAAATGATGAAACTTTTGCTATAACAAATATATCAATGAAAAAAATAAGATTAATTACCAGATACCAACTATAGGAAAGAAAGTCAAAGAGTAATTTCAACACAACCTTCTATCATTCATATATATATATATATAATTGCATCTCACAATGTTTTGAACTAGTCACTGTGAATCTAATTAATAATTTATTATATAATTATGACTTCTCATATAATTGTTGGCATAAAAAAAAAATCACTGATACCTTAAACACTTCCATTTAAACGACATCGTCGTATATCTATCCCTATCCATCCCCTTCTTGACGTTGTTTTCCCCGCGGCGGATCCTCTGCTAGAAACGATTAACGATGGGAGCAGAAACTGAAGAGCGGGGAAGGCAGGAAGATGAAAGACCAAAGCCAAGCCCCATCACAGAGGCTCAGTTCCTCTCCTGGAAGCGCCAGAAGGTCTTCTAATAATCTCTCTCTCTCTCTCACTTTCCCTATAGCTCGATTAGAGTTTTCGTTTCTTACTTTGTTTGTGGCGTCAAGGATTGTGTCTTTTTTACTCTTGCCCGAAAATTGAGGATTGTGTTCTTTTGGTTTCTAATACCTCTATTTCTTTCTATAATCTAAATTAGAACTCGCTGATAATTTTTAATTTGGTTAAATTCTCGATTTCTTACAGATTTGATTAATAATATATATATATATATATATATATATATAATTGGTTGTAAAGAGTAGTTTCTGAGGCTAAATTGTTCCAGCATCTATGGTGCTTAGATGTCAAAACACACCATTTAGCTAGCTTTCTCTTGTTGTTTCTATGATGAATTTTGGGGTGGAAGCTTATGTTTTGAACAATGGAGGGTAGCTAGCAACCTTTGTAATTTTGTTTTCGACTTGGTTTCAATGATTGAAAACTAATACAGCTTGCAAGAATTCTCGGCGTAGTCAAATGTTCTGTTTAGAAATAAAGCCTCCCCTGCCTTCAGCCACATTATTTATTTACTGATCTAAAGCCCAAGGACTTGAGAAGCTGGATTTGATACTACTACGACTCACCTTGATTTAATATGTTAGCAATAGTTAAACTTAGTGATGGCCCTGAAAGGAAAAAGAAAGAATGAAGAATACAGAAGTATTTAACTCAGAACGCCTATGTCTCCTGCTTTAACTTGTTCTATAAGACTATAAACTTAGTTCATGAACCGGGGGGGTGAACTTAAATTCGAAGTGTTTGGTGCGAAACTTCTTTAGCAATTTCCATAATGTTGAGGTTAGAATTGATTTTTGAATAAATACTTTGCCGAGTCATTTATAACCTAGGATTCTATTGCGAATTATGGATTATGGGACTGCATAGACCAAGGATTCATGTCAATGAGAGTAACATACCAAAGCACATTTAAGCTACTATGTTGTGAGGAACTTTTTTCCTAATTGTTAATATGTGTCTGCCTTCTTGCAGGATGCTGCTGCATCAGCCAGAAAAGCTGAAGCATCAAGGAAACGTGTAGAGGATATTGCAGCAGGAACAATCCAAATGAACGGCCGGGAGCTGTTTCAGCATGAGCCATGGGTGTTTGATAACTCACTTTATTGAGGTTGATTTTCAGTCAGTCATAAAACTGCTTATGCCTTGAAGGCTTCTCCTGTAAAGTATTAAATCTGCTCCTGGTTGTACTGGGTTCCAGTTTCATATTTTCAAATGTTTGTGGTGTTACTTTTTTCTTTTCTTCTTTTTTTGAGAGGGGGTGTTTGGGTCCGTATGTTTGTGGTGTTGCTATATGCTCAAAATCTACTCAAGTTCGAAAATAGGGAAGGTTGGGCCATTGGTGAAGGGAAAACGTTGGTTGTGTTTATGGTATACGGCGTAGGCGGACCTATTTCATAGTAAAATTATTGAATTTTTGTTTTGAGTGGTTGGATTTATAGTATAATTATTGTTGTGGTTTTTTTTTTCCCTCTTACAAGGCCTTGAGAGTTGAAAGTGGAGTAAGGGTCGAATCCAAATACATCAAATTTCACTAGCAGTGTCATTTAGGCCAAGGATCGTGCAATTATTATTGTGCTTTTGAGATTTAGCGTTATATGTTTAGCTATATAAATAATCCATTTGGTGTGAATATTTTGTTTTGATTAATTTTTAGTAAAATAATTACTGTTTATAATATAATGATTATATTTTCTCAATTATAATTGTTTTGTTGCCATGCCTCATAAGATGCCGGGCAACGAATTTTCTTAAAACTTTACGACAAAGCATTAGCCCAAGCATTGGCCACCGCTCTACAAACCTGTGATCTGGAGCAAGGTAATTACTTGATTTTCCATTTAATCAAAAATCCAAACTTAGTTTATACATAAAACTTTCTATGAAAAGAAACGATTCGATACTGAAGCTTCAGCTGAAAAGAACACCAAAACAAGGATAACCTAGTCTTTCAGAAAAAACCAGACAGTTGAGAGCACTTGACACTTAGTTGGAGCGGGAGAGGCACGCCAAGTCCCTGCGCAGAAAATAAAAATAAAAATAAAAAAATAATTAAAAAAAAAAACCCACCAACAACAAGAACAGTATATTTTGTCATAAATAAAATCTCAAATGTTTTTAGCTCAAAATATAATACTAAACTATCATGGTAATTTTTTAATTTTTTGAGGAAATATACCTTTCAGTTCTTAAAAATAAAAAAATGCATGCTTTAACTATTTGATTCGTAAATTTTATTCTTCCAGACTTAGTCCTCAAGAATTTTTGACCAGTTAATTATTAATTATCGCGTCAGTCAAAAATAGGATAAATATACATAGGCTCTGTTTGGTTTAATGCTTTGTGAAAATATTTTTTTTATATAATTTGTATAATATTGATTATATCCTTATATTTATTATTTTATCCATTAAATCACCTTTCTAAAAATATGAGTAAAACAATCCTTCTTTATCTCATCTATCTCCATCTATTCACATTTTACATTCTCTTTATCATTATATCCTCCCACCAAATGAAACATATAGAGTTATAAATGAGCTAAGCTTCATCATAAACAAGCTAGTTCATTTAAAATAAAGCAAACCTAAATACAAGCCTAAACTTTAATTAAGCTAAAAATTATAATTAAGTTCAACTCATTTATTAAATGAACCAAGCACAAAAAATTTACGAACTATATTTTAAATATAATATATATATTTGTACGCACATGTAGAATTGAAAATGAAAACTTATGTATTTTTACACTGTATACGTGAGAAAATTTTGCATATATTGATAATCTTTAAAATAATACTTTGTTACTAATTGGATTTAGATTAATTATTTGCGAGTTTAACAAATCACGTATCAAATTTTCAACTTTAGCTCATGTAACTAAATAAGGTTAATATGTTGATCAAATCTCTTTATTTAATAAATAAACCCAAATTGAGTTTTTGATAAGTCAAATAAGAGTATTTAACAAATGACTTGATTCATTGATACCTTTAAATATACATGCACTGGGACTAATAAGTATGCGGTCAACAACTATTATAGACTTAATCATATAAGGATAAAATTCAAAGATCAAACGATTGAAGGATGTAGCTTAAAACAAAAAGTACATTTTTCTCAATTTTCATTGATAAGAGGTCACATTTGGCCCAAAAAATTGACAAGATATTGCACACTGTTCTGCGTTTTTGCTTTTAATAATTGAGAAAATGAAGAAAAGAGAAAAATTGGTCCAAAAAAAAGTAGTTTAATTACCTTATCCTTTGAATAATCTAAGATGAGGGTCAATGGGAAGACCCCTCCTCTCAAATTCTGGGTCATAGAGAGAGTTCATGAATGGCCTGAAAATTCGAACCCAGAAAAGTTTTTAAGTTTGATATTATTGTATTATAGGTTATGAAAGTTATATGCACAATTTAAAGTATCATAAGTAAGAGCAACTGAAAGAAGATTTTTTTCAGCCCTAGAAGACAACCTCACAGCAGAGAGGTTTATCGCTTCAGTATTTTGATCTTTCTCCCTTTCATTTTCAAAATTCATTTCAGCTTCTCCGAAGTAGGGAGATATTTCACCCCTTTGCCTTTGCATTTCATCTAAATCCTCCTGCTGAAAACAAGGGAGGTATGAGCGCAAAATCTTATATTGGATTCATATATTCTTTGTCACAGAAAAACGGAAAAAAACGGATACCTTCGGACGTTTAGATGATGATGATTCTCCTACTTCAAATCGTCTTCGAATATGATCATGATATAGTGATCCTTGTCCCTACAGGCCATGAGGACGCAATTGAAACCTTGCGTATGCCTTTCAATGGTACGAAATTATTAGCCAACAAGTAGCAATTTTTTTTTAAAACCATATATCCAAAAGTAAGATGTACACCGTGCCTGGTGGCGTGATAAACCTTATTTTATTAGACCAAATTAGATCAAACTGGGTATACAATAAAAGAAAAAAAAAAGGCCAAATCATATAATTGAATTAGTCTTAAAAAGCCAATATGACTTAACTTGATTCAATAACTTAAATTTTAAAAAATATTTTTTATAAAAATTTATATAAAATTTTTTTTCAAAAAAAAAGATTTTAGAGAAACTTATATAAAAATATTATTTTTTTAAGAATTATTTTATAATTTCTACAACAAACTTAAAAAAATATAATAATAAAATAAAATAATATATGATCGTCGAACATTGGCCCATTCTAATATGATATTAAACTAAGCCGAACCTAAATAATTAACCTCAAATTTTAAACTCATTTAAATTTAGACTAAATATTAAACTAAGTTGAAACTAAACCCATAAACACTTTTATCCAAAAGGAAAAAAAAATGTGGAACTACTTTTGAATAAATGAACATGAAGCTCACATCTTGATTTTGTACGTCCATAATTGGTGTAATAGAGGAGGTGGCGGCCAATGGTTGAATATCCTGATTTAGTGAAGTGACAAGTTCCTCATCAGATTGCACCCTGAGATGACTCAACAAAACAAATGTTACCTAGAACAGGCAACGTGACTCAAATCATGTGTAGGACATAGAAATCACAGATGGCGTCAAGTATATTACCTGGAAGACGAGGAAGATTTTCCAAATTGTTGTCCCTCACATTCTCTAGGGACATTGTTATTTGCAAAAACGGGGGCAGAATTCTGCAGCTGAACACGGAAAGTGTTTTGGAACCTGAATTGAAAAATAATTAATATGAATAAAAAATATTATAAAGGCGTGATGCCTCTATAATCAGATAAAATTATAAACAAATATACCTAGTTAAAGTCACAAGGACGAAGTTACCCCTAACGTGAAAGATCTAAGTACCTGGAAACTCCTGAAGCATGAGGCAATGTGGTGCTCCATGGAATCTGAGGTAATCCTGGGCTCAACAACTGATGAAGAGTGGAGTTATGATGAAGGGTGGAGTTGTGCCACCGAATATGCCGGCTATTCGGTAACTGACTATATTCGAAAATTATACTATCTGACACCCTCACCGACCTACATTTCATAATGAATCAATCCCACTGAACATACAGAAATTAGAGATAATGATGAGTAGGTCTTTCTCGATAGAAGAGTAACAAATATTTAGTAAAGGCTGTTTTGCTTACTCTATGAAATAGGCAGAATTAGTCCCTTGTTGCCCAAAACCAATTGAGGTCGAGATTTGAGACAGGTAATGATAGCTTTCTTGATAATTAGAAAATAGGGGAAATCTACAACGAGAAAAAGAAATTTGCATAATACACAAGTAGACATGTTCAATAAAGGGGTAGACTGAAATAGAAAATCTCATGTCAAATGATTTGATAAGATGCAGATACAAAGGAATAGATTGTGGTCACTGACGGCCTAGTTTGTGGACGATCATTGCGGAACATAGCAGGCCTATATGCAGAAAATAAATAAGAGAATTCAGTCTCAAATAAATTTTGGCAATAAAACAATAAATGGAAAGAGTGAGTACCAAGAAGGAAGAGCAGGACGACGCCGCATGGATCTGTAACGTCCATGTTGATAATGACAATGACTATGTGGTAGCGTCGGGGCAATATCAGACTGAACATATGAGTATGGTTCCGGACTTCGAATTAAAAAAAAAAAACCGAACAGCAGGCTTGTTATTTGATTCTTCAAGTATAAAGGTGCTAATTAGATTTGTTCGCAAGCTGAACTCGTTTAAAAATAAGTTGGACTCAAAAAAATTTATAAACGGGTTGAACCCAGCTCAATCCATTTTTAAAAAAATAATTTTTTTAATCTTTTTTTAAAAAAAAAATAAATAATAGATATATTTATTTTATTATTTATTAGGTTTATTTTTTATTTTAACTATCAAATAGTCTAAAAAAATATTGCATGAAATTTAAACCATTTAAAATATATATGAGATAATAAAATCTTTTAAGATAATAATTTTTTTAATAATATTATTGATTAATAATTTATTTTATTTTATTTATAATTTATTTTTAACAATATATTTTGCAACAAGTAAGAATAAAAAAAACATAATAATCATATATGTTATATAATTCTTTTTTACTTATATCTATAATTATAAATAATTTTTTAATAATATCATTTATTAATAATATATAAAAAATAATTATAATATAGATCGAGTTCGAATTAGGTTCAAACTTGAGCACAGCTTAAAAAAATTTAAACCCAATTTGTTTTATATTTAAACTTTTTTAAAACAGATCCATTTTTTATTGGATTTTTTTTTTAACTCATCTATTTTTTGATCCAGGCGGATAAGTGGACTTTCTGGCCTATAATTAAGCTTAGTGCCAAATTGTGTAACACGCTAATTTGAAGAAAAAAAATGGAAATAGACTACGTACCTAGGATACGTTGGGTACAGAAGCTGCATACTATAATTTGGAAGGTAAATATTTGGCATACCAGTGGCATAGGTAACTCTGGACAGAATGCTAGTGGGTTGCTGAGGCCTAAATAAGAAAGATATGAAATAACGAATGCATTTGCTTGTAAAAGTCAAGTGATATCTAACCCACAAAGCATCATACTGCATGTAGTTGGAGGCATATTGTGAAGCATAGGCATTATTAGCCGCTGGCAATTGGCAACGTTGGGACCTGAAGTTGGAAGGGAGTGAAATTTAAATTATCAAAACATGGTTAAAAAACAAAGTAGTGATGAATGTTACAGCTCCAAGTGACATACTGTAATGATACAAGAATAGGTTGAGAGGAAGAATGGGCTGTGGGTGAAGTGAATATGAATAGGCCGAGAATGTGAGGAGATCATAACACATACCTTCTGGTATTGAATGCGCCGTAAGGGGTAATGTTCTGATACTGATAAGGAAACAAGGCGGAGCTTTGGCTGGTCATCAATGGTATTTGAGTTGCTCTCGCTGCCTGTGCCTGCATATTATGATAATACACAAGAGTGCATATATTTCAACATGGTTCACAACGATGCATGTTTAGATGCTTTGTACTTACTGGGATTTGCTGCAACAGATATGGGACAGAGCCTGACTGCTGATAATTGGTTCCATTCAAACTATTGTTTACCATATTACTTTGCACCAACACCTGATGGTTTGGGCTATTCTGATTATTAGGAAAACCCATGCCTTGAATTTGAAGTCTACAACATATGAATGCAAGACGTGTTATTGAGAGCAACGAAGAAAGCATAGGAAGAGATCGACAATCATAATTTTCACCGAGAAGAGTAACCTACATAGGCAAGTTCTCATTCAGAGCCTGCAGATGGTGATTAAGTTGATTACCAAGATTCAACGGGGCTTGGGCCCCTATTGATGAAGCCTAATCAGTTCATCAAACAACAAAATTATGTGAAATTTATGCAATACCATCGTAATTCCTTCTACTCAACTTAGGCTTAAAAAATACTTACACAATTTAAACCACGTCTATTTGGAAGAAAATGTCAATTTTGATTACTTTAAAAGGTAATTATGAAGTCAAAATTATGTTAGATTTCTTTTCATTTTTCTTTTGCTTCTTATTGACATATCTGAACTTTTAGTCTTGATCTATCCTTGAGCTTTATTATATAAACAATGTATTTTTATTAATTACTTCAAATTCACATCATTAACCAGACTGGAATTATATATCATACGAGAACATTTTTGAGGCCGAAGATACCTGTTCAACGGGGGATAGCTGTGCAAAATCCCGACTAGGTCATGATAGAAAAGCATGCATCTTGTTCTTAATAACAAGCAAATATAAATCATATATATGAAAGAGAAGCAGTACCTAAATGTATGTGACAATACAGAGTACAGTGTTCAAGCCAAATGCAGAAGAATAAAGGCAGATTATTATGACACGCAAGTGCATCGTGTCTTTGATGAGGAATCAGTACCGCTGATGAAGAACGGTTTGGATAGGTTTGGTTTAGCGATGGATCAGCTAAAAAGGGTGCAGGTAAAGGAGGCAGCAGAATGGGAGCATTAACGTCAACGATAGCAGACTCTGTTGGCTGCCCAAGAAGGCTGGAAGAACACTCTGTAGCTTGATGCTGAACAATAATAATGTTATACAACCAAATAAAAAAAAAAGAAAAAAATTATAAGAATGATCTATGTACAACAAATTAAATACAAGGATTAAAAGAAAAGAATGAGTGCTTACGTACCTGATTAGGTGGTGCAAGAGTGGCAGGTAGCTCAAGAGCGAGTTGTTGAGTGTTGGAAATATCATTCAAATGGACATTTTCAGCGATGGATACCTTCACCTCTTGTTTCTGTTGCTTCTGCTACAACATTTCCATCATCAATCCTAAACTGCTTATATATGTGAGATGACAGAGACGACGGAGAAGAATTAAGAGAGAAAGAGTTTGTACTTGTACATCAAGTAAACTGGGATGGGTGCCAGTTATTAATCCATTGTGAGGACTGCCTGATGGTGATGGGGTTACGAGGCCTTCTAATATATTTGTGTCGTTGAAATCCATTCCAAAATCCAGGCTCGCTAATTCAGTCCCCACGTCCACGTTCTGTTTTTGCATCACCCGTTCCACGTTAGTCAAACAAAATGCATGTCAGTAAGTAGGAGTTGGCAAGTGGACTGAACCATTTTTTTAAAATATATATATATATAGTAAGATATTTACATATTTAATTTTAATCAAATCAATTTAATTATATGTAAAATTTTATTTTATTTAAAAATTTAAAAACTATTTTTTTGGCCATCAATAAGGATTAAAAAATAAATTAAAATGACTTGCATGGGAATTGGTTGACTTTTGATAGGCCCCGAGGTTGGATGTTCGAGCCAATTCTACCTTTTGACCTTCTACCAAATCCGTCTCTTACTATCTTAAACTTTATTCCCATCTGGTTTCTTAAATTACCACACGTGCCATGCACCGGCTCAAGGAGCGATGGGGGAAGGGCCCAATAGATCAAAGACCATAAATAAGCCATGGAAGTTTATAACTTAAGGTTTAAATGGAAAATATTTATATTAAAAAATTTTAAAATTTGAAATTATTTTTAAAAAATTTTGGTTATAAAAAATATTATTTAAAATCTTAAAATTTAAGATAATTTAGTATAAATATTTTTAACTTAAAATCTTAAACTATAATTTTTTAAAAAATATAATAAAAACATTAAAAATAAAATCACATCACTCTGCTAAATTGATAATAACTTATAGAATTTTTAAATTAAGAATAAATTTTTCAAATTTTATATTTCTAAACTTTTTTTTAAAATATAAAGATATTGACATTGATGACAAATTAAAACTTGCCACAATAATTATGAAAAAAATTAATATAACGTTTAAGTTAATATTGTTAGATTAAAGGGAGATAAAATAACTTGTTTCTTAAAATGTGAAAAGCGAAAAATCTATTCAACTAAAAATTGAAGAATATTTTTTTATTAGATTCTTTAATAAAAGTATGATACATATAAATAATTTTTTAAAAAGTTTAATTATGTGATGTTGAGTTATATAGTTGTCCTATCATGTTTTTATAAGAAAGAAATTTACCAAATATGTGAAAATTATATTTAAATTCTTTAAAAATGTATTCTTCAATTTGAAAATTTTAAAGATATCATGAAAGTGACTTAAAAGCTTTAAAATTTAGGGAACTTTTCTTTTTTTTGTATTTTTAATATAATATTACCCAGGGCCTCATCTATACCTCTCTCTCTCTCTCTCTCTTGTCCAAGACGATGCGGGAGCAAGAGCTCTTTGCATTCACAAAAGCAAAGACCTTTTATTCTGAACCAACATTAAAGTAATAATAGATTATAAAATCTAACAAAGATAGGGACATACTTTTCTTTTTTTTCCTTTTCTTTTCTTTTCTTTTCTTTCCCTTTCAGTTTCTACTATGGCGGAAGCTTTTCTTTTTAATTACCTCAAAGTCTGCCATTTCTTGCTTAGAAGGAGAGGTTCCGATTTTTTCCCTGAAAAAAAAATGAATTAATAAATGATAAAAATATATGAGCGGCTCAATGGATATAAAAATAAGCCAATTAATATTGAGAAAAACATCAACAATATTTATCCTTTATTTGTAGGTATGTGATGACTCCTTCAGTGATATAACCCCTCAATATATATATATATATATATACATATATTAAATGTTCATGACTATAAAATTTGGTGAAAGAGGATGGGAGAACTATGGATTTCATGAAATTAGTTTTAAACCCACCAAATCCAATAAAGAAAAATCGATAAAAGAGAATGGGACCATCCCTTCAAAATCCAATAAATTTAAAATGGAAAGAAAGGATTATCATAAGAAACTAGAAAGCAAAGGAAAATGAATAAAAAGAAAACTACAACTAAAATAAAATGCCGAGGATATCCTTTGAAAGAAAGAAATAACTTGGACGAAGTCCAAAGATGTCTAACCATTACCAAAATGGGGGATCGAGAGAGCATCTTTATCTGAAACACTATCGTAAAAAACTCTGGATCGATATTAGACTATAATCAAAATACTACCGTTAGTCGCTATTTATAATAAAATGATGCCTAAAACATTGTAAAAATAAAAAGGTTCACTTCCCTCAAATTTTTTAATTTTTAAAAACAGTTTTGTCTGTTTCTCTTCTTGAAATGCGAAAAGAAAAATCTTAACACAAGTAATAATTCAATAAAAAGTTTTTCTACAAATTACTACATTAATAAAAGTTATTTATTTTCCAAAAAACCTTGGAATTTTTAAAAGAGAACTATGAAAATAAAGATAATTCATTTCTTAGCTAGGGAGGAAAATTTATAGTTGAATATATATTTTAGTTATTTTTGTTTGAAAAGTATCACAAAAAAGGAAAACAAAAACCACTTGAAACTAGTTTAAGTGATAAGGATGGAGTGAAAATATGAGTAGTGTCATGAATTCAATGTCCCAAATATAATATAAAACAAGAAAAAACAAAAGAGAAGAGCAATTTAAAAACTAAATGAGATTACATAAGATAGTTTTAATTGTTAATATAACCATATTAGAGGAAAATATTTTTCTAATAAACTTAACTGTGCAACTATATTAGCATATCTAGCATGTTTGATTGGATAAATCATAGGTATATGTTAAAAAATAATAAATGTAAAAAATAAATAGATGAAATAAAAAATAATACTTTATATTTTTATTTCTGAAAAATAATAAAAATAAATATTATTAAATAATGATTACAAAAATATAATAAATATTAAAAAAATTACATCACAATGAATAAACAAACGAATAGTTATTGTACCCAAAAAAAAGTAATTTTTTTAAGTAACTTTTTATAGAATGGTTTTTTTTTATTGGTTTAAAAGGCACGAAAATTCATGAAATACAAGGGCGGAGAAGTGCGCGTAGCGGGGCGATGTTTGTCACTCGCGTGGGCATGCATTCACATAGAAGAAACAAAAAAAGTGAAAGATGCCAAGGTGGGGGGGGGGTGTAAGATTGGTAATTGATATTCCATTTTTGTGCATTGTGAATTTGTGATCTGCCATAAAAGTCCCATCATTCCACCTCATTTAATTCCATTCAATTGCATTTAATTATTTTTCTTCAATGCATCTTTGGCCTGGATTTTGCATTTTATCGCTTTAATTAACTTTATTGCTGTAACCGTTTTCTTATTCTCATAAAACATGTATTCAATCCTCCCCCTGCCATAATGTATTTGACCCCACCATACCTCAAAAGGCAAAAATCCACTTTTCTTTCCTTATTTTTATTTGAGATTTTATTTTTATTTTTTAGTTTTATTTAGTTTTAATTAAATATTTAATTTAATTTTATGTTTTACTTTCATTTTTTATTTATTTAGTTCTAATTTGATTCATTAAATTTATTTTAAATTTTATTTTTACTCCTTAATTTTATTTGATTCCTTAACTTTATCTCATATTTTATTTTTGTTCATTAATTTTTTTTTGTTTTAATTTGACCATTACATTTAAAAAACTATTCAAATAGTTTTTCCCTTAAATTTATTAAATTAAAATATTTAATAGAAATGCCCTGTTTAGCTCATCCATTAAAAAAAAAGGAAAGTATTAGGTAGATTAGAGCAAATTAAAAAAATTAAATTAAATGACAAAAGTAAAATTTAGAATAAAATTAAGAGATCAAATTAAAATCAAATAAAATTAAAAGAATAAAGTAAAAATTAAAGTAAAATTAAATAATTAAATCAAAATAAAATAAAAGTTAAGAGATGAAAGTCAAATTTAAAATAATATTAATAGATTAAATTAAAATTAAATAAAATGTAAAGCAATGTAGCCTGTTTGAAAAGAAAGAGACTATTTCTTAATACCAGATATATCTCTTTTCAATTATCATAAAACACTTTATTTTCTTTTTTCCTTGGGTGTTAATATTAGTTCATGAATTGATGAGAAAAATTTTATTTTTTCATTAATAGATTTTTAATTTAGTCTTTCATAAATCATTTTTTATAAAAATATTACATTTTATTTATTAAAATAAATTTTAATTACTAAATTAGTATATAAACTTTGAAATGTAAGAAAACATATTTATGAAATTTGGACTGAAACAAAAATATTAAATCTCAATTAAAATTAGTAACAAGAAAATATGATTTTAATTGTGGTGACATATATTTACTTAACTGGATGCTTTATTTGCAAAAAGTTCTTTCAAGTTCCAAAAAGCTAATTTTTAGTTCTAAAATTAACTAGCTTTTCACATTTTCATTTTATTCTAATATTTATGAGGATATTTTGTTATATTTTGAAGTTTATATAGTAATATTATAATTAGGTGTTAGTTTAAAGGAATAAAATGTAGTTTTTCCTTCTTACAATTTATTCCTCAATAATTAAAATGCTTATAATATTACCCTTTTAGCCCGTCTTCTGCTTACATTCAAGGCCAAACTTAATAGTCAATTGACCTATATGTTATTAGTTACTTAACACTATTAATTTGTACCTGAAGTTCAATGTTCTAATAAGTAGAATGATAGGTTTAACGTTAAATTTTAGATAAAGATAATATAAAAAGACAACAATATAAATATTTTAATGATTAAAAACTTAAATTAAAAATAATTTATGAATAACTAAATTAAAAATTCACCTATTAGTGAGAGTTAAGATAAAGTTTTTCTCTTTATTATTTAAACAGTAGATGCAAATAAAAATGAACTATATCCAGTCAATTCATGAAAAAAATTGTTAGTTCCTTAGAAGAAGAGAAATAATTAATATTATCCCTCATACCAGCTTTTATTTATGAAAGGAACAGCTGATCATTTAATCTAGATGAGTTAATTACAAAGACTCGTGTTAGAAATTTTCAAGGAGGACTATAATTAAGTATTCATACACATCTGTACGCTTAATATATATAATTCATTTATGGCAAATAAAATATGGAATTCTAAACCTAACACACGGATACAAAATAAACAAGTTGGTGCTGATTTCTCAGTGAGCAAAAGATTAATACAACTTCTATGATTCTTTGTATGTTGAAAGCATATGTATATGCAATTTTTGGTATATTTATTATAATTTTTAATTAAAATATAATAAATATATGATTTTATAATAATAATATTATGATAAGTATATAATTTTTGCATATAAGTGTATAATTCTCCAATTGAACTATACATTTTTTTATGTTATTATTAAAAAATTATATACTTGTCACATTTTAATTAAAATTTTTTGTTAACAATAATTGAATAAATTATATTTTTTTCTATTTTTATATCATATATAGGAAATTTTAAGTCTTGTTTGGCATATCATATAAGAGCTGATAATATGAGTTAATACAATATATTACAAAATTATTACTTATTTGATACAAGTATTGTATTATATAAACTTATGTATCAAAATGATATATAATCTAATCATACATTGAAAGGTGGGATTAGACTTGATTAAATTTTGATGTGTAAGATTTTATTAACAACTTTCTGATTTTAACCCCTCACCTATAAGAAAATTCATTGATTAGGTTGGATTGTGTTTTATTCTAGCCTAATAAAAGTGACAATGAACCGGGTATTAGAGTAGCCCAATGCTCAATCTAATTTTGGATCAGACTTCTTTTTTTAGATCTAATGCATAGGTTTTGCCACATTTAATTAGTATTAGTTGGAATCAAGTTAATTGAGCTATTTTTAAATTTTTGATAAAAATCATAAAATTATAAAATGACCCTAAAATTAGAATTTGCATATAAATTTTTATAAAATAATATTTGACAAAAATTATAAGATGGCCTTAAAAATAAAATTTTTATATGAGTCATTATAAAATTACATTTTACTACTAAAAATTTTTTTACATAAGTTTCTATAAAATAATTTTTAAAAAAATTAATAGAATTGAGATGAACCATGTAAAAATTGATTTAATATCGGACTCGGTCTAATTAATTTAATATGAAATAGGGCTAGATTGGTATTTCAAGCTAATTGAATTACTTTTTTTTTCTTGATATTTAGTAAAAATTATAAATTGACTCTTAAAAAATAAAAATTTCATATAAATTTTTATAAAATTATATTTTACCCTTAAAAAAATAAAATTTTCATATAAATCATTATAAAATAAATTTAAAAAAAACTCATAAGATCAAGTCGGATTAGCTGAAATTGGAACCCGACCTTATTTACCCAAATTATTTTTTTACTACTCAACCTAATGTGACTAAGTAGGATCAAGTCACCTAAGTCATTATGTATTATGTGCAACCTTATTTATTAGTATTCTTTCTCTAAAAATTAATATAACATAATAAATTTAAATAAATATAGTATATTTTTTAAGTAAAGGGTATTTTTATTAAATGAGTTAATTTTTATCTTATCTAATGTTATATGATAGGTTACTAAATAAATAATAATATTATCTTATACAATCTATTATCATGCATAGTTTCACATCAAACATTGCATAATTTTAAAATTTTATCAGGTTTTATCTTATATATGATATTAAATGGGCCTTTAGTTTTCTTTTTACATTTTCCTTATTTATTATAACACTACATATAATTGCAAGTCTCTTTCTCACACTCTTTTATATATATATATATATATATAATAGAAAATTTAATGTATTTCTCGCATTATCTTTTTTCAATTTGAAATAATCAAAAATTAAAAAACTTGCCAAATCCCATAATCCCTATTTTATATATAATTATATATTTCATGTTTGAAATTTATCACTATCCTCCCAAAAGGATTTGAATTGATAATATGAGATAATATTTTTCTTCAATAATATGGATTTAATTCCTCTAAAGCATAAGGCTAAATTTCTTAATGCATCAAGACAATATATAAGAGTGCACTGTCTTAAAACTTTTTAAAGGAGTAATTTAATCTGAACAAAGTTAAAAAATGCCAATAAAATGTAATTAAAAAATGCCTACCCCCCCCCCCCACACACACATATAATTGTTTATTTATATATATATATATATATATACATGTATAGTTTCCTAATTTAAAAATAACAAATAAAAAGATAACTCAATAGACTCCATTGTAATTACAATTGTTTACAGACTTGAATCCTTTAAATGTATTATGTTAAAAAAATTGCATATAACTTTTTCCTTTCATTTGTTTACCTTTTGCACCCAAAAAAATCCTATAATTTCTTATTTTGATAGCATGTGTAACGTCCTATAGAAGACAAAAACAATAAATTAAAAAAAATTTGTGATCAAGAAAAGAAAATCCGTTAAAATATATATTTCCCTTTTGGGAAAAAAAAAGGGACCAATGTTATACATGATTTGATTATTTGCTAGGTTGAGATTTAGTCCTAGATTTTTTTTAGCAAATACTAAAAAATAAAATACTTAATATTGATGTTATTTAATCAATATGTATCTCATTTAAATACTTACAAACACGCTTTTTTTAATGTAAAAATTGAACGAACACAGGGGCCTTATGCAATCCTAGCTACGATCAGCTTGGCTTAGCCTTTAGGCATAATATATTTTATTAATTGAATTGAACTAATAACATTTTATTTGTTTCAGTTTTTTAAATTAATTGATCTGATAACATCTTAAGTTCTTTTTGTTTTTTTGGGCAAAGACATCATCTTAGGTTTTTGCACACACTTAAAAGTATTATTGGGCTTTGTTTGGGCCTTCTAGGCTAAAAAGTCCTAAACGGATGCATCCATGAAGACCATTGTGAGTTGCGATACCTTATGATGCAAGAATGTAATTGTTGATAGCACAAAATGGTCATATAACGCTAGTTAAATAAATGATTTAGTATATTTACAAAGAATGTTGCAAAAAAATGAAATGCAAATTGAGATGTAGTTGACAAACAATTGATCATACAAACCAAAAAAAAAAAAAAGAGCAAACATACTAGATTTCCATAAAGGATAAAGGAATATTATTTCATAATGAAATGGAATACTTAAGTCAACTAACGGTATGTATGTATTCATGTTGATTTTAAACCTTGTTTTTTCAAGGCATATGATGATATTGATTCACTAATTCAACTTCTCTTAAGTTGCTATATTTTTAAGTGGAAAATGCAAAATGTTCTTAACATAATTACTAATGGCATTAAGTTATTCTAGATTTCCTTTATCAGAGGATAAATAAATGTTATAGTATTAGTTTTAAAGAAAACAAGACAAGAGAAAGATTTTACTAGATGAATTTCTTGTTCTATATTTCATTAAGTTCCTACATTAAAGGATTAGGCTAGAATCAAGGATCAATCTAAACAATTAGAAAAGAATGTAAATAAGGAAAATGAATCACAATTATTACACATCAATATATTAACACTCTAAAGTAAAGGAAATTAGCTTGAGTTTGTCCACCAAACTTCGAAATCGGCCTAGATGATGTGATTTGGCAAATAACTCAACGAGTTAGTTTAAGGTACAAATTGGAAGCAAATGGAGAGCCACACTATTAGCATACTGTCGAATGAAATGATAATCTATCTCAATTTGTTTGATATGCTCATGGAAAATGTTATACTAAGCAATCTGAATGGCACTATGATTGTCACAATAAAGATTAGTATAAGAGGTTTTTAAAAGTCTTAAATTAGCAAGTAACAACCAAAGCCAAAGAATGTCAAAAGTAGTATTGGCAAGGGCACGATATTCAACTTCTATACTAGAACAAACTCCTAGTGTTTATTTCTTGCTACACCAAGAGACAAGAAAGTCACTAAGAAAAATGCAGTAACTACTGGTAGAGTGACAATTAATAAGATCACCACTCCAATCAGCATTAGAGTAAACATGTATAGCAACAGAAGAATCGGGTGGGTCAGTCGGAGGAGGGAGGAATGTCAGAGGTAGGATCAATATGGGTGGCAACACCATCAGAAGGGGGTGTAACCTCAAAAGTGTTAAGAAGCTCACTAGAAGATTCGATACTTGGTCACTGACGGAGTAGCTAAAGCAATAGTTATATTAGAAGTACTGAAAAGAAGTTGTTTAAGAAGGTTTTTGAGATTACCAAAGAGGCATGGCTGAGTGGAGGATGAAGTAAACATTTCATTGGTAGCAATAGTTGTGATGGAGAAAGCAGACTTAAGTAGTTATCCAACATGAGATTGATTTTCTCTATTGTTGCAACAATAGAAACAGGATGACACAGATGGATTTTGTAAAAATGGATAACAGAAATGAAAAGATATCACTTAAAGACCTTGCAAACTAGTTTAACTCAGTTACGAATTGGTTTGGAAAAGAGTGAACTGAACAACTAAAGAAGCTACTAGTTCACAAGATGTGTTTCTGGCAATTAGTACTATGGCGACATGTGATGGCATGTGTGGTGATAGATAAGGCTAAAATTTGAACTGCAATAAATAGGTAGTTAGAGATGATGACGTGGTGCATGGCATTAAAAAGGATCTCTAAGATGATATTTTATGAAGAGAATTTCATTCTAATAGCAATTTGAAGAAGGATAGAACAGAAGCAGAGTAGTGAGAGCAAAATGCAAAGCAGTAGCGCCGATGCAACGAAGAATAAAACAACTTGAATGACACCAAAGCGCAACAAAGAACAAAGTAAGCAGCAGCAAATTGAAGGCTTTAGGCACACAGCGACAAGGCGATCAAAACTCAAGCACGACAATCAGGCTGATGATGAATAAAAGCATAACATAAGCAAGTACTACAGTGGGAATAGAATATCAGAGTGATTCTCAAATAGATGAATTATTAAATATCAAAGAGAAAGGCTCTGATACCACATTAGTTTTAGAGAAAATGAGACAAGAGGAATATTTTACTGGATGAATTTTATATTCTATATTTCATTGAATTCCTACATGATTAAATATACAAAATATACATGTGGATAAAATCTCAAAAAAGAAATAATTTAACCTAATCAAATTAATCAAAAAGGTAAGACAAAAAAATTAGATTAAAATCAAGGGTCAACCTAAACAATTAGGAAAGAATGTAATTAAGAAAAATAAATCACAATTATTTTGTTGGACTTCCGGAGAAATTTGTTTGTTATCATTTACATTAAAAGTAAAGGAGAAAATGTTTGAAAATGAAGTGTCTATGTTATAGTAATATGATAATACTTATAAACAAGGAATTAATGTTAAGAAAGAGGCATGACAGCAAAGGGAAGGTAAATAAGAGAAAATGGCACTTTTTGTGCTCATAGGGTAAGCTAGCTCAAGTTTGTTAATGGGTAGAATAGTCACCATATTATTGTACAATTCTACAAGTCTCAATTAATAATCAAGATATTCTAAAGTAAAGGGTCTCATGAAATTGCTAAAGTAGAAAAGACAAGGAAAAAGTGAGGTTTGTTATAAAAAAAATAAAAAATAAAAAAAATTTTTAAAAAGAAATAACAAAACTATCACTTCATAAGATCCTCTACTTCAGAGGATCTTGATCTCTCAATTGATTAAGAGGATAAATTTATGAAGGAGAATGAGAGAAAAAAGAGAAATATGAATGAAATGTACCTGAATGATCTTATTTCCATTTTTTTGTTGGTTCAATCAATAATTACAAACGGGTGGGCGTGCACTAATCCGGTTATCCCACAAGGTTTGAAGTTGCCAATATGAGACAAAAAAATACTAACACGTGACAACTTATACCATATATAGGCTACTTATTTCCATTTTTTTTTCAATCAATAGTTTGTTTGTGAAGGATCTTGCACTGCATACATTCATCTACTCGTATGTTTCCTCATATAGTACATTAATAATTGTGTGGTATGGGAACAAATCTAGGATTTTGCGGAGTATCACACATTCTCCAATTTGATTTTTTTTATTAAGGTAATGTTAGGATAAAAATTCAATATAAGCAGTGCTTAAGAAAGAAGACTAAAACATATTATATGGTTTTATACATTTGAAAAATTAACATTGTACATTTTTTAATATTATTTAATGAGTTTGTACATAAGCTCGACAACCTATCCATGATGATCCGAAGAGTAACAAATTAATTAGTTGTTGTCTTAAACGTGTCAAAAAAAAATTTTTTTGGGGGAATTTTGAATATGGAAGTTTATATTTTTGGAAAGGGATTTATAATTTAATTAGTATTCAATATTTTTGGTGGAATTGAATTTCATTTGATCACGGTTAGTCTGATTAGAAGAAGTGTGTCATGATCACCGATTAAGTCGGCGTCGTGGTGTTGCGCGTAGGACTGCAACGCCAACAAGTTTCATCCCACTTGGCTATATCATTGCCTCTCTTTCAGTGCAACAACAAAGGTCCAAACGTCATCGTCTAGGTAAGCGCCTCACCTTCTCCATTTTAATACTACCCCCGGTTTCAGACGCCGTGATTGTCTCCCTATTCTACATCATTACTTTACTAGCCATGGAAATTAGGGTATTAATTGTTTGATAATTATAAAATTAAATGGAATAGTATTGGGATCAATATTTTCATCAATTTTGGTTAATGAGCAGTTGGATTGGGAGTAAAGAGGTCGGGGAATGTCATCGACGAATTCTCCGTGCGCGGCGTGCAAGATGCATCGGAGGAAATGCACACAGGATTGCGTGTTCGCGCCGTATTTTCCGGCGGATAACCCTCAGAAATATGCTTACGTGCACAAGGTATTTGGGGCGAGCAATGTGGCCAAGATTCTCAACGAGCTTAACGTGGCGCAGCGTGAGGACGCCGTGAAATCCTTGGCGTACGAAGCGGAGGCCCGCCTCCGGGACCCTGTCTACGGTTGCGTCGGCCTCATCTCCGTCCTCCAGCGCAGGTTGAAGCAGCTGCAGATTGAACTCCTGGACGCCAGAAAAGAACTCGCCGCCTATATTGGCCCTCAGGCCTTGCTTCCCATTTTGCAACCTCATGGGGCTAGCCTCAATCTCATCTCAACACACCACAACCACATTATGGGAATCAATCAGCAACAACTTTTCAGGTTCAATGGTGGTGGCTACCAGGGGAATTTGGCTCCCCCTTCATTACCACTGGGCCCCATCGATCACGGTTATCAAATTCAACCACAACCTCAGCTTCAGGCGCAACCACCGCTATCGCAGAAAAGTGAGGCGGCTAGGAGTGTGGGTCCGTTTTGTTGATCCATTTTCATTTTCGCTTCTCCTCCTCGTACACGCTTTCTTTTTGCAAACAATTTTGAACCTAGGTATATCATACTTGGTACAAAGTTTTCCATTTTTCCCTAGGAATTTAATGACACATTTTCGTTTAGGTGATTGCTTTTAATTGAATGTCTCATGCGTTTTTGGTTTTCCTAATACTTTTGCTTGCAAATATGAATGGTTTAGATGCTTTTATGCTTTTCATAACTGAGCTATTTTGTTTGGTGGTACAAAAAAACCAACGAGGGATGCGGTCCATGTCTGGTGTCCCGTTCATCAATTATGACTAGGAAACCGTCGGGAATGGCCGTTTTGGATTTGGCTCTGCTTCCTTCTTTTCAGTTATTTTGAACTAAGAATTGAAAGGAAAAGAAGAACAGATGCTTTCAATAAGATGGCTGGAATTTAGCGATCTTAAAATTCAAAATCGCTCACTTCTTACTATTTGTCTTCGGCCCCACCCTGATGGGCCTCATGTTTTGTGTGATCGATCATGTTAGAGAAGAATCGACATTTCAACCAAACAAGGAAGTTCTTGTGGCCAGTCCAATAAGTCTATTAAAACTGCCTCTTTTTTTCGGCGTTGGACTAGTAATGCTTGAAATTTTTTCATTTTGTTTGTACTTGACTTTAAGTAGTTCCTTTTGATATGCATGTATTTTTTTCGCCCTTTTTTCCATAGGACAAAAGTCAAATTGAATGCCAGTGTCTCAGTTGCAGTTCAAATCCTGTGTATTTAATTTCATATATGGAGTGACCTATCCTAAAACCTTCATAACTACTTCCTCTTCTCCCGTTCTTGTCGAAGGCAAGTGAATTTTGTAGGGATATAATACTGACAGAAGCCTGAGTTGTTTTCTGGGATTGAATTTTGTGGATGATTCTCAAGGGAGATGCATATGCGCATTAAGAAGGGTCTGCATTGATCTAGGAGCTGTTTGTTTCTAGAGCAGATTTGCAACACTTGTTTCACGCTTCATTTTCCAATAAGAAAAAAAAATTGTAAATCAGAAATTACAACGTTTAAATCCTTTCTAAATCTCATTGTCATCATTATTAGTATCACTAATAGTTCTTATTAGATCATTTGGAATACAAATTTATCAATATAATGTAAGGCCAAAATAAGTAGGGCTTGTGTATTTTACAAAGTTAATAACAATTGATTACGTTTAATTACCTTTTGTGCGCTCTCAAAAAATGTCTACTTCTCCAACATTAAAAAAAAAAAGGGGGAGGGGGGGGGGGGGGAAATATGTAGTATTGAGTATTCAATATTACTTCTATTTATATTTTGTTACCTAATTTATTTTATTTTATTTTGGTAAAAGACAAGCAATTTAGTTTTAAATTATAGTTTAATTAGATCTTAAATTTTAAATGAGAATTATTTACTTGTCAAAATATGAATGAAAGTAATACTAAACTAGTAATATTTCTCTGCTTTTCGTCTTCAAAACAAATGTATAAATATATTTTTTAAAAATAAAAGAAGTATAATTTGAGCATCTTTTAGAAGAAAAAATAATTTATTAGTTCTTTTAATTGGATATAATTTTATCATGGTAAGTGGATGATGCTACAGAACGCTAGAACACCCAAGTTCTTTCTATTTGTATCACAAATCAAGTTCATATACGTAATCTTACAAATACCCAGCTATAATTGCAATTGGAGAGCAGGCGAGTAAGACTAAGCAGTAAATATTGGATGTGTCATTGGGCATTAAGCTGATGAGGTTACCTCTGGTACGTATTCTCTGCAGCTTCACTGCTGGGTGGGTGCATCTGCGTAAGAATGTTCACCTGCCCATGTGGCATCGTATCTATCTGCCATGTCTGGACGTCCCACCATGTCATGCTGCTCATGAATAAGAGAATACAATGTGTATCCTTGAGGCCATGATGGAATGTTTTCATTCGTTTGATTTGTCACGTGGTACTCTCCTCTATTTTGTGGGTCTGCATTTGAACTCGTCCCTGGGGAAAGTGGATCATATACGTACATAGTTGATTGCAAATCCCTGAATATTATTCTCCCAAAAGAACAGAAGAAACAAATTAACTTTGAGAAAAAAAAACTATGTTCATAAATCATAATCCTTTGCCCACAATTAACAAAAGAACGAAAAAGAAATTTACCTGAGCTGATCCAAAGTAGCAGATGCATCAAAAATCTGGGGATGGTTCAGACCTCCTTCCGGGAACCTCTCCATATCCTCGAAAGAGGTAGGCATCCCTTGCCACAATGATTTTTCCTTTGTTTTCATACAAAAAATTAACAAATACATAGGTTCATCTGATATATTGTGATTATTGCAGTTCATAATTAATTTTATTTAGTTATGTACCTGTAAAACAGATGGATCACAGGGAGATAGATGACTGCTTAAGCTCAACAGATACTCCTGCAGCCGTTGTGAACAAACCAACTTCTTCAAAATACATTGATACAACATAAAACATAGAGAAGGTTTATGGTGCGTATCAGACCTTTCTCTGCATGACAAGTGTCAAGGTATTTACGAGGTGCTTTTCGCTGGATTCAATCTCCTCCACAGACGTCATGTTTAATGGATCCGGTTCATATGTCCTGTATTCGTCCCCAGAAATATTAAAAATTGTGTAAATGAAAAGTATAACTAGTTAAATTGCTATGATCATAATTTTGGAAAAAGAAGTGAGAAAACAATATGCATTCACTATTTTTTCTCTCCGTTTTTTGTGGACGAACCTTATCTGTTCCTCGGCCATTTGAAGCCGTTGCTGTAACCTATTAACCTCTTGTTGGAGTTCCTAATCAGGAAGGAATATATATACCATCCTCAGTACCAAGGGAAAGAATTAAAAAAAAAAAAAAAGCGGCCGGGGGGGGCGGGGGGGGGAGAAGACATTCAAATCAAATGATATAGTTTTTAACAAAGAATAGCTTAGTTTTATTACCTCAATTTCGGGGTTAACATCTCCTGGCGGACTTCGTAGAAGGCAATAGATGAACAGCAGCAAAGAAGATACAAATATTTAGCACTAATAGATCATTCGAAATTCATTCAGAAAGTAACATTTAAAAAAAAAAAAATCAACGGTTTAATGTAGATGAGAAAAGCTGAGAGTAACGAACTTGGCCAGCCGATCGTTTTCACTCTTCAGTCGTTGAAGGGTGCTAAGCAAATACTATAAATAATGCACAAACATTTTATATATTTTCGTGAGAATTTAACAAAATGTTCTACAAAATTCACTAGCTAGTAATTATCAAAATTGAAAAAAAAAATTGACGTGCATTATTTGTCGTAATATACCTCCTTATGGATACTCCTGCAAAAAATTAAAAAAAAAAGGGGGGAAATACTAAGTACGAAGACTAATCTATTTGTCACCAACAAATTAAGGGAGGAACTTAACAAGTAGAGGAGAGAATTGAGAGTTGAGAGCTGAGAGCATACTTGCGGTAGGGTGGCTCGGGAAAGCTTACAGCTCTGCGGAAAAAGAATATTAGAGCCATCATATGTAACTCACATGCGAAATTGATTAACAACATACTTATCTATTTCTTGGTCAGGGAGATTAATGTAACGACACAAAACATCCTCGATCCTGTTCATCATCACAGCAATAAAAACACTGACATAAGTTTAAGTAGTGACGTCATAATTTGTTTTGTTATATGCAATTATTGTGCATAAAACTCTGGCATTACATCTTGAATATCAGTCTAACACTAGAAATCTACACGACAATACATCGAACAAAAAATTAATTCTAATTTATTCGTTAGGTACAGGTTTTGAATTATGCATAAGAAATAATATTTTTTTGATTCAGGCATTTCATCTATAAATATTCGATTCAGGAACACTTAATAAACAATTCTTTTTCTCTTTTTCTTTTTTGGCTGCAAATACAATTCTTGTAAGCCGCTTTCAGGTTAATTAATTGCAAATGGCAGAGGTTCCTCACCACATATCTCAGTCAAGATCCTAATTTGGAGCAGTAGTAGAGTTATATTTTTAACTTATAAGCGTAGGAAGAATCTAGTGTTAAGTTTGGAAACTAGTATTCTGATTAAAAAGTACAACACAACCACGGAATGCAAATTGTACTAATCTACCACGCAAATTTGGGGAATATCACTATGTTATCCTAAGATAAAATACATCTATATATATATATCCAGCAAAATACCAAAAAACAAAGTTACAAGCTATTAGTTGCATTCATAACCCTCACAGAAGAGAATTACGTTGGAAAAGTAAAGATCGATGGTTATCATATTCATGAGTTTCGCGAATCCAATGATAGATCATGATATAAGAAAAAAAGGGAAGGTAATTAAGGAAGAAAAGGCACCTTGTTCTGCCGGAAAAGTGGGTGACACGGCCATATGGAGAGAAAATGATAAGAGCAATATCAATGCCACATAGTATGGATAATTCATAGGCTTTCTTAATGAGACCATTTCTACGTTTGGAGAATGTAACTTGTCGATTGGCGTTGTTCTCTATTCTCTTTATCTCAAGTTTTACACGACCCATCCGGATTTATCAACTGTGATCAGCATGCAGAATCTAAAGATACCCTCTTTTTCTTTTCAGTCTGAAAATATGCAGGAAGAAGGGAGAGTTGGAGAAGAGAGATCAGAGGATGGTGATAAATGGCTTGGAGGAGAGAATTGGGAGGCAGAGAGGTTGAAGGATTTATAAGTAAAGGAAAGGGTCGCAGTTATGCTTGGGGGTCGGGGCAATTCTTGGTTATTAGAGAAATAATGCAACCATTAATTTCTTTGCTTCTTTGAATACCGCCCTTCTGGCCTTATGACTACCAGTGTGCTTCGGACTTCCGATTCTTTGCTTCCTACCTATTCTCATGTAGGCGACAACACATTTTAATTGAATTATATTTATCTAGGGTTTTTTTTAGTTTTCTTTTCAGTCAATCAAATCGTTGTTATTAATCATGCAAGTCTGTTTTGTGTATTATTTATTTAATTGACACAAGTATTCCCCATAAGATGCGTTGGTTAATTTGTATATTATGGTCAGCGTCAATTCTCACGGTCACATATGCAAATAGGATATATGTTCCATTTAATAAAATCATTTAATGCTATCGAAATACTGGGCTGACCTATTCTTTCAACAAAAACGGCAAATTTTGTGCCCCATCTCTAATAAGAAATCTGTGCATGAACCAGGGTTGGGCTGAGAAGCAAGTGAACTTTAGATTTTTAGATTTCGGCTCAAGCTCAATTTATTTTAAGCCCATTTCTTAAGGGTTAAGTTGTGACCCAGATATATTAGTAAAGCCCAAACCCAAACTCATATAAATCCATCATTGTTCAAAGTCTTACCGGGGAAAAAAGAAATAAAAGAGCGAGAGAGAAAATGCTGAGTGATTCTGACTCAACTTTCTCTTTTACACACACGCACGCATGCACTACCATCTTAATAAAAAAAAATTGAATGAAGGTTGATTTTGTACCGCATTTCTACAGAAAAGGTGCTATTTTTCAATTTTTTTAAATAAAAAATGTAATATATACATTTTTTGTTTATTTAAATTAATAATTAATTTTGTATTATCTTTAAAAAAAAAGTAGTGGAAAGTTAAATAACTTTTGACTCTTTCTTTTTATATCAACAAATACTTTTATGAATTGGTGTTTTATCTAAATTTATTTTAAATTTATACCAACATATGAGTTTGAAGACAAAACATTAAAAAGTCCAAAATCATATATACATCAGTATCATTATTTTGAAATCCGTATTAAACCAGCCAATCAAGTTTAAAAACTAGTGAACCAGTCGTAATTTCACTTTATTTAACTCTCAATATTAACCTCAAAAAAATCAGAAAAAAAAGAGATTAAACTAATAAAAACTAATAAAATATCAAGTTGACATTGAACCAATAAAAAATTAATTTTTGATTCTTTTTAGTCTTAATTAGAGATTTGACCTTTTGTAATTAGAATTTATGATATTTAGTGAACCCTACTAAACTCATTTTACATAGATTTATTATTATATATAAAATATTTTAACTAATTTGTATCTTTTAAAATATTTATATCTATTTTAAAAACTACTTTACAATATATGTTTATATCAACTTAACTATAAAATGTTGTAAATTTTTATATTATATTATATATATATATATATATATATATTAAGAGTGTTTATTGGTCCAATACGTCCTAGAGCTCGCCCTAACCTGATCTAATCGAGTCGAGTAAGGTTGGGTCAAAAATATAAATGGGCAGAATTTTAAACAAAACTATATCAAGTCGGCCCGAGCCACGAGCGAAGGCATGTTCTGCCCAACCTGCCTTAATTATTATTATTATTTAATTATTAACATCTTGTTATCTTATATATATATATATATATATATAATTCTTATTTCATCCGATTCTCTCTACATATTATAGTTTTTATTACCTACGCAAACATTCCCTACTTCTTTAATTGTTTTCATCATTCATGTGTATGCTTCCTGATATTTCTTTTATTGAATAACGAAAATACATATATTTACTTAAAGCTAATTATGTTAGTATAACTTATATTTTGTTTAATAATATTAGATTATTTTTTTATTACTAATAAAAATATAAGAATTTTAAAGGTCTTTGTTTTGAAATATGTACCTATGAGTCTATAAAAATATTTTTTTATATTACAAACATCAATTTATTAAAAAAAATCGAGCGGCTCTAACCCACCCTAACCTACCCTAGAATTGGATTTGTTCTGGCGGGACTGGGCTATGGGTATAAAAATAAGCCTGATGTCTTAATCGGACAAGGCATCGGGCCTACTAGATGTCCGGCCCAATCCTGTCCATGTACAGCCCTAATATATATTTTAAAAAATGATTAGATCTTGTATTAAACTATGAATTATTTTTAATTCTAATTTAATAATCAATTTAATTTTTAAAATATTAATTAGTATAGATAGATTTTACCGAGATTACATGAATTGTGGAGATTAGATAAACCCATATATGCATCATATTTATTCACTATATATATATATATATATATATACATTCTTCCAAATTTTAAATAAAGTGCACGCAAGGGATAGAAAAGGTTTGGGATTAAACCAGAGCTCTAGGATAGAGTAAGCATTACCTGCCGAACCGGGACAAAGACTGAACCTAATTAGTCAAAAGTCGGTCACATAACTTCTCTTTCTTTTACCTGGTCTCCTGGGCTGGAGGAATTAATGTATAACGTACATAGAAAAATGATATCCTTCATGTCCGTTTCAATATCTCACTCATTCAAGGTAACTTTTATCCGTGTTAAAAGTGTCTATGGTCGGTGCTAAAACCAAATAGACTAGTCAAGGTCAGTATTTTTGGATTAGGTTGACCCATACTCCAAAAGAAGAAGAAGACTACGAACTCAATCCTTTTGTTAATGTAGAGTGTAGACTAATATTAAGATTTGTTAATTTTACGTCATGCAAGAGCCACGACTCATATCAAAACCTTGCCAAAATCATTTTATTAAGTTTTAGCTGTAGGAAGGCCAAACACGTAACAGAAAGCCCCGCATAACATGAAGGTCAATAATGGGAAAATGATGTTAAGATCGGCCAACCTCAAACATCCACGGAATTTTTAATTACTCTTTTTGTGATTAAGAGATTGTAAAATTTTTAATTTTATTCCCTAAAATGTAAGTGTTTAAATTTTCATTTCTAATATTTTTTTATTAATTTCATTTAAATGTGGTTAAGAGATCTATTTTGTTGAACTAGAGTAAATATAATTAAGTTACTGACATAACAGGTTACTTTCTTGGTTGTTAAACTAATAAAATGGCATGCTTAATTTCTAGAAAATAAAAAATAAGCATTGCAGCGCTTGTTTAATTCTGTTTTGATTTTAATATTTTTAAAATAAATATTTTTTAGAACAAATTTTAAAAATAAAAAAATTTATTTAAATCATTATTCTAAAAAATTATTATTTTCTGTCTTTTATCTGATTTTATAAAATAAAAATTAACAAAATATTTAAAAGATGTTCTGATTTTTTTGTTTCTAAAAATATAATTATTTTTTATATTTTACAAAACATCTCATCAAAAACACATTATCAAACAAATTTTTATTTTATTTTTTTGTTCTTAAAACAAAATATCTATTTTAGAAATAGGAAATCAAACAAGCCATAGTCACTAAATTCATGAATTTTTTGCAACTCTTTTCAGACATTAAATATAGTTTATCACACATATAAATATTTTGTTACCTTAGATATACTATTCAATTAAATTCACGTCAATTTAACATATGAAGACACTAAATTGATTGAAAAAAAATTATTAAGAAAGAAAATTGAGAAGCTTATAGGGTTTTGTAATATTTCAAAGACAAAAAGATAATTTAACTTTTTTCCTTTTCGCTGAACTTTAGCAAAGGACTATCCTTCTAACTTTAATAATACCACAGCTTGACATTATTTATGGATAGTTAATTACTTAAATCAACTACTTTGGATTTGAAACTTTTCCCACTGGAATTCCCCACAAACGTAACATTATTGGCGTAAACTAATCGCTCTCGCTTGACGTCCCACCACAAGAGTTTTCCATTCCATACAGTAGACAAGGGAAATCATATCTTGGCTACTTACCCATTAATTATAACGATGAATCCTCAGACATAGACAATTAAAACCAAGCGAAAAATACTCATTATCATTTTAACATGAAAGTACACAATATCATAGACCCCTAGTGCATTATATTTATTTGCCTGAGATCAAAGGCGTGTATTTATTACATGATATAGCAAGCATTTGGGTTTTCGTCGCTGAACAATTGGGTGTAGCGGTCGTCCATGGTGGTCTCAAATATGGTGGCAGTATTAGGTACGCTCCTGACCATATTAGGAGGTGCCTTCTTATCATAGGCCTGAGCTACATAGGGATGAGCCACCAGAGTGTAGGGAACATAGGGCCACAACTCCACCTTCTTCTTCGTGGATTGGGCTGCCTTCAGCACTTTCTTTACCTCCACATATCCCGTCACTGTCGCTTTCTGCTGCTTCAAGTCCACCTCCACTGACTTAGCTCCTGCCCACAATTCACGTAGCAACCACAACCAGAAGTTGATGCAAAAACAACATAATCCATTAGCAGTTATATTGTATATGAACGTGAGATCGATATAGTGAAGAAGGAAGAGAAAATTAAAGCACCTACCTTTAACGCCGGAGAGGACATGCTTGACCTTGCGTGCACAGCCTTGACAGTCCATTCTGATTTTGAGAGCTACAGTTTGGGTTGGCTTCTTTTTCTTCTTCTTGGCGCTGCTGAGTAAGTTGGACAAGAATTCCAAAGTGCCTTCAATACCCATTTTCTGCTTCTCCCTATTCACAATCAGTAGTAGTGAGCAAGATTAATAAACTGACTAGGGTGCCTTAAATTTTAGAAAATAAGTGGTCAAAATCTGCTTTTTGTTTCAAATGGCAGAACGTAAGCAGTGAACAATAGTAATTATATGAGTACATAACAGAGAAAAAGAAAGGACAGCAACCGGGACGAGTGAGAAGAAGGTGCCTTAACTCCTCCAATGCTCTGCGTTTTGTTCTTAAATATACGTTATAGTGACTCAAACAGATGGATCGTAGCGACAACAAAAATTTATGCGGGGTTTAGGCTGTTCTAGTCTCCTAGCTAGTTACTTCTTAGACCTCCTTAATTTTAGAACAACTCTAAATTGACGATGAAGATTTGGTTATGAGGCTGGTCTGAAAAAAATAAGCTTCTTTAACTGATCTCACATCTGAGCAACTCTTCTTATATAGGCAGTGCCGGAGTATAGCTGGTTTGGACCCCTAAGAAGTCATCAACGTTACGCAGAAGTAAAACGCGGATTTGCCTCCGAAATCCAATATTTTCATTTTAAAAAAATTGCGATCAAGTGGGACCAATTTGTGTATACTTTTATTAATTTAATTATTTAATTTGTTTTGTTTTTTAAAAGAATATAAAAGTGTGTCTGATTCTATTCTGATTTGATTGTTTTTAAAATACATATTTTTAAAAATAAATTTTAAAAACCAAAATGTTAAAATTTTGGTTTAAATTATTATTTTAAAAAATATTATTTTCTGCTTTTTTTTATTTTGTAAAACAAAAGTTAACAAAATATTTAAAAGGTGTTTTAATTTTTTTTGTTTATAAAAATATGATTTTATTTTTATATTTTATAAAATACTTTATTAAAAACACACTATCAAACCAATTTTTTTATTCTTTTGTTTTTAAAAATAAAAAAATATTTTAAAAATAGGAAATCAAACCTATCCTAAAATTCTAAAAGTAAAGAGTGAGATGAATGAAATAACGATTAGATTTATATACATCAAAATTTCATGACATTTATGTCAAGAGATAGTATTATTTGAATCAAGATTTTTGGATAATTTGTTTTTTTTTTAATTTAATTAAAGACAAATCATTGAAAACTAGTGAATTCATAAAAATAATAAATAAAAATTACAACTCGATTTTAAGATATTAACATAGTTAAATTTTGCTATTGTTAAAATTTGCGATTGTCCCAAAAAAATTGGTACCAATGTCTATCAGCATTCAGGGAAAAAAAAAGGAGTTCAATGCTTCGAGAACACGAAATTTGAAAGTAAGGGGGGAAAGGGACACCTGAAATTTTAATATAAACTAATAATATATTATAAGAATTTTAAATTATGTCTTTAAATTTTTGCACTTTTGAAATTATGCTTGGGTAATTGGGGTGCGGTAGGTCGATGGAACTGTAAAGAATGGCGCACACAGAATATAAACAACCGCACAAATGGGTTTGTTAAGTAATATAAAGCACCATCTTTAGGCATTTTAATTCGAAGTGCTAAATTCGTGTATATCCATGAAAATGAAGTTGTCCCCTTGTTTTCTTTCTCTAATTCCATACAATTTCAATTTTTGTATCTCTTCATAATCTAAGACGAGATAAGGGAAATCTAGTATTGACCAAAAAGACATGACAGAAATTGTAATTTAGAGCGGCATCAAAGGATTCAAAAGCGGCAAGTTAATCATAATTCAATTAGGAGGATGTCATTTTAAGTGTTTTAATGCACGAAGGTTCGGGGGGCATCCCACCATAGACAAGAGACAGAGAGTGAGGAATTATAAGATATACTTGATGTGCCTTTCAGGCATCCAGGTGCTTCCATTAATTTTGATCTGAAACTTCGACCACCGACATTTAGTTAAAGTAATATTATCTTATATAGTAATATATATTATCCTGTATAAATTATGATCTTTCCTAGTCAATGTAGTTACAGCGTTCAACTACCCTTAGATCCTCCGACGTTTCGATTTATGACAGAGTGGCTTGTGTCATGCAGAGTGTGGCTCAGCGATTTGGGCTTTTTGACATTAATATGGTAAAAAAAAAAATAAATAAATGACTTAGACGTTTCGCCGTCAAAACGTATTCTTCATATACTTAAAATTTTATTTATTATTTTTTTTATTAATGGGTCGCGACATGCCGGGACCCATTTTTTTTAATTGAGTCGCGGCATCTGGGATGCCGCGACTCAATTTTTAATTTTTTATTAATATTTAATTTATTTATATATTTTAATTTGTTTAAAAAATAAATTTAATATATTTATTATTAAATTCGAAATTATCTATAAAAGTATAAATTAAAATTTTTTATTTTTCAGTTTTAATTATAATTGAAATTATTTTAATTAATTTTAAAATATATAATTTATTATTATGATTATTTCTTCAACAATTTAAATTTTTTTATTTCAAATAAATTGTTAGATTTATTATCTTTTAAAAAAATTGAATTAAATTATTTTTATTTTTATTTTTATTTATCATCTAATTTTTAAATTTAAATTTTCTACATTTATTTCATCCAAATTTTTTTAATTTCTTCATTTAAATTAATTACAGAATTTAATTTTTTTTTTACAAAATTTTGAATTTAAAATTTTAATTCTCTATAATTATTATATATATTAATTCGTTAATTTTTTTAAAATCTTTAATTTTCAATTCTTGAATGTCTATAACGTCACCAATATAAGCATATTGTCGATTATTGGTTTTTATGATTTCAATACACATTAATTTGTTAGACTCATTGTTATTAGCTACATTCAAATAGATTTGAGGTTGAATCATATCATTTTTTTCCATGTTCTTTCAATACGAAGGACGAAGTAAAAAAAAAAGAAATATTTTGTATCCAAAAAATAAAAAAAAACTTACAATTGCAATTTTTTTTTCATCCCAAAAATATAAACATTTAAGGATTGAAAATTAAAGATTTTGAAGAAGTTAATGAATTAATATATATATATATATAATAACTATAAAGAATTAAAATTTTAAATTCAAAATTTTGTGAAAAAAATTTAAATTCTATATTGATTTAAATGAAGAAATTAAAAAAATTAGATGAAATAAATATAGAAAATTTAAATTTAAAAATTAGATGATAAATAAATATAAAAATAAAAATAAAAATAATTCAATTCAATTTTTTAAAAAAATAATAAATCTAACAATTTATTTGAAATAAAAAAATTTAAATTGTTGAAGAAATAATAATAATAATAAATTGTATATTTTAAAATTAATTAAAATAATTTCAATTATAATTAAAACTGAAAAATAAAAATTTTAATTTATACTTTTATAGATAATTTTTAATTTAATAATAAATATATTAAATTTAAATTTATTTTTTAAACAAATTAAAATATATAAATACATTAAATATTAATAAAAAATTAGAAATTGAGTCGCGACATCCCAGATGCCACGACTCAATTAAAAAAATTAAAAAAAAAAGGGTCGCGGCATCTGAGATGCCGCGACCCATTAATTAAAAAAATAATAAATAAAATTTTAAGTATATGGAAAATACGTTTTGGCGGCGGAGCGTCTGAGTCATTTATTTTTTTTTTTGCCATATTAATGTTAAAAAACCCAGCGATTTGTCTATGCATACAAAATCCAACATGCGCGTGTTCAACAACACACACCTTATCTTAAACCATACGAAAATGATACGACAGGCGGATGTAATAGTTTTTTAAAAATTTAAGGCATATATACTTCAGCCTATACTATATATAAGAAGGATTTAAGATAGGAATAATGTAAAATTGAGATGGAGAAAAATAGAAGAAAAGAGAGAATGGTTATAGAGAAAGAAAATAGATCTAATATATATTTTTATTTTTTTTATCATTCTCTCTACAACTGCATAGCTGCATGATTGTTAAAAATTTAATTTTAAAATATTAAAATTGAAAAAGTGTTACACTTTACATACTTTTTTTAAAGCTTGTATTGGCAAAATTAGTTTTTGTAAACTTCGCAGAGTAAAAACTACGAAAATGGTCAGGAGTAGAGATTGACATCAAATAGGCTGATACCAATTTGAGCTATCACCACTGTTTTCTATTCCGGTTTTATATACAGAACAAGTTATCAACGTCAAGTTTCTTCAGATCTTTGTGTCCAAGAGTGATAGCTAATCCGCTATATTGATTAGCTCTATCCATTGGCCTCGACACTTGGAATCATTTGATTCATTTCACAGAGCACAGATCTTTCAAGATGTCCGAAATAGCAAATAGCTAACATGCCTATATTTGTGAGAACTTTTATTATTGGTATTATTTTAGCTTTTTATAACTACTGGCAACCTCTCTGTAGCTGCAATTTTAAGACTTGGCTTCATTCTGCGGCAAAACCAGACATAGCGCTGGCATATAGTGCTTCAAGGCAACTGGGATGATCCTACGTAGTTGCTTATTTCTTTAAGGCAAAATATTCTAATTATTCTTAGATTAAAATTATTTGCGTTCTCCTTTTCATTATCCACTAAAAAAAATTGCTCGTACGTAAAAGGATGCCAGTTTTGAAAAGTGTAGCCTTAGCCATTCATGTGAGTACAATACTTAACGTAAAAGTTTTCAACCAGTAGATTTAAATTCTGAAGCTTGCACTGACAGAATAGGATAATATATAGAGATGAAAATTTTACAGAGGCCTACAACTCGGAAGAATAACCAAAATGTTTCTCACCAACCCCCAATAGATACAACACCCTACCAAAAGGAGAGCTTGGATAACACAAAATTTACAAGTGAATATGATAGACCTAATTGGATAACCAGAACAAAAGGGAACATACAAGTGACAGTAAACTTAAAAAATGCCCAATGGTCATGGGTCCGGGTGGAGCTCCAGCAGGTTTCGGCAAAGCAGGTCCAGCAACAGCAGGTGGTACAGAATGCGTATTAGGGATACTCTGCTGCTGATTGGCTGGTAGAGGGTTTGGTGATCCACCATTCCATGGTGATGTAAAATTTGCTCTATCTCCCATGTTATCTTCACCTGCACCTTCTACGTGGTTATCATCAAGTACACATATACACAGACTTCAGAAAATAGAGCCACTATGCTCTAAACGAGTGCATGTACACAGGGCATAATCAAGCATGCTGAAGAAGAGCAGACTTAATGAACTATCTTCCTTATATTACTTTTCCAGCGCTAAATTTTTTAAGTAAAACTAGTACTTACAATTGGAACTTGACCAACCAAACCGCAAATTCTCCCTATCAAAAACCATGTGATAACCCTTCAAGAAGTTCTCTGCCACAAAAATTCCAATCCAAGGCAATCAATCATCATTTGCCAGAACAAGTGTGTACGTGCATGTGTTTGTGCACTTCCATGCAGATTTTGCTAGCAGATGCATGTTTGTCGTAGAGAAAAGGCAAGGAGAAAGAAAAACAAAAAAGATCAAATCACAAAATGATGAACAATGGAAAAGAAAACAATATGAAGGACCATAGGTGAGGAGGGAAAAGTGCTTTGCTTCAGGTATTGCAGGAGCACAGAGTACTCACGTCCAATAATACCATAATTGTCATCGGTCTGCATTACAGTCAAACAAGCGATAGTATATTCCTGCACAAGAAAGTTTGCATTTTATCCAAATCATATACAATCATTTGGCATGATAACCAAAATGGCCTTGGGAAAATGAATAAAAAGATTCTAAAAGAAACACTAATTAACTTAGATCCTAAGAATCTCCCAGCAGTTCAGGGGAGATTTTGTGTGGCCAATGGACCATTAGTCATATGAGATCATGTTCTGACAACAGTTCTGTTCCAAAAGTCACGAGAAGGTGAAAAGAGAAGCCAAAAGCTTGTTTGAGGACAGAATTACAAAATTAATATCAGTGAAGTATTATTAAGAACAGCCAGCATCAGGTAAAGCACATAACATTTGTTTGTATGTTAATCAATTACTAAATTAGAAAATTATTAGTCATAAGAAATGTTTTAACTTTTCAGAATCCATGTCAATTTCCAGAGAAACAAGAAGACCCATCTGCTGATACTGTGCATAAAACTGACACTATCAGGGGCAGTAGCTCTATATAGAATGTTTTTGGTTAGAAAAATAGCACGAAATTAATTCAAGGCTAATTCTTTTCTCAACCAAACTCATTTGCGGCCAAGGGAAGTACTAGAAAATATGCCTATGTACCAGTCACCATATATTGATTATCACCAGTCATTACTATAGTTACAAGCCAAGAGTTAATTTTTTTACTTTGTTGTTTAGCAATGTTATAATTCACAAGTTTTTGCTTATGGAAAAGGAAATTATAATGTTTGAGATGTCAGCTTACCTGGTTGGAAGGATGAGTAAACATTGGATTATGAATCAGAAAAGTCTGATTCTTAGAAAAAGTGAGTTTCAATATAGAGATGTTAATCAACTCCTCCACGCTGACATTATAGCAGTACTCCCATGGGTATTGTTGGAGCATAATCCTGGGTGCATTTACTTGTTTGTCAAACTGCATTCAGTGAAGAGTGCTTTTAGCCCAGAGAATGCATGACTGCACACCATAAAGTTATGATAAAAAGATTACCTCTGAAACAACTAATTTATAAACATCACTGGGAAGATATGTGAAAGAAGTGCCACTGTCAATAAGGGCCTGAAATCCAGTTTTCTTGAGACAGGAACTCCCAACACAAAAGCTCTCCACCCCAACAATATAAGCAACACTGAAGCAATTCAAATTTTTAGCACGCAGGGCATACTAACTAGACTAGGAACACTATTAGGAGCAGAGTAAATTGGCCAGATTCTAAAATCAAGGAGCAGTTTATAGAACATTAAACAGTACATACAATTCCCCATTAACTGCCAAGAAAGGAGTATATTGTTGGGTGGCATGCCCTTGATCGCCAAAAAGAATTCTTCCAGAATCATTCTCATTAAAGCAAAGTGAGAAAGAATTCTGAATAAGTCCTGCCTTTGCTAGCAAACTTGGAACTGAAATGCTACCAGGTCCCAGCCCCATGACACCATCAGGAGCAGCTCCTTCTAAATAGCCACCACTTTGTTTCCTACCACAACTGCATTTAAAAAAAAAAAAAGAACAACAATTATCTTGAGCACTGGTGTTAACAAAATTATGGGCATACAGTCTTGCTCAACATTTTATGCCCCAAAACACCAAAACAGTTGCAGATTTAGAGAATAAATAAGCATACCCTAAAATGATTGAGGCTTCTACAGAAATTTCTGCAGCATGTTTTCCATATGATGCCAGATGTAATTTGTCTTCAATGAGAAGTCCAGAACTTGAAGTATTCGTGGAGTAGTACTGAGTAAAATAAGGGCAGGGCTCCTTAGGGCTTTTGCAGATGGAACTTGGATTACATAACTGATGGCTACAAGGCAGATGTCTGCTGGTGCTTGACAATGATGGGCTATACTCACTCAGATCTCTATCCTGCATCAGAGATGCCCCCATATACAAGGGAGGATCTGCCAATCAATCATTGAAATTAACTGCTAAATTTCTTACCACTCTCAGCTGAACTACTTAAGTCCAAATAAGAACATATAAAGTATATGTCTCTTACAAATTCTGAGTCCACATGGTAGGGAATGAGGATTGACAACAGATGCAGTCTTTATATGGCCATTTACCAAAAACCACTAAATATATAGGAGACTTTAAACTAAGATCAGAAATTCTCTGCATATGTAGTATGTGTTTCTCCTCTTAGCCGTTACTAGGCTACAAATTCTTAGAGGGTTGATGCTACCAACAAATGAAAATCCTTTAAAAAAAAAAATTATAAAAGTCAGCCAAGGAAAAAAAAATGGTATGTGTATGTAATATGTATTAATATTACTTCTACTGGTCATTAATCTGAATTAAGCCCCAAGGATGATTTACATAACAGATAAGCCATTCAAGGTCAAAGTCTATTATAAAAGGAAAGCACTTTAAGGTCATTAGGACCACAGTGAGGTTCATAATAGTAATGACATGACAAATAGCATATTAAATTGTAAAAGCAAAAATTAAAATTAAAAAAGAAACAGAAAACCATAAGTTCATTTCATAGACCTACCAGCACATTGTAATAATTAGCAGACAAGGGAGCACATTCTATGCAATCACATGGGACCCAAAGCAGATCACTTCCAGCATCCAATGCAACAAGAAAAGAAACATTTGGAGTCCCTATATCAATCCATGTGTAATGCAACCTGAAAGTCCACAACCACAAATAATAAGTCAATACATGTGAACCTTCTTAAGCATCATCTACGCGCCCCCAATTCCTCCCTTTCTAATAGCTTAACCACTTAATGAAAACTGACTCCGTAGCATGGACCTTAACGGCCATTCCCTTAAAAATCCTAGGTTAACATACAGGACTCCAATGCTGTTTAAAAGATTACGATTCCATGGTTCAGAAAATCATAAAATATCAGCAGTAATTCAGATATTTAAGCAAATTAACAATTGAATATCCAGAAATATATCAACTTGTTAACAGGTCATAACTCAATTTTAGGACATTGAAGTTTCCACAATAGATAGCCACTAACAAGCTTAATTTTTCGTTTTTTTCCCTTAGAAAATTTCTTGCTGCTGTTGCTGGTGCAACTCTGCTGGTTAAATTATAAGTCGTATATGAAACCGACTTTACCAGCACAGAATCAAACCAAGGAAAAAGGAATTAACGAAAAGCACAATAAGCCTAATAAGCAATAGTCAATGAACTAACAATGCATAAAAAGTGACAACGTAACACTGCCTTATGGCAATGATGGGAACCAGTTCATAGACAATTGTTTTTCCTAGTCAACAAGACACCTATAATAACAACAGAATATAGTAAATTTAGTTTCTGTATATAGACTGACAACCGACAATACCACTTAACGGTCAGAAATACATTAAGCCGTTACAATGGTAGTTGAGAAGGAATTGTACTGGGAAAACGATACAAACAGCTCAATACAGAGGCTGTATTAATTTACAGATGAGAGAGTGACAAACTGATCGTCTGATACCCCTTCGAAAAAATAATTGAAGAGAAAAAAAAAATCCTGGATGCCACGAACATTCTCACCGAGGAAAAGATAATACTAAGAAAAAGGTGCTAAAAGGTAAAAACACTAGTTATAATAAAATAAAAGAGAGAGAGGGGGGAGTTCTAATAGCATATAAATTTTTCCAGAGCAACCAATTAAAAAAGATTCTGTATAAACAAAAAGAAAAGGAAAAGGGAACTTTTTTAATCAATGCAGCTTGATAATTGACTCAATTCAGTCGAGGACATTCTATACGTTTGTAGAATATAATATAAAGCAAAAGATTCGAACATTATTTAGCTTTGCTTTCCAGCATTTTCTCAGAAACCAAACGGAGGCCGAGCAACTCACCAATCAAACACATTGCCGAAGAACAACGTCTCGCTTCCCTCAGAAGGATACAGAAAGTCATACTGCGAACCCAGCTTCATCCTCTGCCGCGTCAAATCACTACCCAGAAGCAACCTGAAATACTCGGAGGTAGTCCTCGTGGGCCACGATTCAGCCGAAAAATTTTTACTTCTAGAAGCCCACACAGCCTTGGCCTCGTCGGAATATACGTGTATCAGCTTGGGAGAAAATGTGAGCGCAACCGTACCCTCCACCAGACCTTTCGCCAGTAACAAACACAGTACAAAGCGAATCGCCATAGGAATGAACTTAACAGAGGAAATAGCTCTAATTCCAGAAATGTCAGCTAAAAGTCGTAATTCCAGTAAAACATATGGATCTGAAAAGCAAATCTTGATGAAACAGAAGTGTGCAAATGGGGGTTTTAAGCAAAATGGGTGGTGAAATTTGATAGTGGAAGGGTCGAGTCTCCAGGGAAGTGTGAAGCTTTCCTCTTGTGAGAGAGAGAATGTGACAGGAAAAAGAAAGGTGGCAAGCAAAAAAAATGACCGAATAGAGGGAGGGTGCGCAACGCGCACCTTCGTGCTTTCCAATAATGCTTCCCGTGAACGTGGCAAAGAGAGAGTGGGGGAAGGCATGTGTGTGTAGAGAAGTGAGTGTGAATAATTTATAAAAACGAAGACGAAGGTGGTCCAAAAAGTGAAAGAAAAATCCAAAATTTGAAAAGGTAGGGGCAATGGGTTTAGCAGAGTGGCAGTGTTCGGTACATAATAAGATTATGGCCATAATGAAGCGGTTGTTAAAGTTGAAGAGGCGCCAAGAAGAGAGAGAACCACCAGAAAACACGTAATTGATGATACCACGTGTCTTTCCCAGAAAATGACGTGCTGTAGTTGGTGGGATTCTTCTTCATTTTTTGACAAGAGAAAAAAGTGGTGACTACACACTTTTTGAATTTCGATTCGAAATACCAAAAGCAAAAGCAACACACAAAAGGTAGAACTCATAAAAGTTCATTTTGCCCAAACCATAAGCTTCCCATTTCCTAGCATTGCAAGGAACACACCGGGCCCATATTTTTTATATTTGTAAAATCTAATGAGATAACAAGTTACAAAATGACAAAGATTTGAGAGTAAATTACACTAATGAGATTGGCTAAATTAAATTCAATATTTTTTCTTTTAAATTATACTCCTTATTTTTAATTTATTTTTTGTGAATAAAGTTAATTTTTTTCAACTTAATATGTAGTTTTTTAAGAAAATAAAGTTAATTAATCATTTTTATTATTATAATAAAAATAAAATTACAATCTTATTTTAAAATTTAATATCAACTTAACTAATTAGGAAAATCGAGTGTGACATGTTTTTAAAAAAATATATCAGATGCAATTTAGCCAAATCCTAATAAATGTTAGCGTAATTTATTCTAAAAGCATGAAAACTGAATCAAAATATTATAAAAGGCATTTAGAGTTGGAAATATCTTAATCTTGATACTAAACACACACATATATATATATATATATATATGTTTCATCTTTATAATTTTCTTTTTAGAAAACAGGTTCTGAGGAATCTTTTAGGGGTGAAATCATAACAGTAATGACTGGCTCCACAAAAGACAAATGCTACTTAATAATATTTTTGATACAGTGATAAAGTAATATATCAGGTTGCCTCTATCACGACTGTTCAACCTTTCACCATCTACTTTCATATAACAAATCGACCATTGAGTTGTTGTTTGATGACACTTTAGGGGCTACATGTCGTATTTCTTTGTTTTTTCTTTTTCCCTGAGCTTCTTCCGCTTTGCCCTATCAAAAAAATAAATAACTAAAGAAAAATGCTTTAAATTTGAGGAATTGGTTCTCTCCCATAATTTCGTCCCTGTAAGCATCGCGTACATGACATAATTTGCAAAGAAAAGGAAGCTAAAAAACTGAATAAGGGAAGCGTAAAACGGTAGTATGTTAAAAATATATATTAAAGCGTGCGTGACATACCAAACACAGGCCCAAGTTTCTGTCAATATTCATTTGTCCAACTGGTTTCTATGACGAAAAATGTTCCACTGGCTAACCCTTGAAACCCCGCCTCGAAAGTGGGCCTATTGTAGTAATACGTTACTTTCTGGTGGGTGGGGGTCCGTGATTGAATGATATGAGATCATTTCAATACAACGAAATGCAATATAGAATCTCGTTATGCTCTCTTCTTCTGTCTCTCACATTTCTGAGTTACTTATAGTATTCGTATCGTCTTCTTCATGGTTAATGCTTATACAGACGCTCCTTACAAATTGAATCCCAATTCTCCCCCACTAACGAGCAAGGTACTTCATTCTCCATTTACAATACATGTGCCTTATTCTTTTCTAGTTTGGGTTCTCTTCTGTCAATGACTTCGTTTTTCTATTGGGTATTTTATAATAGTTAAGGATTTAAAACGATACATGGTAGACGAAAAGAGTTATTACTTCATATATCAAACACTGAACGAGGATTGGCGCAGCCATTGCTTCTGGATTCAAGTCCTTAATAAGTTTATTGTCACTTCTTTAATGTGATGGGCGCATGCAATTAATGGGATCATGAACTGTTTTCTTCTGTTTGGTTAATTTCTTCATCTTTTTGTGATTCATCTTTGCATACATTAAGGAGAGAGGATGATTTGGTTTCTATTCTGTAATCTAACAATTGTATAATCAATCATGCATAATGGATTTCCACGCGCAAAAGTGACACTACTCATGAGCAAATCTAGGTGGGTTTACGAAAAAACAAAATCTAATTGGGATGAAGGCAAAAGTAATAGAAGACAAAGTCCTAATGGAAAACGAGTTTCAACATCCATGATGTGCTAAAAATGGATTTCCGCATCAGAAATATAGGGAGTGTCAGAATGCCCGATGAATAATAGTTTGGAACCATCTGGATTCAACCAATGCATGAAATGTTCGTCAACACGTGGTTCATGTGAAATTTACTAAAAAAATTTTGCATGCATTGTGCATCAGAGTTAAAATTTCAACTTTACAAGTTAATCTCACATGCGTCAACGTAAAGACTAAAATAGTATAATTCTATGTGATATATGTGTGTGTGTGTGTATATATATATATATATATATATATACACTCACATACAAGTGATCTTAATGTCATATAAGCCTTGTTTGGTAGCAAATTTTTTAGTGTTAAAAATGAAAATAAAAAGATGAATATAATATAAAAGAAAAAATTATGTTTGGCATAGATGGAAAAGAAAAAAGAATATGTTTATATTTAATTGTTTGCTTAAAAGAAAGCAAGATGGGATGAAAAGTGCAAAAAGTAAAATAATTGTGAACATTTTATTTTGTCCCAATAGGTATAAAAAATAATAAGAAAATCAAATAAATAAAATAATATAAAAAATATTTGAAAAAAGAGAGTCATTAGTTTGAGTCATATCTAAAAAATTAAAATAAATAAATAAATAAAAATTGCCAAAAAAGAGAGAAAAAAATCAAAAAAGAACTCAAATTAAATAATAATAATAATAATAATAATAATAATAATAATAATAATAATAAATTGATAAATTAAATTAAACCAAAAAAAAAAGAATAAGAGAAGCCCTCGCGTCCTTCTAGTCTAATTGATTTCAAGCCCACATAGTCAATACCTGAAGAAAAAAAAATTAAAAAGATAATAAAAAAACTGGAAAAAAAAGGAGATAGCTTACAAAATGGACGGACAAAAAGCAACGCACACTTCTGCACAGAGCTGGAGAGGAGGAGAGAGAGAAAGATTGACAAAGGGCTGAGGCACATGAAAAGCATCAAGCCCACTTGCACATTCTGAAACCCAATCCCTTCCTTTGGTGGGCTGCGATTTCTGATTCCCCTCCAAGCTCCATTTTGTTCAACCCTACGCGCGTTGGTCCCCTCTTCTCTCTCTCGGGCCCTCTAGGAGCATTCACGATGTGGCTGTACTTCGGGAGTGGAGTCACAAACCTAATGCCAGCCTTTTGCAGAGGAAGAGTGGAGCAACGAAAGAGAAGCTTTTTGCAGAAGAGGACGAGTAGGGAGAAATGCAAATGCTGGAGTGGAGGCAATGGAGAAGCATGACAACAATCCGTACGAAAGGCAGAGGAGGACGCGCGAAGGACAGTGAATTTCACTGTCGGATCTGTTATAAATGGAGAGAGGGTGATGTGAGACGGAGGGTTCAAGAGAAAAGGAGAGAGATAGAGAGGGAGAAAAGAGAGAGAGAGACAGAAGAGAGAACCAAAAGTGAAAGGAAATTTTCTAAAATTGAAAGAAGGAGGTGCTGGAGGTTACTGGAATGGAGAGAGACCGAACGAGGGGCTATAGGAAGAAGGGAAAACTTTTAGTATGCTTCAATTGGGAATGTTTACTGTTAGCTAAAATTGATCATTGAGAAGGAAGTGCTGGATTCTAAGTTCAGAGAAGTCGGTAGCTGAAAAGTGAAGGTGTGGCTATTGAGGAGGCAAATCTGGTGAGGCAAAGTGAACAAAGTTGGCACAGCAGAGAAACATGATAAGAGCAGTTGTGATCTGGCAGAGAAAGTAAATTCACCAATGTAGGTCTTTATTGCTGCTTTTATGTGTCTTTCATCCCCGAAAATATGATAACCATGTATATGCTTTGTTTTGGTGATTGAAACCTGGGTCACATGTTCTTGGGTAACTTGAATTGTTTGATTAATGCACATTCATGATATCCCTCTTATTTGTTTTGAGGAGCTTGATTCATCAATGCCTCTTTTTGCCTGAGTCTAGTATTTGATTTTGTTTGTAAATAACGGTAGCTCGGTTGTTGGTTTATCTGGAATTGCCTTCAAAATATATATTTGGATAGAATAAGCACCTAAATATTCGTATGTTTCTGATTTTGGAGCTTCTTGAACTTGGGTTCGAATGCTCGAGTGTTCTCGGTTGAATGAAGAATTTTGCATAATCTCCCTTTTAAATAAGCCCGTGGCATGAAAGATATTCATTGAGCTTTGTATTTGCTTTTTGTTAGCTCCTGGGGTTTGTAAAAACTATTCCTATATGCTAGTTGGCACATGAATAATCCATAACTAAATCGTAAGTGTGTAAGATGTTCAGGTCTTAAACTAGTTTTCCTTTATGTTGTCTGAAGATACGAGTAAAGAAGCTGTATTAGGCATTGTCATACGTATTAGGGTGCTATAGTTTTAAATCGTTTTTTATTCCTATTATCTGGTTCATATGATGATGTAATAGAATCTGTTTGTCAATTTAGTAAAAGCTATTCCTTATTGAGTGTCTTGTTAAGTTTTGCTCTGCTTCCTGAAGTCCCAGTTTACTCTCCAATGGGTCGATTTAATTTTGAAAACTTTTCTTTTGTTTGGTGATATGGGACGATGCAAATCATGACCAATAATGACAGTATATTATTTAGTTAATAACGATTTGATTGTAGTTGTAAATATATTTATCATTTATTTTACCTTTTAGAATAGTCGCATGAGACCCTGTCCCTGACACATGGGAATCAACTTAATAGTCGTGCGGCAATAAGTTTCATTAGTCCTTGTTGGATTTTATATTTGCATCTCAATAAACTTTAGGTTTGAGAGGCCCACATCAAACTGATTTTTATTTTTATTTTTCACAAAAGAGACTAAATCAAGATAAGAACAAAAAGAAAAAAAAAGAACAAAAACAAAAAAGGAAAAAAAAAAAAAGAAGAGAGAAAAGAATATTAAACAAACTTTTCAAATTTAGAAGTTATATTTTAAGTAACCAACTTTTTTTAGAGTTCTATTTCTAAGAAACAAAAAACAAAAAACAAAAAAATCACCCAAAAAATTTTTAAATTAATTAAATTCCTTTTTTTCTTTCGTAAATTTAGGAGCATTCTTCAAATTTTGTTTTAACAAAGTTACAATTTTTTTTTTACAAAAGAGACAAAACCAAAATAAGAATTTTTTTCTTTTTTTTTGGGTTCTTTGCATCCCTCTTATTTGTTTTTCTTTTTTTCACAAAAGAGACAAAACCAAAATAATAACAAAAGCAAAAAAGGATTAAAAAAAAAGAAGAGAGAAAAGAAAATTAAACAAACTTTTCAAATTTAGAAGTTAAATTCTAACTAAACAATTTTTTTAGAGTTCTATTTCTAAGGAAAAAAACAAAAAAATGAAAATTAATTAAATTCTCTTTTTTGTAAATTTAGGAGCATTTCTCAAATTTTCTTTTAACAAAGTTAGAAATTAAAACATGCTTTATAAAATAAATTTTTTTACTCAAAATCAAAATGAAAAAAAAAATCAACCAAATCAACTAAAAAAACCAAAAAGGAAAAATCCAAAAAATAAAAAGAAAAACTTATAAAAAAGAAAAGTGTCATATATATATGTTGATTGAAAATTATAAAAATAATAATAATCAAGTAAAATTAGTCATAAAAAAATCAAAAAATAGAGAAAATTAATCAAAAATAAAAAGTAAAAAATGAAAATGACAATAGAAAAATCAAAAATCTAAATCTAAAAGAAATTAAGCAAAAAAAATTAAACAAAGAAAATCAAACAAAAAAACAATGATAAAACATATATAAAATAAAAAAGTAAAATATATATAATCATAAAAAATATAAAATATAAAAAAAGAGATAGAAAAGTAAAAAAGCAAAATTAACTTTATCTTTAGCAAATTGAAACACATCAAGTAATTTTAAAGCCGTTTTATTTGTTAAGGAGAAAAGTAATTTTTATTTTTTTCTCTTTTCACAAAAAAAAAACAACAACAAAACAAGAAAAGTTAAAAAAACAAAAAACACAAAAACATAGTCAAGAAAAAAAGAAAGAAAAACAACCCCAAATAAAGAAGAAAAAAACAACAAAACAAAACACCACCTAACAAATACAATTTTGGGGTCAAATTACATGGACTTTGATCCATTCTATAAAATATGTCGGTCTTAGGTTTTCATTTTAAGTTAAATTTGCCCTTATAAATATACAATTTTTTCTTTTTATTTTATTTTTTTAATTGCTTTTCTTTTCTCTATTTCTACATGTGATTGATTAGAGGAATTAAAATAGAATTAAAGTCAAATTAATTTTACACAATTAACTTAGGATAATCTTTTTTAAGAATAGGTGTTGTGGGATATCTAATACATTTCCCACTCACAATTGACTCTTGAACCTGTATTGGGTTTGTAAGCTATTTTTTCTATGAACAAAAAAATTTCTCAAAGTTTTTGCCTTTTTGAAACTAAAATTTTGGTAGCAACTTTCTAGCACTACCCGTTCACATGTTAGGTGTGACAATTTGGTGACTTCATTAAAGACACTTTTAAGAGCGAAATGCAATTTTAAGTTTGTTGTGCAAAACATTATAACCTCCATTTTATTTTGGTTCTTTTTTTTTTTTTTTGGTTTGCCTCACATGATTAGGGTAAATAATATGTCATTCACATATTTGTTTCATTTATTTTATTAATTGTATATATAATATATCTTAGGATAGATAACATAAAGAACAAAACTTTATGGTAAATGACTATATATATATATAATCTACTTCTTTTACTTATATCTATGTATATGTTTTGCTCTCTTTGTTTTGCCAATCTACTTAATAGATGAGGGTTGGGTAGTCCATAAGATAAAAAAGGCAAATGCTCTCCTCACACACATCAATAAGACACAACTACCTGACACGTATTATGAGCCCTATACCTGGGTTTGAGCACACTCTATGTTAGTAAAGGTTTATATTGATTTTCTTGTAAAGTCTTATGCTTCCCAAGACTATCATAATAGATCTCGTCTAAATTGTACCTTGTTATATAGATTTAATATGTATAGGATCTTTTTCCTTCAAGGTGAAATTTATATAGCGAGATTCTCATTTTACGATGGGGCCCATTTAGGGACCAATAATTTTAAGAGTCATAAGCCTACCCTGAAACCTGCACTAATAGTTAAACTATAGACGCCTCCTAGATAGTTAAAGCCAAACTTTTATAGTTTAGTGACCTCAACCTAGGATTTACCAATACTATGACAAAAAATAGCATTTTTAACTTATTCCTCATCCATTCATGCATTCAATAAAAGCCTATAAGGAAAGTGGCATGTTGTCATTGTTTATTATAGTAGTTAATGAAATGTCATTGCATGATTGGGCATACATTAACTATGATAAAGGTATATAATAGTTAAACTAACCTTTGCCTGATGGATTTCCAACCCCGAAAGGCCATAATTGCATGCATCATAATCCCTTAAAAGGGAAACTTTTAGCATCCATTCATACATATGCATAAAGAAAAAAAAGAAAAAATTAAATAATAAATTGTGCATAACTTAGGTCTATCGACATTAAACTTGAAAAGACTCCTTTTTTTCAAATCTTTATCCTTGCAAGGTAACAAATATTTCATATAAAAGGAATATTTTTAAGGTTTCGAGGAACTATAATATTTATAAGTTTTAGTACATCAACAAATGAGTATCATGTCTTGGTTAAATATTTGAATCATTTTTTTAGGATATCAATCATATATTAATATTTTACAATGGCAGCAGTTAGAAAGAACATAAGATCAACAACATAGCATATTACAAGCCATGAAAAATAGGTATATGCATGGATGAAATCAAATAGGGTAGTAGCATTGTTAAGCACTCCATAAAACATAGGGTGAAAAACATGCCTAGATAGAGGGATGTAAGCAAAGATATATCAAGTCACAAGATTCTTATGATGATGTTGGGGCTTGACAAATAGAATCAGATTAAATGGGATAGAAAGTTTATAAATACGTAAGAGAGTAAAATTGTCACAATATTTTTATTTGAAAGATGGCGGGCAAAAATGACATGATTTTGAATGAAAATTTTACAATGTCCTTGCTTTCTGCATGTGTTTTCACTCCGTATCATTAACACAAACCAAACATATTTTTGTAATGGAATCCCTTTTTGTTTCAATTTCTATCACTCTACTAAATGGGGCCATAGCGATGTATTTGTGCTGCATTTTTTTATTTGGGAATTTGAATTTTATCATAGGGCACTGAAAACCCTAGATGTGATTAATAGAACTATCACTATTGTATAATCCCTTCTTGAAAATTTACCTATTATGTACCTTTCTTGCTATATGTTTTAAAACTAGCCCCTTATTTATATTTCTCATTCCCTTCTTGTTTGCCTCCATTTTGTACCCTTATTCCTTCTGAAATGTGTAGAATTAGAGTCTTGAGCAAAGCCTTCAAGGCTTCACATTTTCCTCCATTGAAGCATTAGCTTTACCACTCAGAGGCTCACACAGTAATCATCACATCACCTTCCCTCCCAATCCCAATGCTAACTATATTGGGATGTAGAGTTGAGTAGACATAATTTGAAATGACTTTCGATTTGATCATTATGGTGGAAGATATGAAGTCAAGCCCAAAAGCAATTGTACTTGTATGAGTATGAGAAAAAACATGGTATTAAAAGAGTTCCCACCTCTTTTATTGCTGCTAGCTTGCACTCAAAACCTTCATTTCCGCATGCCCTTGGTGTTGAAGAGGTGCTATAGTCCCAATAACAGACTTATTCTCAAAAAGGAAAAGATCAAGTGTCACAATACTTTTGAGCCCATAAAGCCAATGGTCAACTCACCTAGCAGCCTGTCTCCCTCGACAACGATGTATTAGATACCCTTCCTCTCTTTCATGACCACGACCATCAAGTAGAAGATAATAGGCCTTATGCAACAAGTGAACAAACTAATGACATTGATGATACATGTACAGAGGAAGACAAGAAAAGAGTAGGTGATAAGGTTGACTTGGAAAATGACAGGGTTGTAATAGATACCAATGGCAAAGCATAGTGCTTGAATTGCAGTACAGTTATATCAACTGATCCATTATGCATTTTTGGGGTGCCCTTGCATCCAATTAGGTCAATTCATGGTTGATTAGTTTAACCAAGTCTTTTTTCTTTTCTTTTGGTAAATCTTAAAAAAAGAAGAGGCAATTTTGTCACTCATTTCTCCTTGTGTTATGCCTAATGCCTAGGACTAGTTAGAGATTCTTGGCCTTGTTTTCCCTCTCTTTTCTTTTAGTGAGACCATGAAATCTCACTTTAGACTTCCATTTGGCTTTGGCCATAATATGCATTCAATGAAATTCAAACTCTAATTTGCATTTTAATCAATCTTTAATGTTAAAACTTGGTGGAAAAAACTTTTAATATTAAAAGCTTGTTAATCTTTCTATTCTCAATTCTACCTTATGCACTATTATGGAGCATTATTTTCTTTAAATTCCTGCACTATAGGTAATTAAAGTCCAACCATATAAATCCTTTCCTTGTTTTTCAATTCTTCATAGTCTATCATCTTTAATCAACTTTGATATAGCCTTTATTTTTGTACATCCCTTAGTCTATCAATATTGGGCCAAATTGAATTTTAATAGCTTCAGCCAATGCATACCCAGTAGGAATCTTCATTTGAAAATTTAGGCTGCATGAGGTCTCTGAGCTCTATCCACTAGTAAGTGATCGAAACAAGCAGACTCTTACAAAAAGACATTAAACAAGATGATAAGTAAAATGATATATGTACTATTTTAAGCAAGTGCAATTTATTTACAAGTTTGGGGCAATAAAGAAGAATTTGATTCTAGGTATCTTTGTATTAGATAAGATTTTGTGAACACAAATAATAAAATAAATATAAGAATGGTGCAAATAAAATTATCTGTTTAATAATATGAAAACAATTTAACAAGTGAACGGATCTACAAATGAAGTCATAAATTTAGATAAACTTTCAAACTTATGATAGTGTTGAACATGTTGTTGCAAGCTTGTAAACCAATCAAGTTAACTCAAAATCTAGGTTTGGACTTGCAATTTTTAAGGATCTTATTCTCTTTCACTTCTCCTATTATATGGGTGTTGGTGAATATGAAGATGTACCTAGTACCGTTAATAATTGGTTTTAGATCTTATGGTTGGTCTTTCTGTATTAATGTTGTCAATCCAGCTTTGATCACTTGAACTTTTATGTTAGGAAGTGCCTTTTTTTTTCTTTTTTTACACCCTCCTCTCAAATAGTTAGGTTATTCTCTTTACTTTTATTTTATGGTTGGATTAGAAGTGTCATAACTAAATAATAATAATTTAATTGAGATTACAATTGATTAATTAGTTAAAAGCTTAGTTAAGATTGCACTTGTTTATCCAAGATTCCAATTGACATCATAACTACCTAGTCAAAAGGTTAGCCAAGATTATAATTATTTAATTGAGGTTTTGTCTGATTAGTTAAGAAATAAATTATGTGGTTAGAGGCTCAATTAATATAGTTAAAAACTTGACAATTAAGTAGTTGAAAAGGAGAATATAGGCTTAACCAATTTTAGGATGTTTTTCACTCAAAGCATTCCATTTAAGAATGAAAGAGGCATGATATTAATAGAGGCATAAAATATGAATAATGGCCTATCATAGAATAATTAACAACTTTAGAAAATCCCTATATAAGAAGAAGAAAGACTAGAATGCACAATAAACTATTTAACAACCTATTTTTATCTTTACGCACATTTATTTTGAACTTTTATTTATCTACTCTATGCTCATTATTTTTAGTTTATTTTCAATTCATTGTTAAAGTTGTTATTAGTTTTTCTATTGTTTTGAGTTTGTACTGATGTTTAATCAATTTGAAGCATATATTTTTGATCCCCAATTTCATTTATCTCCATCTTTTTTAATTTATTCTTGATCATTTAAAACTTCATTTTACTTAAACTTAACTACATTTAAGATCTAGGAGACTCATTTTCAGAGAATTGTATCCTATCTTCATAGTCTACTCATAGAACAAGGACAACAAGGAGTTATTTAAGATTACTTCATATAACTATTTGCTCTTGTCTGATCAATCATTGGAATTTTCATCAAAAGAAAAAACCAACAGGAGAAATTGGGAGTTGGGAAAGGGAAAGAGAGAGGAAATCCTACAAAAATGTTGTTTGGCTGGTTCTTTCTCTATTCCATTGCCATGGGTTGGGAATGCTCATTCATATATTTGTGGAATCAAGTATTCCATATATATATATAATGGAATGGGGGCCATTCCATGGAATCATACCAAAAATGACAACATTTGCAAGCAAATTTTTTGCAAATAAAAAAAATTAAATTTAATATATTAAAGGAATATATAAAAGAACATTTATTTACAAATTAAAAAATAAAAATAAGTATTTTAATTTCCTTGGGACGTTAAAAAAAATGTGTTTACAAATTTAAAAATAAAATGAATTTTTTATTATTTTTTATTGAGAATATTATGATCATTTATTTATTTAGTTTATTTCTATATTATTTTTATTTAACCAAATATGATAATAAAATAATATTTTTATCTTTTTTTTTTTATATCATACTGGATATAATTAACAATATAAGATTTCATCTCAATCTCATTCTCATAGAAATCATTTTTAAGTATCACATGCAGCATAAGAATCTGCTAATGTAATTTAATTTCGCGTGTTCAACGGAGAAAGGTAAACCTCCATAGTCCTTACAGTCATGTATTGGCTGCTTTATTTTTAAATACCAAAAATCGTTTCTATTGTCTTCAAAGAACGGTGGAGATTGTCTTGTCAAGGTTTTTGTTTATTTGTTGGATATTCGCTAAAAATTAAAAGTTTATATATGTGGAAAACCAAAACATTAATTTTAAACTAATTGAAAATCATATTTCTTTTTTTTTTCTATAAATCAAATTATTGTGATAAGAGGATTCACTAATTAATTGATTTGTAATCTTGATTATTTACGATATATCACTCCATTACCAATAACTGTTATGTCACGCTATTTAAGTGCCAAGTTACTTTTATTGTAAAGTCTTCATTCTCTTTAACGCATATCCGGGAAAGTTGACCAATTCGATTGAAAAAATATCAGAGAGTTGAACTTGGATGGTTATAGATATTACACTTCTACATAAAGTAGCATGTGGTTTGGCTCAAAATGAATGTTATTCGAAGCACAACTGGGTAACTTGAGTTATTTTGGTATGGCTCAATGATTCTATATGTGATTTTGAGCATCTAGGTTGAAATTAAAAACGTTATAGATAGAGGCAATGGAGCTTTTCTACTTAGGAATTTACATTTTACAATATCCATTAAAAAAAATTAAGCGCACTAATATACATTAATAACAATTGCTTATTGTGTCAATAAATATTATTAAAATATGTCAGTAATCAGCTACTAAGTGATAACAATGTATAATTATCAGTACTTTTAATGAATAGCTATACAAAGTGCTAATTGCCCATTGTCACTATTAATAATTAGTTATCAGCACATTAAGAAATGGTATATTTTAACTGTTATTACCAATATATATTAATATGCTTAATCTTCTAGTGTGCACCCAAAAAAAAAATCACCTTTCAACGCTTTCTGATTACAAAACCAACATGTATTAGGAGTATACGGGGATTGTTCTAGCGTTGTATTTGAATTACCGAGTCTCACTTTGGGCACAACAAAAATTGATGAGGGACTCCTAGTGGGTAAATATAGGAAAAAATTTATATATAATTCTTTCTGTTTTTGTTATTAAATTTTTAATTAGAATATAATAAGTGTATGTTTTTTAATAATACCATAACAAGTTATAGTTTATATAGACAATTATATGATTATCCAATTAAATTATATATTTATTATATTTTAATTGATAAATTTGCTTGTAAAAATATAAAAAATTACACTTAAATTTAATCTATAAATATATGAGACAAGTTGATTGCTAGAACCACCCAAAAAAAAAAAACTCAGAGAGCATGTTGAGTTTTGGTTTGAATAGAATTTTAGTAATTTATCTAATTTAATAAGTATTTTTATAATTTTATTATTATTAGTATTTTGGTTTAATTAGGAGACTCTAGTTATTTAATTAGAAGATTCATCTTATTTTACTAGGAAACCTATTTCTTATTTAATTGGGAGACGTATTAAAATTAGATTTCGTTAAATTGTTTTGCTTTTCAACAACATCATAAAATGATATTTTAAATTTTTTTTCTCTATTTAAGTTCAAATTCCTCCGTGAAAAACTTATTTATTCTTTACACTTAAGCCGCCCTCGAGAGTCACATCTGAATTTTGGTCATTCTACAATTGCCCGCACAGTAGATTCATGAATTGGTGAAAGAAACCGGCTCATGATCTATAATTCCCCGTACGATGACATGCGTTTATTTGAAGTTGGTAATGGTACTGAGACGCTAGTTACTTAAATAGCCAGAGCACCCATCAGAATCCGATAAGAGCTTCAGATCTTGCTTCCATATTCTGCGGCTTGCAGAGTCGAAGAAGCTGCGATTGGAGGTGAACCCTGCCTCTTGAGAGCCAGTTCGTTTCAAAACCAAACAGCAGAAAGACCTTGAGGCTGGCTATAGGGTATCCTCCACTGTAAGTCCTGCTCTAAAATTTTAGATTTTATGCGGCTTATATATACGTGTTTGACGCTGACTACAGATTTTTCAAAATAGCATAAAATAGCACTTTACTTTTGATGACATATAATCCAAATTGTTTCTGGATTATGTCTCGCTTATGCCGTTGCAATGCCTCTCTATGGCCCTAGCCACCACCTCGAAAAAACAAAAAAGGGTTCAACATATATAAATAAATAAATATATATATATATATATAATTATTTATAACAAGTGAAGAACCATGCATAACTCCATGTTTTCTCAATTCTTCCTCTCTAATTTTCATGCTCACTGCCCAAGATCTAGGAAGCGTAAACTTCTTCTTTTTTTCTATTTTTAACATTTATAAAATACTTCGCACTTTATGTTGTGGCAAGCAAATTTCTACTTGCAAAAAATTATATTAAGATTCTTTATAATTTTTTATTATAAAATTTAGAGAAAAAATAACACAAAAAGTAAAAATATGTATGAAATTTATTTTTTTTCTTTTTTTTAATATTCTAGAACAATTTTATAATAAAAATTAAAAAAAATAAATTATAGAAAACATGTGTTGCAATTGTCCTACACCCCATTTTATATCATACAGACGTGAACATACTTCCTATAAATCATTGTATAATATATATTATATTTTTATAATTATTATTTTAATTATTAAATTATTTTTTAAAATATAAAGACATAAAAAAAATGTTGTCCTACTTACCTCGGACTTCTCACTTTTTATATTTCTTTTTTTTTTTTTTTTTACCTCATTGTACCAAACATACCACTAGTGTTGGAAGATGAACCGTTATAAACAGTGTGCGCAATATAGAAACGAAGACAAGATGCTAATTGGAAAACACATAGCCCACCATGACGCTCACTCCGTGCACCCACGCGTACGTTGTTCATTGCGAATTATTTTTACAATTGACAGGCAACCATAACTAGTCCTTCCTTAACTGACACAAATTCATCTAATCCATTACAATCCCTTCCAGATTTCATGCATTTATCAAATTAGCACCTTACCCAAATTTTCTCTAATAAATTAAATTTAATTACTGCCAGCTACAGCCAGCTAGCTAACAACATGTATGTGTCTAACTTTCCTTCCTTAATTTCCTGCAGGATAATTGCAGGTGGCTAACTATTTTTCCTGTTTTACAATAAAGACACTGATATGTTGAGCAAATTATTATCATTTAAGGGGGAGTCCATAACTTCATCCCTTTATAGTATAATGCTGTGGACAGCAAAGCTACCTATATCCCTCCTGAAAATTCCAAACCAACCTCCACCACCCTATAGAAAAGATGATCTCCAAGTAGGCCTCAAAATCCTAATCCATTCAGAATCAAAACAACCTCATGGTCTGAGCATTGTTCATTGCTACACTATCACCACCAAAACGTCAAAAAGATCGACGTTCAGGTGCTCTATGATGGACGACCTGATCGGATCAGAGAGTGGCGATTCCATGAGCTCTAATGTTGAAGAGCATCTAAAAGGAGTGGTGGATGAAGCTCAACCTCTGAACAACCGCACTAGGTTGCGATACAGGAGTACTGCACTCACGAGGCAGTACCCGCCGCCCATGGGTCGACACCCATGGGTTTTGAAAAGGGAGTATTGTGATGGAAGGCTTATAGTAAGGGCAGAGAGAGTGAAGCATCATCAACATTTGGAAGTTCGCAGAGAAAATGGTAGACTCCAAATGAAGCTCGTCCCAGTACATGAAGATGTTGAATTTAACGAACAAGGTGAAGAAGGAACACAGGAGCGTTGTGATGAGTTTGAAGAAGAGCTGGGGAGTGAAGCCGAGTCGGAGAACGAGAGTGGGCCATGTGGCGTCTCCTATGCTGGTTGGATTGTAATGGAAATGGAGGTGCCAATGGGCACTTGGGCCGTCCAAGATTCACCTCCTCTTCGGCCCATGACTACTGTGATGTAATGTGCAATTTCCCATTTGTTGGAATAGAAAAAACTAGTGGCGCATATTTGGCAGAGGAGAGGAAGAAAAAGAAAAAAAAATTTGAAAAAAATTTAATATATTTTTATAATTATTATTTAATAATATTTATTTATTTATTTATTAAATTTTTAAAAATAAAGATACAATATTTATTTTTTATTTATAATTTATTTTTTTATTTTTATTCTTAACTTTTCGTATATTAAAGAGTTTTAAATTTAAACTTTTAACTGAGAGGTATTTAAGATCCTCTATGGATTGTTAATTGTATTATAGTCGCACTCAACCGATTTGAAATGAAATAAACGACAAATCCAATGAAAATACGTAATTATCTTAGCCACCATTTTTCAGGAAGTCCCTTTTCTTAAGCTAGTGATCATTGACAAGGTATTACATCTTCTTGTTAGAGAAAAATATTTTTCTTAATATAAACGTGTAACAAACTCATCTTTATCTTTTTTGGTTTTGGGGTCAAATTCCTAAATTTCCAAACTTACATCCATTTATTTGAAAAATTTTCAAAAAAACATTTTCTTCTCAGATCCCTATAGAAGTTTGGGACGGTATCATCCTTCCTACTACATCTCAAATTTGAATCTAAACTCTCAAAAATTTTTGAAAAACTTTAAACTTAGATCTAAATCTATTTTTTATCTTTAGACCGAAACTCAAATAAATATTTTTGTTTGAATATGAATATTTTGATTATCTATATTTTTTGCTGTAACTTTCGCAATAACCAAAAGCATAGGTGTCATGGCTTAAAAACACACGTAGAGCTGAATTTGACAACAGATCATTGGGTTATTACTTATTAGAGCTGAAAATCCCACGTTGAATGCCAAATGGAGTTGAAAAATTTTAGGGGAAAGTATTTCAGTGGCATTGAAATTTGAAAATAATTTAATACTTTGAGCATATCCGCGTTAACTCAAATAAAATCTATTATCTATTATATCTATTATATTATATCAAAAAATATTACTTCTTTAAAATTATAAACAAGTGATACCTCAAATTTATTTATTTATTTTCTTAAATTATAATTATATTTAATTTTAATCAATTAAATTTGAGATGATAATTAAAATACTATTTATATTTATATTAATTAATTCTTTTAAATTTAATGATTGATTCTTGTATTTGAAATTTCTATAATTCTACCATTATTTAATTAAAATTTATGTAATTACAGTTATATTTAAACCTATGATAAAATTTAAAAATTAAATAGTTTTAAGTTGACAGCTTCTAAAAGTTAAACTCAAATTCAAAACTTTACCTGCATTTTATATAGCATTCAATGTTTTAATTTAGAATTAAAATGGAAATATGATCAATCATTCAAAATTTGTGCTGGCACTACAATGCTACCTTCCTAACTTATGGCCCAAAATCAATTACCTTTCTCAAAGGTCGGTTAATTTTTGAGAATATCATTTTGGCATTTGATTATAAGATGAGGCGTTTGAAGGGCGTATTTTTAAATTTGATACTGTTAAAGCCTATAATAAATTTTTTGAAACTTCTTACAAGATGTATTATCTATCATGGGTTTTTTGACTTATTAGATCTTAGTAATTATGCAATGTGAATCAACACTTAATTACTAAGTCTTGGTTAATGGTCATTCTGTTAATCCTTTTTTGCCCCAACAAGGATTGTGACAAGGGGATCACTATCTCCATTTCTATTTATTTTATATACTAATATTTTATGTCTTCCATAATCAAATTTAAATGATTAAAATCAAAATCTACCAGCAACTAGAGCCTGTGACACACTTAATGTATGTTAATGATACTTTTCTTTTTTTTGAAGCATTGTCCCAAGCTTGCATACTTTAAGTGAAATCTTATAACATTACAATTGCCTTTTCAGTCAAGTAGTTAATTTATCAAAATTTGAGATTAATTCTAGTCTAAATGCATCTCACAGATTTAAAAAGCTTTGTAAGGTCAATTTGGTGTCAAATATAAATCTAAACTAAGAAAACACTTAGGTGCTTAAGTTGATGTTGATCGAAATAAAACATTCATTTAATGGGAGCTTATAGATAATGTCACATTCGAAAATGCGATTGTGTAGTGCTTAAAAAAAATTTTGAAAAGAAATTTCGATTCAATTTTCAAAAAAAATGAAAATCGAAACCAAATTGAAATAAGTGTAAAGTTGCCACCAAAATTTTAATTTTTTTAAAAAGTATAACTTTAGAAAACCTTTTTATAAAAATAAAATAAAAATAGTCTGTGAACTAAAAAATGGGTTCGGGAGTCGATTGTGAGTGAAAAAGATGTTAAGCATCTCACAACACTCGTTGCTAAGAACGATTATCTTAAATTAGTTGTGCAAAATCAATATGGTCTTTAATTTATTTTAATTCTTTCTAACAAATCATATGCAAAATAAGAAATAGAAATAAAGAAAATAAAATTGAAAATAAAAAAGGAAGAAATAAATTAAAGAAACAAAATAAAAAAAATTAAAAATTAAAAAAAAATTTACAATGACAGATTTGACATAGAATGAGAGCCTAAAACCTACGTATCCTTCAGATGGATCAAAGTTCAGATGGATTAAAGTTCACGTAATTCAAATAGAGACGATATTTATTTGTTTGTGTTTTCTTTTTTTTTTTATATTTTGGTTTTTGTTCTTTTTTTTTGTTTTTGGCTTTGTTTTGTTTTGTCACATTTTGTTTTTTTTTTAAGGTGAAAAGAGAAAGATAATAAAAATAATTTTTATCTTTGGCAAATAAAACGAGATTAACATTGGTTGAAATGTTTTATTCTGCTAAAGATAGAATTAATCTCATTTCTTTATTCTTTCCCCATTTTTTCTATTTTCTTCTCCTTTTTCTTAATTATTATTTTTATTTTCATCTTCATTTTTCTCTTGATTTTTCACTCATTCGAATGATTTATTATTAATTATTTTTTTGTATTGTTTTTGTTCCTTGTTCTTCTTTTCTTTTCCTTTTTTTTTTATCTTAATTTTTTTTTGTGTTATTTTCACTCCTTTTTTTTTAGTGAAAAGACAAAGACAACAAAAATCACTTTTTTCTTTAACAAATAAAATGAGTTTTAAGATTAGTTGATGTGTTTTGATTTGCTAAAGATTAATTTAATTTTACTTTCCTTACATTTTCAGTTTTTCTTTTTTTCATCATTTTTTTATTTTTATTTATTTTTTATTTTAATTTTTTTTTTGTGTTTTCTTTTTGTTTTGTTTTGTTTTTATTTTTTTTCTTATTGCTTTGATTTTTTTTGTTTTGATATATTACTTTTGATTTTTAGAGAGGAACCTTTAAAAAAAGATAAATCTTTAAAATTCAAGTTGATTTTCAATAAGCTTTTTTTTTTTAAGAAAGAGGAAGTTTTTAAATATCTTATTTCTCTTTTTCTTATTCTTTTTTTTAACCTTTGAAATTTACTTTCTTTTTGTTCTGCTTTTTCTTTTTTCTTTTTTTTTTAGAATTTTGACATTTGAAATAAGATTTTGAGTTGGAAGGAAAAAAAAATTGATATCTTTTGCTTGTTTTTTTTTCTTGTTTCCTTATTCTAAAATCTCTCTCTTTTTATTTGAAAAGAGAATCCTTTTATTTTTTAATATCATTTTTTTTATCTTCTTTAAGAAATTTCTTTTTTAACTCTCAATTTTGTTATATCCTTTTATTTGTAATCAAACCCCTTTTGTTGTAGGTTATCGAAATTCAAAATTTATTAAAATATAATTATAAAACTCAATAAGGATTAAGGAGGCTTATTGTCACATATACTCTTGAATTGATTCACATGCATTTGAAGGGACAAGAAATCCCACGCGACGATTTTAAAAATAAAATGAAATAAAACTAAAATTAACAAAAGTAATAAAATAGTAATATGGACATCCAGATATTTGTGTTGTGTGCTTGTGTCCAACCAGTTAAATATCATGTTTCAATACATTTCAAGTATGAGAAAAACAAGCTCAAACCACTTAACTCTACTATATCTCATCCGGTTTCATATGCTATAGTGAAGCTATCTCTTTGATCTTTGTTCTTATATACCCTGTGATCTCTCTTCCACCCATCTCCTTGGGCAACGTCCACTCTCTTGCTTTCATCAGATCACATGCCTCACATAGAGTATATGAAAAAGACGCGTTAGTTTGCTTTTCATGAACGATGAAAACAACCAATGTCTCAAAACAGAAACAACATGTAGTTATATTCATAATTGTGCACTCAAGCCTACCTCTCCAGAATTTAGATACAAATTATCCATCCATTTCAAAGAAAATTACAAAAGGTAATCTAAATCCTAGCTAGGCAGCAGGTACACTCACAGTTCACCAGACTCATATCCTAATGGCTAGGGAGAGGCAACAGAAAAGAACATCCTGACATAATCATACTTTCCAGTGGCAACAACCACAGTGAAATCAACCTCATACAAACAGAACATCCTAAGCCAATATAAAATTTTACGTTATTCACAAGATCAATCTTTCATTCAGCAAATTACGTGCTTCTAAGGTGTGGGCCTCACACACAGTAAAAATAGAGGAACAGACACAGGAACTTACTTTTTATGAAGCAACAGATAATAATAATAATCAGTACCTCAATAAATTAGATCACAATTTAGCAATTTCCTTACTCGGGCCAAGTTAATAACAGTTATGAAAAATAGTTAATCCAAGTAGTAACTAATCAATATAGACAACTTCACGCTGATTTATCATGATAAAATGGAATAGAAGGTCAAGATCCCTAATGAAACCATTTCCTACATATTTAGACTAGTTAAATGATTTCCCTGGTCATTGGCTCCATTAGATTCGACGAATTAGACCATCAACATAGTAATTACAAAGGCCAAATGCTTAATTCAAACCTAGACATTTCTCTCAAGCCTTTCATCGAACACTTGTTGGGCATACTTTAAAATGCATACAAAAGACACATCCCAACCAGTATGATTCAACACCAGATATCTAACGCTATTTAACAAAGAAAATTCCTGATTTCAAATACTAGGTTACACTACCCTTTATTCCTATCAAGCATTATCAACAACCACCAGAAAGTTTTATATGAAATTAACATTGACAATCATGGAAGGAGCAAGACTCATGACTTATCTGCCGGAATCACAACTAGCAGGAAGGGTTCCTTTTTCTCGGTTTTGTTTTCCCTTTTGCTTTCACTGTCCCTCTTCGGTGCTTAGGTCACTCCTCTTCGTCACCATCCTTCCTTCGAACAGAGGACCCCAAGATCCCTTACTCACAAGCTAAAACTCCTTAAGTCAACACGGACAGATAGACTCTTGATGTCTCTCTGAACCTCGTCTTCCTTCCTCGCACCCTCAGCCTCTCTTAATCTCTCATCTATCTTCCTCTTCCTTCTTTGCCTCTCATCCTCTTTAACCTGAAACCAATCCCCGAAAGACCTCCTCTGCCCTGCTTAATTTTCTTCTCTGCCCTGTATAGTCTCCATCGTGCTCTCTCTCTTATGCCCCATTTGGTTTGTATTTTCTTCGCTGGTGGCAGAGACAAAAGCGTGAAAGGGAGGGGCTGGGTCAAAATGCAGGGTTCCTGCATTTTGAACCCTTTTTTTTTACCTTTTATTATTTTTTTGTTTTCTTTATTTATCTCTTTTGTGTCTTTGAGTTAATAGACCAGACTTAGGAGGATTGGGCTACATCTCCTTTTGAGTCTCTGAGTTAATGAATTAGATTTAGAAAGATTGGGCTGTAAGTTTTTTTTTTATTTGGGTCATTTTTCTTTTAATTTAGTATCTCGAAAGCTTTCTTTTTCTTTTCTCTCTCTTTCTTTTTTATTTTTTTCTCTCTTTTTTGTTTTTTGTTTTTATTTTTTTTTACTTATCATTGTTTCACCTATTATTATTGTTATTATTATTACCTTGCTTTTTTTCATTTGTGTTTTGTTTTTTTGTTTCTTTTTTTGTTTTTGTTTCGTTCTTTCTTTTCTAATTTGTTTTCACACTTTTCGTATTTTTTTCTTTTTTGTTATTTGGGATTTAAGAATTTGAGAGAAAAGAAGGCTAATCCTTTTTTAATGACTTTTCTTTATTATTATTTTTTTTATTTTTTCATATTTTTTGCTAATTTGATTTCATTATTATTTTTAGTTTGTCTGGATAAAATACGGTGTTCATAGATAAGATATATAACAAACTTCAAGCATGAAAGTTGAATTCATTATCACAAGCTAGATGAATAACACTTATTAATGCCACCTTAAACTCTAGTTTGATATATCTGCTATCATATTTTGAGTCGCTAAAGAAGTAATGTCATCAGATTGATGTAAAAATAACAATTCTTTTGGGAATATTCCTAAGATCATCCAAAGATTCATTTATTAAAATGGGATGCACTTGGTAATTATCAGGACATGAGAGGTTTTGGTTTCAAACAAACTCATCTTTTCAACTAGGCTTTGTTAATTAACCAAACATACTTAGTGGGTTCTCACTTAAAACACTTTCTCTTTATTTGTTCAGATCTTGTGACCTAAGCATTTTTAAGATCAATGTTCTAGTTGGCTTAATAGGCATTCTAATACAACATGGATGTGGCATTTATTAAACAAGAATGTTATAAAGGTTATGTTTCTAAGAAGCATTTATTGAAGATGATCATCTAGCCATTGGAAAATGATCTTGCCAAGAAAAAAAACAAGAAGACGTGAGAAACAACTATTTCTCCATGATTAGTATCTAAGAAGATTATTGATGAAGAAGAAGATAACAACAAGAAAAAGAAGAGTTATACACAAAGCATTTACTAAATCTCCTTACCTACTTGTGCTTATTGAGCTCTTATTAAGTTCTTTAAGTAAGATTTCAGCTTATAATCTAAGTGTTCTTAGTGAGCTTATTCTTTATTTATATCATTCTTTTACAATATCATTTAATTAAGGTCTTTAAATTCTTTTAAGAATCCTAATATTTATATGACATTGTAAAAGTTTTAAGATTAAATAGTGAGATTAGGTTGCCTTAATGGTTAGGTTGTAAAAGCTTGAATTGCTGAGCCTGAGTGTGTTGGTTCTCTAATTGTATTTAGCCATAAAACACTTGTGTTATCCTTAAAAGTTAGCTAGATTGTTGGGAAGTAAAAGTTAAATGCTTGAACCTCTAAAAAGGATTGCCTGGTCTATAATGTGTGGTTACCTATGTTATTAGGAAGGAAGTAAAGCACTTGCTCTAACCTTTTTTTTTTTTTTTGTTTAAGTGGATGATTGGATGTTGAAAAAATGTGTATATCAATAATGTTAAAAAATACATTCTTTAACCAAATTTATTTGTATATTATTTAAAATAAAAACTATATAATAATTAACATATTATTTGAGTATATTGTGTAGTATATTGTGTATTAGACAAGTGCAACTATTACTTTTAAAAAAATATGTTTAAAAAATTTTGACATCTAATTCTTTCTTTCTTTTTTTCCCCTTTTTACTCCTAATGACTTATACTTTCTTTGTAAGGAAAAAAAAAAAGGCAAAAGTGTACTTTTTGTCTATTAACTTTGCATCAAATATCAATTTTGTCCCTTTTATTTGTTTAGTTTTACTTTAGTCTCTTAACTTTTAGAAACCAATCAACATTTTTTTTTACTTCTAACACCATTAATTTACTCAATAGAGAATGCTAAATAAGATTTAATACATTTAACATATAAGAAAACTTTTGCTATGTCACTACCATTATTAATCAAATGTATAAAAAAATTTGAAACAAGCAAACATGCATCTCCTTTACCCCATATTAGACCATTTGCTAACTAGACCACATGTTATTTGTTGCTACAAGAATGATGGCCTATCCTTCTATTTTTAATTCCTGGTATTCGCAAAGATGATTGAGACATATTATTTCATAAATGCTCATGTCCCTCTCTTTCTTAATGATTAGTTAAAGATAACTTATTATTTAAATTATGTGTAATACCGACAACGTAATTGCAACAATAGCCAATATGTCTTCTAGTTAAAGGATTTTGTTGATATTTTAGGATAATTTCAATGGGCTCTATTAAGAACTCGAGTTTCAAGCTATTTGTCTTCCTTTCTTGACCTCCCTCCTATTTTTTCCTTTGTTTTTTTCTTTTTTCTTTCCCATTTGTACTAACAACAATCCCATATGTTTTGACTTGTACATACAAGAATTGTTGAAATAAAATAAAAAAGGATCATGCTTGTTATTGCTTTTTACTAATTTATCTCTTAGATTAATGGTTAATCTTCATTATGTATAAAAGGAATAGAAATAAAATGTTGCTAATTGTTAGATAGTGATCTAAATCTCTTTTGTCACGAAGCCATTATTTTTATGTTTTTCTTAGGTATTTGCAAATGAAATAGGCTCATTACAGCATGTTTTGTGCTTGTTATACCATAATTACTAATGTCTTTGATGTAAATGTGAGTGCTCTATTGTGAAACATAGTTATGTGGAAATGAATTTTCTATTTCTTCATTATCAAAGTGTCATGTGGGTTATTTACTAAATTCAATATTTACAAGATTCATCAATATTTATTGGTATGTAAAACTCCTTTGCTTTACATGTTTTACATTCACTCAATTTGCAAGATTTGATCTTTACTTTGTTACTCTGTTTCTTTTACTGATATAAATAATGGGCTTTGCAAAAAGGCAAGAGAAAAGAAGGAAGGGATCACTTTTTGTGGAGGATATGGTGGATTCAAACTCAAAATTGAAGGTATAAGAGAATTGTAATGGTAGAACTGAATGTCTGCAAACAGCCAATATTGGTTGGATAATGAAGCAAATATTGTTGCAGAATCCAAAGATCTTGAAGGAAATGGAGATGATGCAAGGCGTGTCAAAGTTCATAAGCTTTGTCACTAACAAGGCTTCCAACACGTGCAAGAAGGAAACGAGGAAGATTGTAAATGGGGACATATGCTAGGCCTTAGGTACTCTAGGTTTTAATGACTACGTAGAGCCACTTAAAATGTATTTGTATTGACTATTGATATAGAGAGCTTGAGGTAAATCACAGAGTTCGTCATCAAGAAAGAGAAGGACATGAACATTTGTGAAATAATGTTTCAACCATTTCTTCAAATATTAGAAATAAAAAGCAGAAGGATGAGCCATGCTACTTGCAGCAACAGCAAACATGCCTTATAATGAATGGAGGGTCTAATCTGAAGTAAAGGAGATGTGAGTTTCTTTGAGTCAGTTTTTGTTAAAATATATTTGATTAATGGTGGCAGTGATTTGGTAAGAATTTTTTGTTAAGTTCAATAAATTTTATTTAGTACATTTTGTTAAATAAATTAACAGTGTTAGGAGGAAAAAAAATGTTTGATTGGCTTTTAAAAGTCAAGATATCAAGATAAAACTAAACAAGTATAAGGGATGGAATTAAATTTTAAAGTAAAGTTAAAGAATTAAAAATGCATTTTTATTTAAAAGAAACACAAATAATACCCTTGCATACGATCATGTCCAATGATTAGCGGTATAATTGCCGATTACAATATTGCCATTTCAAAAACAAGGCGACAGGAAAAAAAAACAAAAAACAAAAAGCGTAACCCAACCAATATCCAAAATCGGAATAAAGCCCATCAAATTTGGCCGGAGCAGCCCATATTCAGGCCCAGAACCCACCCCGTTGGAAGAAGCGAAGACAAAATGAATAAAAAAGGGAAAAGCCACACGAGAAATAAATCCTCCCTGTAGTTGCAGGCTTGTGCTGTGTAGACCGGATTCAACCCTCCGGTGGTGCGATTCAACCAGGCAGCTGCTCTCAACTCATAGGAAGATGAATATGACAAGGTTGGTTAGTTCGTTGTTCTTATTCTAAAGTAAATAACATTTCTGAGTTTCCGAGTGAAGCTTGAAAAGATTGTAGTTCTAGCTATCTTTGGTTGCCAAGAGATTCTAGCTACGAAATTATGATCAGAAATTTTCATATCACTTTAGTTTAATATATTCTTATGTTTTGAAGTTGGAGCTAAAAAATGTATACAACACTTTATTTGGGACGATGCAAATATTAGTATTTGCGTCGGATGTATTGTAAGGGTTGATTGATTATATGATTTAAACCATTTGAAATTCCACAAAGTAATAATGTGTGATATGGGATGGACGATGGAAGTTGAGCTCTGTAATTGGAAGGGAAGTAAGCTAGTAGCTGCTTAGATTTCAGGCTTTTACTAGCAAGTAAAATAAAAACCTCTTGCACTCCTTGATTATTCTTGGTGGAGACTTGGGAAGAAATCATTCAACTTAAAACGAACAGTTGTTGAGATTTGAAGTGTACAGGGGACACCTATGGATATGCCTGTGCATTTTCTTTACAGTCTGGAGCGCAAGCCATGCATAAATGGTTAAAGAAAGTCAGCCAATTGGGTTTAATCCCAACTCTTAAAATTTGTGAAATATACAAGACTGCGGAACCGAGTGCAGTGGTATAAGACAGACGAATCATTGAATCTATGCTGTTATTGATTTTTAATTTTTTTGTTCTCCTTCATGTAATCTTATGCTTTATATATTTTGATGGATTTTATTCTCCGAAAATGGCATCTCATTTTCCCCCAATATATCTAGGCTTTCCAATTTGACTTTAGATATATTTTAGTCTCTGTTTACAACTCTTTGTACATAGTATTATCTCCCTGTATAAAAAAATGATAGATATTTAACTTAATATATATATATATATATATATATCTTGATTGTTCATAGACTTTTGAAATAGACAAAAAATTTCATTTGCAAAATTTGCTTACTGCTTCATGCAGGTGATCTCTGGTACAGCGTGGCAGGCTGATGGTTCACAATTTTCTAAAATCAAGTAGATTCCTCTATCAATCTAAAGAAGCCCTTGGTTTGCTTATTGCCTTTAGTGGTTACATCTGTGATTCAAAATTTGACTCAATGAAAAACGTCAATACTAAAGTTGCATCTAGTTTGTATACTTTTGCCTCCAATGCAGAACCTGGCAACATAGATTCAGCATCAGCCAGTGAAAGTTCAAACACATCCACACCTGAAATTGAAAAGAAGTACGTGCATCATGTTTATGATGCTATTGCTCCCCATTTCAGTTCAACCCGGTTTGCTAAGTGGCCAAAGGTTGCCTCATTTTTGTCATCTTTGCCATCAGGGTCTCTGGTCCTGGATGCAGGCTGTGGCAATGGGAAATACTTAGGTTTAAATCATGATTGCTTTTTTATAGGATGTGATATAAGTCCTCCCTTGATTAAAATCTGCGCAGATAGAGGGCATGAAGTTCTGGTTGCAGATGCTGTAAATCTTCCTTACAGAACTGATTTTGGTGATGCAGCAATATCTATAGCTGTGTTACATCATTTAAGTACTGAAAATAGAAGGAGAAAAGCAATAGAAGAATTAGTACGGGTTGTTAAAAGGGGTGGCCTTGTTCTGATAACAGTTTGGGCTGTAGAACAAGAGGATAGATCATTGATTAGCAAATGGACTCCACTTGCACAGAAGTATGTTGAAGGGTGGATAGGACCAGGAAGTCCTTGTGCTCGGGCCCCTTCATCCATAACGTTAGAAAGTATCCCAGAATATGAGTTGAGTAGCTCAGGTGAGCTCATGAAAGTTTCCAGGGAGCGTTCAACTAGGGACATCCAGGAAACTGCAGATCCATCTAATCAGAGTCAAAATTTAGTAGAGATGAAGGTTGAAAAGAATATAAAGAACCAACAGGAATATTTTGTTCCTTGGCATTTACCTTATCATCGGGCTGAGATCAGTGGTGCTTCTGCTCATGCTCTTGCTAATGGTCTGGCAACAAAAAATGACAAAAAGGGTGCTGTAGTGTATAACAGATATTATCATGTTTTCAGCGAAGGCGAGCTTGAAAGGTAAATGGATACAAAATAGATGTTTATATTCTATTCATTGTGTTGTCGATCATAGCTTGTAAACTATTCAGCTAACTATTCAAGATTTAAATTCCCTTTCCCCCATAATCGTTTCTTCAGTATCTGGTAAAAGAAGGGTTTCTATCACTCTTTAATTTTGTGCTCCATAATGTAGCTTGCTAAAGTTAATTTTGCACCAATTGGGCTTTATGTTTGGTGTGGCTTATCTCTTGTGAGATTATGTACCTCTGAACCTAGAAGTAGGGTTTGAATAAACAAGCTGGGATGAGCTCAAAACTTGGATTCAGCAATACCAGTTCAAGGATCAGACTGGTGTTTGGTGCATTTAAGATGGAGCGAAATGCACAATTCTAACTCAGAAGCTTCTTTCTTCACATCTTTTGGAGGACAAGCTTGTTTTGTTAGCCTCTTCATGTGTTTCAGCTCATGATAATTTTAAGGAAGTTCCTTTGTCTGATAAAAATAGATCAGTTTGCTCTTTTGGGCTGATGCTCTTTCTTCTTTAACGCTTTATTGTTTAGGAGGATTCGTGATTCTGCTTCTTTGTACTTCTTTCTCTCTTAATGATTTCTTTCTTTATCAAAAATTTAAAAAAAATGCAGGATTGTGTTTCAGATTACTCAACATATGTGCAGGAGGCATAAGGTCTGATTTTGAGCTTATATTGCATTACTTTTTGCAGGTTAGTATCTGGAATAGACAATTCTAAAATTGTTGATCGGTTTTTTGACAAATCCAACTGGTGTATCATTCTTGAGAAGACATTATGATCAAGAAAGAAATCTAGGTGACATTTCAAGTGCTGAATGATATTATTAGGCCAGTGCTGCTTTACAGTAGCATTGCGTGGGCAGATATCATAGAGAAGCAAAAATTGAAGAATGTCGACATTTTTGCATCTTCAGCTGCAATTTTGGAGCTGTTTGTTTTGTGCAAGGTACTTGATAATCAGTTGTTCAGCAGGTCACTTGTATCTGTACGACTTATCGAGGGCGAGATTATTCAACTTTGTATGTATCGTATTTTGACGCTGAGGGCCTGTACTTTTGACATTGTGAGGGGATTTGCTAATTGCTGCAGCATATCGATGTTGGGATTACTTGCTAGTTTTACCGATTAAGGTGTAAAAATACTAAATTGGTTAAATTGATTTGAATTATGGAACAAGCACGTTTCCAATATCGAATCATGGATTTTATAACCTTTGTTTGCCAACATGGCCCATACAGGATCATAGATTAAAGATGTCTTCGAAGATACACGAAGAAATTGTTTACTATAGCGCCTCTTGTGATATACAAGATGGAATAGAATAGAATGGGAAGGAAAATAATAATAATAATAATAATAATTTTTGAGTTTTTATTTTTAAAAAGTAAAAAAAAAAGATATGAATTGTTAAATAATAATAATAATAAAAATATAATAAATATTATTATAAAAAAAAGAAAAGGAGGAGAAATCTATTCCTTTGGACCAATCACAAGGTACAAGGCCAATGGTGCATCCAAGGTTGCATTTGCTATCCCTCAAACAAGATTAATAGAAATGGCATTATTTAAAAAAAAAGTAAAAAAATTTATTATACCTTTGTTATTATTATTATTTAGTAATATTTATTTTTATTTAATTTTTTTAAAGTAAAAATGCAAATGTTATTTTTTATTTTATTTATCTTTTTTTTTTAATCCCCTCAATCTTCTTCATCGCATATTAACCATAACCTAATAGAAGGATAGGAAAGGAGCTTGAGTGTTTAACAGTGGGCTTTCAAAGCAATTTAGAGTCGCAACACAAGATTTACAAAAAATCACAAAAACTTTCCAATAGTTGTCGATTAGATTAACTTTTGATATTGGGACGGGTTTCATGGTCGAGCTGGTATTTTATTGTTTTTTTTTTCCAAATTATTGTTTTAGTCTATTTGAATTTTTTTATAGGTATATCTTCTTGAAGGATTATTTAGGGGTTGAGGCTGCCTTTACGAGATTTTCGTTGTCTGCCTCTGGGAATTCTCGTTGGCGTATGGATTCTGAGAAAAGAACACAATGCATGAAATATTTCACACTTAAATGATGAATTTTACTTGAGTGACAAATCTTATGAGATTCTACACATATTATGCTTTCTGTTCTCTGAAACTAATACTATTAGAGAACATTGTATGATAAAAAATAAAGCAGGCGATATACCGTTGCATTGTATAATAGAAAGCACCTACGAGTAGATAGACCGGAGGGAGGAAAACATGGAATTTTAAATAACAAGTTCTTCAAGGCGTTAAGTGGTGGTCTAATAGCAAGGGGTATCGCCCCCCAAAAAAAAATCCCCCAGCACTATTTGTTTACACCGTGCGCCTTTCAAGTGTCAATATAGATGTATCATGTACGAAAGGGGCGGCAAAGTTGACATATGGCATTGATTACTTTAATACGAATTTGTCTAATAGAAATCGGTATGAGTCTACAAGTCTTATTACCTAGGTTCACAGCACACTAGTAGTTCAAACTCCAGTCATAAGGGTGATGTATCACCTTCAACTCGGAAGTAGCAAGGAGGTCCAATAATACCGCTGCGTCAGCTGGATCTAAGTAGTTTGACACATGCTTCAGTACTGCTACATCGTTCTTGCCAAAATCTACACTAAACCTGAGTATCAAAAAGCGAGAGATAATTATCATCAGATGTCAAAATTCCAAAAATAAAACGTTAGTTGCACCTCTGTTCATTATATTTAATTTAGTGACCAGACTAGAGTACTAATGTCAACAGCGATGCATGTACATGTTTTCAAGTTTTCACAATATTATATTGAAGACAAGAATGGATTTTCACCAATCTGTTGTGTTTTTGCATTCCTGCATGACCCTTTGAACCATGCAGCCACACATGGCATTTGAAAGCTATACATTCTTGTCACGAGAGAATTTGCCTGTGAACATGAGATATCCAAGTTGTTCTTTGTCTAAATCCTACAAGGACCCCTACCAAAAAGCATGTCAACAACATATTAAGCATCCACCATAGAAGAACTTACCACTTAAGTATCTTACTAGCATATGCAACCTTTGTATTCAAATCAATGACAAGTCCTCCACTTCTTAAGAAATTGCGGGCTGCATCCATTAATTCTTTGTCAATATCTCGAGGAGAATAGCATCTAAGTGCAGGCCCAGATCTGGTACCACATACTAAAGCAAAATGAACAAGAGGCTCAGGGTGAGGAAGAGCCACCTGCCATGAAAAAAAATCCGTTAGAATGCCAATCAAGTAACTTCATAGTGGAAGCATGTGGGCCAACAGGTAATGAAACAACCAAGTAGAAAACACCAATTATACACTCACTAAGGCCATGGTTAATTCAATACTAAAAACTAATAAAATCACTAAAATTAATTAATCCTTCGGTAATTAATCTACTTTACAATGGAGTTATCAAGAGAAAAGCAAATGTTCACATTTAAAGAAACACAAAACTAGGTAAAATAAAGCATAAAAGATTCAGACTCCCCTTTTTGCGGTCAGGCCTTTCATTGTCAAAGGGAATCTTCAAAGCTATCAGAGGCCAAGGTCATTTGGCAGTACGAGGAGCAAACCAGACACACCCAAGGGGGTGGAAACAAAAGCTTGACAATAAGAGCATCTCTTTCAAGATGGAATGTACTAGGAATATGAATAAATTACCCTTGAACGTTTATCTTTTGCACCAAATGGCTTCATAAGATTATATGGTGGCCGCTGGTTTCCCCTCAAAATGCCATTTTGAATAGCTGAAAGAGAGTAGGTAGACCCACCAATCACATATTTGAAGTCTCCAAACAATTTCCTTCTTTCCAGTGCTCCAGCTGGATGACCCCATTCTAAGATTGCATGGATGGCCATCATATTGTAAAGATTGATAAAGAAAGCTAGCTTCTCTTCTCTAGACATATCCCATATTTCCACTCTTTGGAGCTCCTCGACTATTCTCAGATACCTTAAATGGTGGTAGCATCGATAACAATGAAAACAATTCAGAGATATTGGTAGAACTAGATACATTGCCAAGATAACGTACTTTTAAGTTCCAAGGTAAGGGAAAAAAATTTAAAGAAACCTTGCAAACTCCTCGGTTCCATGCAGACTTCTGTAATTAACATGATGTCCATCTTCAGAAACATAGGATTCAAATATTGCATAAGACAGAAACCTCAGCCTTGAAGCAATTTCCACTATAGGCTTGGGCTTCACAGTGGTTATGCCCCTCGGAATATTGTGACATTGAGAAGCAACAATAGGATCATGATCCAAAAACCGATGCAAGTGATTACCATCCTCAAATAGATTCTCACTACTGCAAAATAAAATCATTGGAAATAGAGAAGGATTTTCAGTTCTGTAATTAGACATATTTAAAACAATGGAAACAACTAATAGAGAATACTTACTCAAGAACATGTTGAAAGAAGAATTTGCTAGCAAGATTTCGTGCAAACTCAACAGCCTATGTGACCAGACAAGTATTAAAATGGATTGATAGCATTGACATAATAAAGCTAGGAAGTGTATTTAGATATTCAGTGGATGATTTGTTTGACAATGTGATTGAAAATATAGCAAGACCAAAACTTCAAAAACAGACAGATGTGTTAGAAAAAAGATTTTTTATTGGTATAGATGCCACATCAGGAATCAATTAGATTGATTAAAATTTTATTTCATTTGGATTTCTAATTCGCACAATGTGGATATGCCAACCAAGTTACAATTATTACGAGGACATTAAACTTGACAAAAGTGTCATTATGCCCACCCCCTATAGTTTGTTTAATTTTATTTGACCATTACCGTAGACTGAACAAGCACATAAAATGCACATGACACACAGAGATCAAGTGCGTCATTAAATTTTCACACAAAACATTATCACCATCAAACATATTACAAAGTATAAATTAACAACGTTATAGGACGTTCAAAACTATCTGTGGATCATCTAGTCACAATGTGGTAGCTACGAAAATAATATAGCAAAGTATGCAAACAAGGGATATGAGGAAAGTTCAAGATATGGACTGCTTTTGGAGGTCTAATTAAATCTAGAAACTGACAAACTGTCCAATATAAGCTGCAAAATCACTGCTGCAGAAATCAATGTTCAGGGCCATCACTGAAACTTGAAAGAAAAAAAGCCTAAATAAAAGAAGTATAAATAAGAACAGAATCAACATGTGCGGCAAGATAATTTCACAAACAAATCAGACTTTTATAACAAAAATACCATGAAAGTCAATGTCATCAAATCATACATCATATACCCTTCTGATATGACAACCCAAAGACAGGAAAGCATGCAATTAAGTTGTCTTTTGCTCATAAAAATAACTGGAACCACCATGAGCAAATAACATGGAAAAGGGATACAAAAAGAGGAAACCAATCCAAAGATAAACCTATTATTTCATGATACAAAATATCTTAGATAAAAGAGCTATCCAATGCTTGGTGATGCATAATAAGACTTTAATGGGAACTACTCTCACGCTGCCATGGCCCATGCACCATGTGACAAGTTCTATCACATATATTAACATTGTCATGGACAATCAAATTCTATGTGATTAATAATTACATCTAAGGATTCATGCATGGTTTGTACATGGGCATCAGAGTAAGACCCATGCTCAAGACATAAAACCAAGCTTACCTCTTGCCTTTCCAAGTATTGATCTTCTGATAAGAAGTCCACAGCTTCTGAGCCAAGAAAACAGTTAGTGAACCTTCGCATTTTGTAAAATCGGTCTTTCACAACAATAAATTCTTTCATTTTGCTGACAATTAAAGCCATTTCATCAAGAGCTCCACTACTAGACTCATCATCCTCTCCAGAAAGAGGTGGTAACGGGGCTTCAATTGATGGTGCTTCAGTAATGAGAAATTCAATCTTCTCATCAAGCTTGCCAGACTCATTCAGGGCCTCTAGCTCATTCAAACCTCCAATAAGTATTTCATTGAAAAACACCTTGGGAACAGAAGTAGATCCAGAAATCTTCTCTAGCTCCTGCTTTCTACTGGGGTACACATCTATATTGATTTCAACATATCTAAGCCGTTTCATATACAAAAATAGCCTAGCCTTTTTAGATTCCTGGCACCCTAGTCTTGTGTAGAGTATAATCCTTCCTTTCATGGCTATGGGATGTTTTAGCCCTTCAGTTATTGGTTCATTTTTGTCTTCCAAATTGGCATCAGATGACATCCTAATATAACTTAGGGGGTTCCAAGCAAATTTTTTCTCAATAACCTCTTTAGAATCCGTGTCTTTTGAGGATTCTGAAGCATTCTTACTTTCATCATTGGAATTGCTTATGGACCCTTCATCAACTTTTCCAGAAAGGTGACGTAGCACAGTAGAGACTGCTACAGCACTTTTCTCCCTAACAAAATTTTTAAGTGCCACTGCCTTCTCAACCACACCCTGAGTCTCCGGATCAACATCCAAAGAACAGTTATACATGCTTCTGCTAGGTTCCATCCCAGGAACCTCTGTTCCATCAAACACAGGCTCTGGATTATTGTCCTCACTTGGAATTTCATCTGTCTTCTGATTCATTTGTGTGGATTCCATGTTCCCACTCTCATTCATCTCTTTGGCCAAGTCATTCTGTCCAGAACTTTTATCCACAATTCCTTCTTGACTTGTAAACTCAGACCCTTTGCTGCCATCAACATTATCATCGGAGGACTTTTGTCCAACACTATTGACGGAATCATCTTCAGTTTCAGACTTCATGACATCACTCTCATGCACATCTGCCATCTCATTTATCTTGTCAGATACATCATCTTGTCTCCTGTCTAACTTGAGACCATCACTGCCAACATTTTGATTTTTTAACTCTTCTGGCCGTTTATCCTTTTCATTCTGGACAGTGGAAGCATCTTCCAGCTTTTCAACAGCTTGAGAATTTGATTCAACTGTCTCCACTAACTCTTTCTTTTCCATGTTAAAAGCAAGTTAAAGCTTGTATGCTATTTCATGCAGACATGCGTTATGCTTACCATATGCTATACTGTAACTATTGGTCCTGCATGAAATACGCATGCGATTTGGATTAATAAAACCGTTATCTAACCAAAAGCATATTCTTGAAGTCTTGATTAATAAAAACCAAATCCGTTCAGTGACATTTACAGCGAGCATTATTTCAGTGTTGCTAGATGATAAATATATATATATATATATATATATATATATATATTAACTACTTTTAGCTGGTAACAGAAATTGGGATTTAAATAGTTGCTGGCAGTAAGTTCAATATGACTTCCGCACAAATCAAAAAGTTCCAATTTATTATGACAGAAATAAATCGCCTTCAAAAAATGACATCATAATTAATTTTCTAGATTTCCTGGTCCATTTCGTTTGTAAATTAGCTAGAAAGGGCCAGGAATTGTAAAGGAAAAACACTTCACTGACTATTCCTTCCAAGCGTGGAGTTCAAGTAAGGGAGGTAAGCCCCAAAACCCCTTACCATTATCTGAAAAACAAATGTCTTATCTCTCATATGTAGTCATAATATGTTGTTACGGCCATTACTGTATCCAGAAGTTGAGTGATCGGCCATCACTTAAGAAAACGGAACCCAACTTCCACGTATGTGTGTGCTGGGGGTGAAGGAGCTTCAAGGAGGCTACCACGACAGCAAGTGTTGCCAAAAGACCGATGCAAGAAATCAGATTACCCAACGAAACAAGAGGGGGGGGGGGGGGGGCGGGGGACGTTAAAGTAGCTTAGTCCTGAATGAACTATTATAAAGACTGACAAGATTTTCTTGGTCGATTTAATTGGGTTTCTTATCAATCAAACAGATCAGAAATGCCAAATTCTAACTTCTGGTATTTATTGAGTAAATGAAATAGAATGCCAGCCAAAATTCTCTCTCAGAAACCCATGGAGCGAAATAAGAAACACCAACCGTGATTAAAGAAATTAAATATTAGCAAAATTTGGCAGAACAAGCAGAGAAATCTGATGGAATAAACAAGTACTCTGAAAATGAGATCGGAGAACTTACAGATCTGACTGGAGGCACAGAATTGAACAGGAAACTGCGAAGAAAACTTGATCAGGGGAATGGATGTATTAAGAGAGGTTTGAGCAGAAAGTACAAATGTTGAAGGTTGAATTCAAAGTTGAAACCGCAGCGATGTCATTGGGCACCTGTGACTAGTTTTCAGATGAGCAGGCGGGAAGTCCGTGGGCTAAAGGTGAAAGCAGAAACTGGCCGAAAAAAAAAAAGTTGATAGATTTTTTCAACTTGACTCTACATGAAATCAATAAAATATGGAGCAAATGATTTTTCATTCTTAAAAGATAATGCGCAGCTGGGGAGGAAACGAGTTGTTACTCATTAGTTTTGTATATGAATATTTATTTTATTTTTTTCTATTTTTGAGAATTAGTCAAATTTTTTTAAATATTAAATTATATATTTTAAATTTTAATAATTAAATAACTAAGATATATATCTTTTAAAAGTAAAAAATGTAAAAAAAATGTTAGAAATAAATAAAAACTCACACACCAATAAAATTTGTCCCCAAACGAAAAAAAAAACGAACTCACACTCTCACTTATTTATGACTGAATGTATTGATTAAATAAATTATGATTAAATGCAATAAAAGTACTTAAACATTTTTTCAAGAAAAAAATTACAGTTGAGGATCTTATATTCAAAATATTTATATTGAATGATTTTAAATTTTGAAATAATATTAAATGATTCAATGAAAAAAAAAATTAAATTAGTCAAAAAAATAATAATTGAAGATCTAAAATTAAAATTTTTTTATTATTAGGTCCTTTAAAATATTTTTAAACTTTAAAATATTTTAATATAAATATTTTTAACTTATGTCTTCAACTATATTTTTTTCATTTATAAAACAACCCTATTTTGTACCTAAGCTTTGAGCTCTATCATACTTTAAATTCAAGTAATGCTATTTACCCATCAACATTTTACTTATAAATACTTTGATTTTCTTGTGTTATTCTCCCAAAGTATCATATTTGGATTTCCTACATTTATTCTCTAAATGTAAGAGATAAATTTAGTAAGTGAAGCAATTGTGATAAAAAGAGAAAGAGAGAAAGAAGTACGAGGAATTCTAACTTTACTCCTTTCATTTAGTAGGAGGAGACCTAATTTGCAATTAAACATAAATTGTTTAGAATTTAAAAGTTTAAATCCTCTCCATTTTCTTCTTTCCATTTTCTGTATGTCAATTTTAGAGAAGAATAGATATAAAATGTGTGGAATCTATAAAATCTATTACTTAAGTACATTTCATATATTTTGTGTCTTTTTCTCTTTGAAATTAACAAGAAATTGAGAGAGGATTTAAACTCAAAGTTTGGATTCTCTCTTGTATAAAAAGTGTTATGTAAAAGAGATTGAGTAAGAGTGAGACTTACACATGTAAATCTCTTTAAGCCCCATTCACTTAGTCAATATCTCTTTCACTAATTTGGATTTTGTCTATTTAGTGTGTTGTTCTATTAAAGATAGATCGAAATAAAGTAATACAAAAGAGTACGAGTTTATATAAGGCTTATTTCTTTTATTTTCATTCACTATCTCTTTTCTCTTTATCTCTATCCAACAAGATTATGTTCTATTTGCATTGAAAAAGAAAGGATTTGAATTGCTCCTTTACAATACTATTTATTGTACAATAAAAGATCCAAAAGATGGATTTGGATATTTTCTTGTTCATGTAGGAATATGAGAGGTCTTGTGCAAGAAATCTAAAATGTTCATTTAAGCATGATCCAACAAACTCCATCCTACCACATCACTATTTCAATTAAATAAACATAGTGTAGCATTTTTATTTCACTAATCCAACGCATGGCACCTTTCATGGGCTTAATCTTGATTAAAGAAGTGTTCTCTCTCTCTCTCTCTCTCTCTCTCTCTCTAATGCTAAATATATATCTTCTTCAATATTGTAGTTGCATTGCACTTCTTGTGTTTCTCATCTTTCATCTTGATTGAGTGTTCTTCAAGGCATTGGTGATTGGTGAAGTTATGCTTTATGTTCACCAAAGCTAACTAGTGAATATATGATCTTTCAAGCCATATGATGGGTGAGGATTTGGATGATCCAGACTTCTAACAACTATGCAATCTTGAAGAGGATGTGGTTTTTTGTCATAGTAATCATAGGTGAACAAAGAGTTGAATCTTTTGAAGTTCAAGACATTAAAGACTAATTTTTTATTTTCTTTCTTATTTGTTTCAATTTAGTTAGCAAATCTATAGGGATTTTAAGGTAATTGATTCCTTTTCCCTTCGATTCCATACTTACCAAATTCTTCAAGAACTATGAATCTCTTGCATTTGGTTTCAAAAAAAGCTAAAAAAGTTCAAATTTTAACTTTTTATCCTCCTTTTTCTTCTTATGGTAATTTTTTCTTGGTTTTTTATTCCTAATAAAAAATGAAAATTAGCATACACTATGGAATAAGAGGTTCTTGAATGTTTTGAGTGGCAATCTCTTCTCTATGCCTTGAAAGATCATATCTTCTTCAACACTATAGTCATATTGCACTTCATTTGAATACATCTTTACCAACATTGTAGTCTACATGCAATGCTATGTTTCATTAAACTATAATAATGACATTGCAAGAGGGGGTTGGATCACACTGACTAAAATGAATGCTCTGGATTTCTTACATGTGATTTCTCCTAATCTTGCATTAACAAGAGAAAATTGAAAATATACTAAAAGGTGTCCAAACTACTTGTCTAGGTTTTGATAGATTAATATTTTAATGAGCTAAAAATAAAAATTTTAAGTCATTCATTTTGTTCCAAGGATTAAATGGGTCCATTTATGAGTTTTTATTTTGTTCATGGCTCATTATATATTTTTAAAGATGTCTTCTATTAAAAAAATGTTTTTAAGATATATAGTGAAACAATATAATAAATTATAAAGCTTTTTGTTTCACCTGTTGGCTTGTTATAGGTCCTTAATAAACTGATCATAATTTAAAGTTCAATTTCAATCAATATATGAATTGAATGGTTTTGTCTGCAACCTAGTATATATTTTGGCAATATTAGGAGTGTTAATAAAATATAGTGACTCAAGAAGATTAGTTATCTTTGATCGCTTTAAGTTAAGTTTTTTTTTTTTTCAAAAAAAGGCACAAAACCAAACGGAGTATTAAATTGACTATTCTAACCAAGTTAAACCTTATATATATATATATATATATATAAGGACTTAAATAAAAAAATCTTTTTTATTTTTACTGTGCTAACCTCAAAAATATGTATTAAAACAATAAGTAGTTATATATTCAAAATGATAAAATAAATACAAAGATATGAACTTTTAAGATTTTAAATTTTTTCAAAATAAAAAATTGACCCAATTTACCCTACTGCCCAACCTAGCTTAGGACCATGCTGTGTCTCAAGCTAAGAAATTTGAGCTTGAGTTCAAATCGGGTTGAGTAAAATCCAACTTAGAGTACACCCCTAGACAATATTATCTATAAGTAAAATTTTCTTTTTAACATCACAATTAGTATCATGTCGAGACTAGGTTCAAGTCTAAATTTTCTTTTCAAATTGAGCTAACAATTTGAATTTGTTTGTTATTATATTTTATCATAAATAACATAATTTTAAATACTCCAAATGATCTAATGCCTACTCTGATTTATATGTCTAGTATACATTTACAATATATAATTGTGAAACCAAGATCAAATACTTTAAAATCTAATTTATGATTTTAATTTTAGGTCCCTCGCAGAATTCATTTCTTAATCTTGCTCCAGCCTAGTTAAAAATTTAATACAGTTATCTTCAGCTTACACTCGCCTTACTTGTAGATGAGATTAAATTTTATCTCTCTAAACTAAGATTTATTACCATTTTAATACATAAATTTTCATATGCAACAAAACCTTTTAATTAACTAATGTTTAATTATAATTTTAGTACATTAATTATAACGTAATAAAACAGTTCATGAACTAAGATTTAATTACAACGCAAGCATATTGATTTTGGAATGTAACAAACCACCTGATGTTCTCCAAGAAAAAAAAGCTAAAAGCTTTATACAAAGTTAAAAAACCACGTGGTCTTCAATTTTCGTAATTTCTCCCATCTTGGGTTGGCTCATAAAAGAAAAGTTAATTCACTAATCAAATCAAAGTGGTGATCTAGAAAAAATAACAAGATTTTGGAGTGTGTATGGCGATTGGGAATTACATTTAGTGGCAAGTGCTCTTCATGTGATGTTTTAATGTTAAATGAGATTGAGAATTGATGTTACTATCTTTTATTTATTAAAAAAAAAATATTTTGTTACAATATAAAGTTAATGCCTTAAAAATTGTAATTAAATCTTATTCCATAGAATATTTTGTTACATTTTAGAATTGGTGTATTAATTGTAATTAAATTTTTGAAAATAAAATAATTTTTCCTCTTAATTTTTAATGGTTGAATTTTTCCATTGCTTGCAAGTAAAGTAAAGCTTGTGCATCTACGAATTCATATAAAACAAGGAAATTATACGATAGATAAATTAGTGAGAGAAATTTAACGGGAAAGGTAAAAAAAAAAAGTACTAATTAATGTATAGATTAAGTGATATTTTGGATTTTGGCAACAGAAAAACTGATAATTTGAATATTCAGAATTGATTAATATATTGTTTAACCGATAGTGTTATCCATCAGTAGAGAAATATTGCTCCAGGTATAAACGTTTTTAATATCATATATATTTTATTTTTAAACTAAAAGAACTGTGAAATATATCGATTATTAACGGCTTATAAGGGTCCTCCTTATTTATTTTGGCATAAATTCATGTCCTTATGTAGACCGCGACGACAACGATTGAACGGTGCTATGCTCGGATATCCGCGGGACCGGAGTCGCGCCGTATATAAAATTATTGAGGGATTTAAATTTCGCCGTTACAAGAATCCAAGAATTATACGATACGAGAGTGCTTTTACATGTGCGAAAATCTCTGGCTAGGTTATTCGGTTCTATATTCCGGTGAGGGCGCAGCCGCCGGCGACATCTGATCGTCGCCTATTAGATTCTGTGCCGAATTTGTAGTACTTTTTGGTGAGATATTATTTTTTGCCTTTTAATTATCTGCAACTCCAGTTGAAACTTTGAATAGCGTATCTAGGCTATTAATTTAGATTAAATATAACTCGAGGATAATTTCTCAACTGTTCCGACTTGAAAATTTAGCTATCGATGAGAAGTTGGAGATGACGAGAAAAACCAGTGTCTGCGCGGTATGTGAGAATTCGAATCTAGCTTCGATATGCGCCATTTGTGTTAACTACAGGTATATGATTTGATTTAATTATTTCTTAATATATTATTTTGGATAGTGAATAATTTTCGACGAAGGAAAAAGCTTATTTAACGTACAATTACTTTACGATTTATAATTTTGTCGTTCAAACAGTAACCCGCTACTTTTCTTAATGACGCTTATTCTGTTCATGTGTTGCTTATTTACGAATAAACATCTAATCGAACTTGTTTTGTTTGCTGGCTTATTATATTGTGTTTATACACTATTCTAATTTCTCTACTTCTGGGTAGTCTATCCGTGTATCTCAGTATCTGGTGCTAATCTTTTTCATAGATTTATTTTAGTTATGTTTCGCTTGGCAGATTGAATGAGTATAATAATTCCTTAAAATTATTGAAAGCTCATCGGGATTCCTTGTACGGGGCATTGAGTGAGGTTCTTGTTGCTAAGGTTTGAACTATATTTGTGAATACCTGCTATTTTTTATCTTTTTACAGCCTGGCTTTTAATACTAAAATAAGCATGATTAGATTATATATTTTATTTAAATTTTTGGAATGACTTTGATCATTTTTAGTTCTAAAAATATTTTCAAGAACAAGAAAGAACGTTGTCTCTGCTCAACCCTCTTGAGAAAGTGTTGACATGCCTATCTGTTTGTTAGACAAAGATCAAACTAATGATCATGCCCATAGATCCTTGCCACTTGAGCAACTTCAAATGAATTAATTGACACATTTATAAGTTTTCCTGATCAAAACTTTTCCCTTTTTTCTTTGCAGGTATGCATTAGTACCATTTTCTTCCTTGTTATTTCCTATTACCAGCTCTTTATTATTTCTTTTGGATTTACATTGTTGATTTCTAATCTACTTATGCATTTTGCCATTTTATATGGCAAAGGCTCCAACTTTCCAATTTTATATTTTCTCAAGGAACCCTGCAATATTGTCATTCAATTCAGTTAATATCTTTGTACATAATGTTCATAAGGGCAAGGCAGATGATCAAACAAATTGGAGAGTTCTTCAGCATGAAAAGCTTACAAGGTTGAGGGAGAAGCTCCGACTTAGTAAAGAACAACTTGTGCAAGGTTAGAAATCTTTATATATATAAAAAAGATTGCTAGGAGATGACATTTTACTCTCTGGACCTAGAATAATCAGTAACCTTACAGGAAGGGCTAAGATAGAGAGTAAATCTGTTGATCTGAAACTCAAATACGGAGTGCTTGAATCAGCCCTTTCTACGGTAGTTTTGTTTTTGTTTTTGTTTTTCCTTTCTTTGCAAATGTTATTGCTATGGTCTTTGCAACTATACTGTTATCTATGTTGTCAAGTTTAATGGGAATGAATATGAAAATGTTTGATGCAATTATTTTTCATTTTGCAGTTGGAAAAAAATCGAGTTGAACAACTGGAGAAGTTCTATCCTAATCTCATATGCACTCAGATTCTAGGGCATGTGAGCACTATTGTTATCATTAACTTCCAATGATGAGGAACTGTTTTGTTTATTATACACTTGTACAGGCATTTCTACCAAAATTAGTAGGATTTTCAGATGTGTGTGTGTGTGTGACTAACGTGTCTTGCTTTGATGTTCAATCACATGTTTTAGTTGAAATTTTATGTTCCTCTCATGCTTTCTTTCTATAATGGATCTGTGAAATATCATTCATTTTCTAGGCATTGCAAAATTTATGCTCAGTTTTTATGCTGCAGAGGGCAATTACTGCTGAACGTCTTCATAAACAGTCTGTGGTCATAAAACAGATATGCAAGTTGTTTCCTCAACGACGGGTAAAGTTTTACCTGGTGATCAATGCTCTGTTGGTGTGTCTCAATGAATTGTGATTTATTAATTTAAACTTCTGTTTTTTGGGATATTGTGGTGTTCCTTGATTTGTTATGGGATAAATTTGTCTTTATGGCTTCTGTTTGGTGTCCAGCCCATGCCTTTTTAAGGGGATTTCCTTAGTAGATGTGGTTATGATATTGTCACTATTTTGTCAGAGTGAGATCTAATACTAATTTTACCATATAGTCTAAGTCTTGCTCATAACTTTAATGTCTCAGGTGGTCATAGAGGGAGAGAAAAGTGATGGTTCTAGTGGTCAGTACGATCAAATCTGCAATGCACGCTTACCAAGAGCACTTGATCCCCACTCTGTTCCATCAGAAGAGCTTTCTGCTTCCTTGGGGTAATTTTCTTCCCCTATAAAATCATATGTGCATGCACATTTACAGGCAAATCTTTATAATGGTATCAGACATCACTGTGTTTCCATGCTTATATAACTATATATGTTTGACAAGTTTGCAAATTGTATCCCATTTCAAATACACTCTTTTAGCAGTCCAGAATCCTATGTTGCTATTTGAATTTTTTTGCTACATAGTAACCAGTTATTGTCATGTTTGTAAAACAGATACATGGTCCAACTTCTAAATCTCGTTGTACACAACTTGGCTGCCCCAGCACTTCATAACTCAGGTTTTGCGGTAAGCACTGATTGAGTATTCTTGCAATGACTTAACATTTCCTTGAAGCCCATGTTTTAAACTTATTCCAATATTCTGGCCTAGCAGGGTTGCCATGGCCATCATCATTGATGGTTGAAAAGAATTGGTCTGTTGAGTGTCAGTACAGTATGAAATTCATTATTGCCAACAAATTGATGAAAGATATATAGCCTCCTATATTTATCAGAGTATTCTTTATACAGAATTGTGGTGCTTTTCATAAATCCTGTGTCAATTTGGTCCAAGTTTTTGTAGCTTAAGATGCTTATAAAATTTTAAGGATTTCAATTTGCTGAGAGAGTTGGCAGGGAGAGAAAAACAAAAAAAACAAAAAGAAGTTGCTGAAAATATTGGTAGTGGTTCCAAGATCTGGTTCAAACTTTATCCTAACTTTTCAGATTACTTGGTTCTTTTATGTCCGTGAAACGTGATTACATGGTTCAAGTATGAACGTCTCTCCCCTTTTCCTGTTTTTTCCTCCAACTTTAATCTTCAATTTAGGGTTTATTATTCATCACTGATTACCAATTTTCCAATTTGGCTTCAATGATGTACTTTTTTCCACAGAAGGAAATTTATGTTGTAAAATTGTAATGCATAATTTACTTTTACCTCAGGGTTCTTGCTCTCGGATATGGCAAAGAGATTCTTATTGGGATGCACGTCCCTCCTCAAGGAGGTATTTTGGCTGAAAATGTATTTGGCATGATTTCTTTGGACATATTGACTTCTTTGATCCAAAATACTTTTTAATTTTCAGCAATGAATATCCCCTTTTCATACCCCGCCAAAAGTACTGCTCTGCTAGTGGGGAAAATTCATGGTCTGATAGAAGCTCAAGTAATTTTGGTGTTGCTTCAATGGAATCTGAAAGGAGGCCTCGCCTGGATTCTTCTGGGAGTAATAGCTTTAATTATGCTTCAGCTTCTTCACATTCTGTTCAAACACACAAAGATTTGCAGAAGGGGATTTCGCTTCTGAAGAAAAGTGTAGCATGCATCACAGCTTACTGTTACAACTCTCTAGGTTTGGATGTGCCTTCTGAGGCATCTACTTTTGAAGCATTTGCAAAGTTATTGGCTATACTCTCATCATCCAAGGAAGTTCGATCTGTTTTATCCTCAAAGATGGCTCGTTCCAGGTACATGTCATGTTTGCCGCTTGTATGTTACAATCTTTACACACTATTTCATGACAACTGTATGGTACTTGTGAAAAAAATTAGTAAATTTGCAAACTTACCATATTCTAACATAATGCTGGGTTTTAAGGAAAGTTTTGATTAATTATTCCAATTAATTTTTATCACCATGTGCCAATTCTCAATCAAAACTTTACCATTCTGTATTCTTTATAAAATATTTATTAGTTTTGGGAGACCTTTTAAGAACAGAGTGGGCTTTTGTAACATTTTAATTGCTGCGTTTTTGCCTGACTAAACTATTGATGCTGGAAATCTTCTAAAACTTATGGTTTGACTTCTAGAACCAACATCATAGTAAGTAACAGAACTTTTTGATGAAGTCATGGTGTTGTGGACTGTTGCAGGCAGCAGCATAGCTGTCAGTATTGCTTTCTTATGACTTCACCCCATTTGGGGGTTCTATCATAACTTGTTCAGGAGTATACTTGGTAGCTAATTTGTTCGTTTCACTGGATTTATATATCTATCTTCTTTCAAAATTGATACTGGTTGTGAAAAGAGATGTGATTCTCATCCTGGGGTTCTTGAAGAACTTCTATTTCATATCAGAACATCTTTCAGGGTTGCAAATCCCTAGTTTCATATGAAGGTTTTGGAGTTTGAAGTGAAATAATCACGTTAACACTAGCTTCCTCTTCTCCTTCTCTTCTTTTTTTTTTTTTTGATCAGGTCATGCAAGCAAGTTCAACAGTTGAACAAATCCGTGTGGAATGTAAATTCTGCTATTTCATCGACAACTTTGCTGGAAAGTTCACATTCTGTGCCCACAACGGTAAAGGTTTACTCATCATTGTTTTTCTAAACAAAAATGCTTAAGAAGTTGGCTGATAAATTTTTGGAAAAATTGCATTTGAGGACCAGATTTTGTAAAATCTACAATAAATGATCTTAAAAATTGAAATTATCCTTAATGACCAAAATTATTACCAAGTTTTGGGGGACTTATTGTTAGGTTTAGGAAAATTATTACTACATTTTAAGAAAGTGGTAGTAGTAATTTTAGTCCTTAAAGATAATTTCAATTTTTAAGATCTTTTATTGTAAATTTTATAAAATCTGGACCCTTAGATATAATTTTTCCTAAATTTTTATGCTTCAGTGCCTTTGGTTCATAAATTGCTCAATAAAATAGAGTAGAATCTATCTTATGGAGTTCTCAGAATTGCATTTAAAAGAGTAGAAAGTTTTCAGATACGTTTACATACATTTTCTAATATTTAAGAACAGGAAACAGTTATTTATAGCAAAATTGGCCAGGCTGTAGCTCACATGGGTTAATATTCTTTTACTTGCATATGAAGTTTTCTTTTGCTTTTTACTTTATTGCTTTTTCAAGCCCTCATTGGGGAGGCAAGCTGATTTGGGAATTCTATGCTGATATGCTTTGTTATATCATTTCTCATATGGTTTATACGGATGTGAATTGTACAGGCAATTGTGAAATATTAATTCCATAGGGGCATTATAAACAAAGCAGTTACAACTTACATACTTATAATACTTATTTTATAGCTTTTATTTGTGCTCGGATGTTCACAATGGCTATACTGAATACCTTATCATCCATCCCAAAATGGGCTTTGTATTTGTATGATGATTCATGTGTTTTATCAGTGGATCTAATTTAGATATTGGCACTCATCTTTTTTTAATTTCTTGGATTTCTCTTCTTTTGCAGAAAATTGAAAATTGTCTGCCAAGTTCTGCTGCTAGTTTTCTTTATGCCACTGATTTATCTGATGGAAAAAGTGAGTGCCTAATTGAAGAATGGGATCTTGTAGAGCATCCCACTTTTCCTCCTCCGCCATCACAAAGTGAGGATGTTGAGCACTGGACTCGAGCCATGTTCATAGATGCTAAAAAGAAGTGATCTTTATCTGCAACAGATGTTTACTTTCTCCGTATGTTCCCTTTCACTTTGTTTTTATATTTTAGAATTGTTTACAAGTAACTCTTGAACGAACTGGACTAAATTTATTATGTATCTCTAAAAAGAGCCAAACAATATGAAGGTTGGGCAGTTAGATCCAGTCAAGTGGTTACTCAGTAATAAAACATGGTTTCGGACCTAGTTTTCCAGCCCTCTGTTAACTTGCTTTTGTTGGACTTGTCTGTTGATTTAATTCACTTTACATACACTAGAACAGTTGATATACGGTAAGGATGCAATTGAGCTGGGCTAAATTTTACATTGAAAGGTTCAAGACTGGTGGATTCAAATTTTTGAAAAGCTTGATTTTGGCTTGAGTTTGAGCTGCACATGAACCTGAGTCATCAATTCAAAGTTTTGAACTAAATTCAGAAGCCAGCTTAATTTTCTTGAGTATGTATCAAAACTTTTAAAGTCAACTTGCACAGCCAAGACAATGGGCTTTAATAATGTACCATACTGCATCGTGCCTTTTCTCTCTTTATTTCTGGCTTGCAATCAAAACTTTAATTGACTCATTTATATATTTATTTTGCTAACTGGAAAATTTATTACTGTGTCTCGGTTGTCAGGTTCAAAGGTGAGAAAGCTGACAGAATTTGTGAATCATATGTGCAACCTATTAGTTTGCTCCCCCCCCCCCCCCCCCTTCCCTCCTCTTTTTCTTTTCTGTATATATAGTATCTAGTAAGTTCTGAGAGTTTTGAGACTGTAAATATTAGTAGGTCAGGTTCACGGAATTCTTAAATGCGATATTCCTAATTAATTATTTGTATTTTGGATCATTAAAATCAAGAACAAAGTCGACGTTAGCCATCTTGCTCCAGCCTTTTTACTTGGGCCCTATCATACTTAAGAAGTGGAACTCTGAAGATAATCAGTGTCTTATTTAGTGAGCTCACCAAGCTCACTACTCCCTCTGCTCTGGTGACTTTTAAACCCTGCAAAATTTGTAAGACGGTTTAGTATGCCATGTGCGAATCTCATTAACTGATTGTATCGAAATTCTGTGCTTCATGGTTTGACTGGGGTTGTTGTTTGAAGTCATAAATTTGCGCCAATGGTTCATGTATGATGCCAGTTCAATCTAATATTTTCAAGATTTAACCTGACATGGTACAAGACGGTTTGCAGACTCAAGAAATCAAAATGTCCTTTTTAGAGACTCACCGAGACGAAAGAGAGAATCTAAACAAAATCACATAATCATTCCAGGATGGTTACAATGAAAACTGATCAGCATTGTCGCCCTCTCAGCTGTGTTAGTTTACGACCCACGTAATTATTCCTTCCTTTTAATCGTGAAGCTCAATGCTTACACCCACTGTGTGCTTGCATGAACTAAAAGTATTCAATTCATAGAAAGATTTTTCGGTTTGTAACACAGGTTATTTGTTTCGGAACGAAGCAAGGATCGAAGACAATTTAAGATTTGATGATGTTGGGGAAGAAAAAAAAATTAAGCAGATTTCAGATCGCTTGTGGAGGGTGACGGCTTTCGTAAACGAGGCCACGAGGTCATAACATAGCTAAGACTAACTGCAAAATGAAACCTCAAGGTCAAAAATCAAAACTAGTTGAAAAAAAATTACAGAGTTGGTCTCAGTCTCTTTAGTTTTCATTTCAATTAAAAAGAAATCATTATATCTCTCTGACTCTTTCTATTTATAGTTTATTTTAAGTTAAAAAAATAGATTAACTGAAATTAACCAAAAAATAGTTGGTATTGAAAAAAAATTCAGAACTAAATTTTAGAGAAACAAAGATAATCTGCGAATTTTAACCAATAGAATTTCTATTTTTTTAATTTTTTAAACTCTTTTTTGAGAAAATAATTTAAATATCTATACTTTTTTTTAATTTCCAAGTATCATTTAAATAGTGGACCAGAAAATAATAAAAATGAGACAAAATAAAGAGGCAAAAAAGTTTTAATAATTTTTACCTGATGCTTAGTAGAAATGTGAAACATCTGATGACTAAAAGTTGTTTTATTTGAATCCTTGATAATTCGATTTTTATCTCAATTTCTGATTGAAAAAATTACAAAGAATAAAAGGTAAATAAAACCAGGACTATTATATTTTTTGTTAATTTTGTCTCAAACTCGAATTTAAACTCAGAGTCTTTCAGCGTTGGAATGATTCAAGCAATCTCATTTAATATACCGAAACTAAATTCTAACCTTCCGTTTTTTATTATGCTAAGTAAGGATATCTCTATGAACTATGTTTAAATGTCACAAGTCGCACCAATGTACAATTAAGAGGCACAGTTTCAATTATTAACTTATTGAAATATTTTATAAAAGTAATAAATCCAAAATAAATAATTAAAATTGTATCACTTATTGTAATATTAGTGCCACAAGTGGCATTGAAGAAGAATCTTATTTTTATTCTTTTATTAACAAACCGGCTCCAACAAAGAGTAATGAACACAAGAAATTATATAAAAACTAAAAGTATGCAGTTTTCTATCTAGTTGTTTCCCTTCTTTCTCTTTTAAGGGAGCCTAATAAGCTAGTTGTTTTTAAGATTTTAGTAGCCAAAATCATTATTACTAATACTCAATCAGACTCCTCCTAAAAACATAAAGCAAATCATGCTTGCAAGAGAATGATAACCAATGAAGAAAATGAAAAAAACAAATTAAAAATATAATTTAATTTGATTATAGTAAACCATTCTTAGAATGTGGCTGAACTGGTACGCCGTAGTTGGTATTTTGGAGTGACTTTTGTAAACCGTGCCTCTACTTCCTGCAACATTAATACAAAAAATAATATTAAAAAAATGGTTCATGAGCAATTTATCACCTTTTATTTTAACTTCAATTTACTTAAAAAACTGAAAAAGCATAATTACATTTAAGCCCCTGGATTTGGTACACATTTTATGTATATTCTGTTTGGATTGTCCAAATTTTAAATTGATTTGGACGATCTAAATCTTATATATATTTGTTTTAAATTTTAATTTTTTTTACTTTATAAGATGAATGAAAATAATTTCATAATTAATAATTATAAAAAAATAATGCTTTGTATTAAAAAAATAATTTTTAAAAAATTAAATTTAGACGATTCAAATATTATGAACATCCCTTTAAACTTACAGAGAACCCAGGTTCTACATTTAAAAAAGAGGGCCTCATTTATGTCTAAAAAAAAAACACCTAATTTGTCAAACAACTTCCGTTTTCAAGAGCAGTATGTTTGGTAGTCCCACTCCCACATTTCCAATGAAATGTTTAATATATATATATATATATATCATTTATCTAAAATATCATAATAATTTTGATACTTAATTTCATGTCTATGTTCGATTGTTTTATATAATTTATAATAATATTTGAGATAATATGTTAATATAAGCGTTATCATATGGGTTGGCTCCTCCAACCTTAAGATTGCGATAGTAAAATTGTAATTCATTTGCGAAAAAGGACAATTTAGTCCAATCTTATTTGGCCATGGGGTTTAGCTAGGCCATGCTGAGTTTAGTCCTTAGAATTTGATATATATATTTATAATCAAGACAGAGCCAGGCTCGCCAAAATAAATTTAAGATAAAAACAATAGAATGGTAAACAAAGTTAATAGATCTCAATGAATAATAAAAAAAAAGATTTATGGCTAGAAAAAAATATTTAAAAAAATTAATTTATTAAAATTTAAAAGTTTTAGCTATTTCAACTCTAATAAAATTATGAGACTAGGCTAATAAAATGATAACCTATTTTTAAAAGGGATTATTTTAGCCTAGCCCTACTTGGCCCTAGGGATTTAACTGGGTGAGGACGAGCTACTCCTTAGAGCTTGGCAAATCTTTTTTAGGGGGAAAAAAAACTAAAGATTGAGTAGGGTTAGAACAACATAGGGTATGATGACTTATTATTATTTTAAATGTATAATTTTAGGGTTGGCCTTTAGTGTCAAAGTTCGTAGATTAATCTAAAAAATTATCCAGCAAACCTAGTAAAATTGAGTTGGACTAGTCTCTCTCAACTTTATATCAAAAGGGGTCAGTACTCTGCTAAACCTGTAAAACTAGGGATGGTCGAAGGTTAGAGTTAGGCCAAACTAAGTCTATTTGGCACACTGCATATCACATCCCGTAAAAAATATTAATGTGTGATGACACACAAAGTTTTTCTGGTACTTATGTTGTATAAATTTTTTTATTAGACAACTCATTTTTCACCGCCGACTAAAAAGATATATTTGAGTATAAAAAATAAATCACAGCTATAACGAATATGTGCAATCAGGATATCTTACAGGAGAGAAATGAATCATAATGATGAATTTGGTATGGCTAAATCAGAAAAATGCCAGAGGAGATGTTTTTTCTTCTAGTGTGTACAAGCGGCGGCCAGAGAAGATGATGCACTGCTGATCATCAGGCGAAGAGGAATTGCCTTACATGTAATAGGACACGCATATTCTTTTCTTCTTTTTTTCGCGCTTCGAAATTTGGGTTACACAATACAGACACAGCTCACCACATTCCATAAACTTCATATAACTCGCTTTCCATGTCCAGTACCTCCAACTAGGAGTACCCACGTTGTCATCATACTATGTGTTTTTGTTTTAAGATGAAAAACATAGCTTCACAAGATTAATGTCTTGCATATATGCATCTCAGGTTGATCAGTGGCAATGCTTCTTTTGAACATCTTTGACGCCAAAACACATTACTAAAAAGAATAGTTTCACGATGCAGTCTCACAGAATATAACAAACACCAAACAAACTAGCACAAACAAGCAGAAATCGATCAGGTGTGAGACAAAACGAACATGTGCTCTTCAAATGGATTGCTATTGTGTATTTTTGTACCTTTATCTTTTTGAGCCAGCAATTACTTTGCTCCAAGCGATCCCTTTTGTCCTCCATATTCTTTGTGTATTCCTTTCAGCATCAGATAAACAAGAACCATGCATAAATTTCCATTGTGATCCCTGAATTCGGAAAATAGGCGGATGCATAATATATATTTATATGTACACTAACCTGCTTCCTTGCTCTTGATCTAGCAGCAGATTCTCTGTTCTTGATCATCCTCTTCTGCCTCCTTTCAATAGTCTTTTCCAACATCTCATCTGAGTAACGTCGCTTCCTTTCCATAGCACCTGCTTCTCCTTGTGGTCCCGACGAACATGTTATCGGCAATGAAATCCCCAGTGGCAGTGCCTTCTCTGAGTAACATATTTCTGAAGCTGATTTACGAACACTCAAATCTGAGTAATTAATGCCACCTGGTGTTTGCATTTGTATTTGCATTTGCAGTGGCATCCAATCTGTTGCCTGCTGTGATACCACTACCATCGGATCAGTTGCCATCAGTGGCTGAGCATCAGTGACAATGTGCTCTTGCGTTCCTACGTTCATGGCTCCCGCGGGTACCATAAAATCTGCCACTGTTGTTTTCCCCAAACTCGATTGTTGCACCTGGTTGCTTATTCGGTTCACACGTTCTTGCTCAACAATGTCGCTCCACACCTCATCCATGGTTTTCTTACTCATCGTCCCGTTTAAATTCAGGTTACCTAGAAAATGCGAAGCAGGCGAAGAGGATGAAGCTGTGTTTTGGGCAATTTGACCACTCTCTGCTGAAATCACATTCTTCAGAAGCTCATCCAAATTCATTCTATACAAATGCTTCTGATCTTTGTCTCTCAGTGAGCTCTGAACCTCATCAAAAGTTCGGTTATACAGAGACCCTTGTCTACCCATAGGCGCATACTGTGGGCCCTCACCTCCATTTGGAGAAACCATAGCTCTGTTACCCACTCTCCAACTACTGAACTGTGAAAGCCAATTAAACAAAACTGTTATTATTACTAAAATCTACAGTCAGAACAGTAGTTGTCGTGAAAAGTAAAATAGGAAATAATGTTAGATTCTTCTAGAGAGTTTGTTAGTGTGATGCAAAAAGGAGTGAAGAGCTCAAGAATTAGTTTGAGGAGCGAGATCTGAGCCGCCAGAAAGATCGAGGAATGTGGTGGAAACAACCTGGCTGACTCAGATTCGGTGAAGAAGATCCTATTTTTAGAGAGAGAAAATCGAAAGAGAGTGTTCTCATCTTAACAGTCATTCCTGATTTTTAGTGCTATATTGTTGGGATTGAGATATGAAATCCTAAGACCCAAACAACACATAATGCCCTCACTCTCTGTCAGTCTTAATTGGTTCCTTTTTTTTTTTTTCCACATTCCCTTTCTATCTGAGAAGGAGGGCGTGCGTGACAGTTTGTTTGTCTGTTTTTTTTTTGCTGGGTCAAGAACGGGTGACGGTTGATGACAGTTATAACTGGAAGGCCTTGTCGATTTTATCCTCGTTGGGCCTTTTATTAGTTCAACGAGAAGATGCGATGTCATTGGCTGGTTATATAGGTGGGCTCTAATCTACATTGAAATCTTCATGCTTGCGTTCTGTAGCCCATTCAAGCAGTCTCTTCGAATTGGACCCAAAAAAAGAAAAAAAAAAAAGAAAAACTGGGAGGAAATCTCAAATCTGGATGTTACTGTGCCAAAAGCAGTCTCTTCCAATAAAATTCAGGGGGGAAATCTCAAATCTCGATGTTACTGTGCTTTTCTCTCATCAATTTAGTCTCTATTATTTGTCCCACAACTTGAATGATTCAGAGCTAAAGCGAGCCCTTAAGGAAAAGAAGGTTCATAATAGAAGACAAGGCAAAAGGAACTGAATATAGAAGTTTGGGAGGGATAACGCTTTGCTTTGCTTGTGCCTTTCCTGGGTTCAAGACCACAAGCAAGAAGAATTTCAAACATGTCTTCCCTTAACGTGAATAGAAAGGTAAGAAGGTATATATAATATAAATCTATCAATTACTTGACTAATTTTAATGCAAAAACCCCAAGATTTTTGAAGTTGGCGAACGCCACTGTTCCATTTATTCCAAACAATTAGCAACCCATAGATGTGGTCAAAGAATATAAGATTGTGAAGGCCAAAAGAATATATAAAAATGATTTGTAGGTAGTTTAGGAGGAATCTCTGCGCCACGCTTTTGGTCTACTGGATGGAAAAAAAAGGCCGTTTTGGGTTTTTGACTAATTGTGGCATATCATTTTGCTCATATTTTTTCAGTATATGCTTTATGCATAGCATGTTTGTTACTGGGTAACCCTTAATTAGTACCTTTATCATAAGGTTTACCACCACCTGTAATTTCCACTAGCCACCTTATGTGCTGTTACGTGTAAAGCTTCTCCCAATAGATCATGTATACATGTTAGAAAGCTAAAAGGCATGCAGAGATAGGGATAGAGAGAGAGAGAGAGAGAGAGAGAGAGAGAGAGAGAGAGAGAGAGAGCCAAATATAGCCAAACAAATTGTGTTTTTTACCGAAAGTTCAAAGGATATACATTTACTTATTTTATAAGTTATCCAAACATCAATTTTTTTTTTTACTGATAATCAATATATATATATAAAAGCTCGATGAAAAAAAGGAAAAGAGATAACTTTTACTCCTAAAAAAAAATAATTAAAAGTTGTAGAGAATAACCTAATTTTATAATCTTCATCTATAAATTTGGAGATAAATTTTTCCATTTGTAAGATGTACGATATGAACTCATTCTATATTAAAATACATTTTGCATAGCATGTTTTTGTTAGATACAAGTTCTATATATGATTAGTATTAACTTCATTCTTAAGGAATAAATTATTGACTTAACTAGTCTGATCCACATGAAGAAGATAACATTCAAACTAAGGAGTAATAAGTACAAAAAGTTATTAATTAGCAAATGTCCACATATTAGCTATCATATTGTACCACTTGGCCATGAAGTTACACACCTTTGCCTTTTCATATCTTTTTTATATCTTTAAAGCGATTAAGTTCGATGTAATCTTTTTTTCTTGTATCACTTGGTGCCTACAGTACAGATATTATATATGCTATTTGTATATGCAAAATGAATTATAAACTCTTAAACATGAATTGATAATAGCTCATTATTTGAAAATCCAAAATACTTTAATTTATTACAAAACTTCTTCAACAAGTTAGCAACATGGTATCCGTTTTCTTTTTTAAAGTAGTTTCATAAGGTTTTTAGGGATTTGAGAGAGTTATGTTATAAAATTTTATAATTTCATATTTAATAGTGTAAATAATGCATTGTATTAAATTAGTTATAATTTTAATGATTTTTTTTTAATTTCAAACTATTGATACAAAATCATAAAAATATAATTAAAACTAGAAGTCATTATTAATTTTAAGATAAATTACACAGAACTCTATTGAATTTTATTAAAACTATATAGCTTTTTTTTTTTAATTTTTAAAATATACAATTTAATTTAATTTAATTTTTTTTATTAAAACATCCTCTATTAACATAAGTATACAAATATGTATTATATACAAATAAAAATAAAAAGAGTATATTTTGTTTCATTAATTTAATGAACAAAAAAATGTATTTATGTTATTGAAGAATATTTTAACTAAAAAATTTAAAATTAGACTTGTAGTATAATTTTTTATTTTAAAAAAAATTTATATACATTTAAAAAACAAAAGAAAGGTTGGTATAATTTTAATAAAAATGAGGGAAAATCAATTTAATTTCCTCCTAATTTTAAATTAGCCAGATGGATGAGCTAAGATCGATGATAAGGGATCGATTCACGTTATACAAATCGAACTTTGTTAAAATCACTTTGCATGACTCATGGGTAGCAGATTTAACGATGTTCTAATAAAGAGAGCTAAATCCACATGAAATGCAGAAGAGATGCAGCTTGATACCACCATTATTGGTTAAAGTTGAACTGACAGCGTTTGCTTTTTGGTGATGAAAAAGAAGAGGAAAAAAAAGAAAAGAAGAAGAAATATAAAAGAAAACCTGTCCCTTTTTAGAAAATCCTTTATCTGCCTTTGTAAAAGCATACGTTGGTGTCGTTTATGATGCCCATACCTTCCCTATGGGGTGGGAAGGGACGAGTTGAAGAGTTTGGGGCTAGGGGTATGATCAACTGGCCAACGATAACACGTCATGACAAAGTTGTATCACTTTGGCCAAATAATTAGTTTAGTTAATCAAAACTCTGCTTTTCCAGGCCCAAACAAGATAAGGTTCATTGTTTTCTCTGGCTGCAGGATGAAGAAAAATAATACCTATCATTGACCAATATTATTCAGTGTTTGGGTGCTGAACGTACGTGTTAAGAATCAATTTCTTTATTTCTTTTACAAAGAAAACTTTAAAAAGTATCAGTGTTAGCTGCGGGAATAGTTTAATCCCAATTTCATTATAAAATTATATACTCTTTTTTAAAGTTTTCTTTCTATTCTTTTATTCTGTACGCAAGGAAATTAAGTTTACAAAATTAACATTACTTCTCTAAATTTCTTCATCAAATTTATATAATATTCATACAATTATATATCATTATTTTTATAGAACCATGTTATTAGTATTATTGTTATTTGTGGAGCACTATATAGTATATACCATCTTGATTACATGGCGTTTGTACAAGTAGCACACCATGTTCGTTTCCACTGTCCGTACAGAGTGGACAGTGCTAAACTACAAATGTTTTTGCCCTCCATCAATTTGGGAGGAGACAGATCCGACGCCTGTAAGGAATTTGCCGGATTCTGAAGTGGGACCGTTTGCTTACGTGGAATCATTTCTGGGACCTGTCACCAGTATAAAAATTGAGGCAGTCATAGAAGTGCAATCTCCCTCAATCACACTTGCATCAGATAGAAACCATTGAGGAATCCAATCACTAGATGAAAAGCATTGAGGCAAGGGACGGTGGGTTACTTCCCATTTTTCATTTTTGCAAAAGTTTTCATTTTTCTTTTTAATTTTTGCTTCTTCTTTTTAATGCAGTGCTGTGCTGATATTTTTCATTGCGTTTGGACAGTTTCTCGCTTGTAGTGGGAAGGTAACGACGTTAACAAGTTTTTAAAGTAGCTCCTTTAAACTAAGAAAAAAATTAAAAGAAAAAAAAAGATAGAAAAGGTTTTGTTCTCTTGAAGAATTATTAGTTTTTCTAGATATAGCTTTTATATTTCAATTGTTTTCTTGAGTCATTGCGTTGCTTTTGATACTTGTTTGCATGCGGGAAAATAATGGTATTAATTTACAGGAACTGAGCTGGTGAGTTGTCAAATATATTCTGAGCATCAATTGGGTCTTTGATGAACTAAATTTGAAGCCTGCAGGTCTATCAAGCCAAGGTTGGTTTTCTTCGCTTTGTGGTGGGTTTGGTTCCTATTTTGGTTTACCCAATTGGGGAAAGTCGTCCTTTTCAGCAAAAGTATGGCGATTTTCATTATTTGAAGTTGAAGCCTCTCTGTCTCCTCTCTTGTCTTGTTTTATTTATTTACTTATTTTTTCTTTTGCTAGAACAATTCCTCTGTTCTGATTCTGGCTAGTCATTCAGAATTTTGTTTTCTTGCCGGATTTTAGCACCATTTCTGCTTTAGGATGGGAAGGACGTCGTACAGATTATAACATATACTGACTATCTTAATTTGGCTTCTGCCTTTTGATAGTAATTAAATCAGTTTACGATGTCAGAGTTTCTTGTTTCCATGTAACTGGCATCAGATGCATCCTGTAATTATTTCTATTTAGTGAAAGTTCTCTTCATGTCCTGTGGACGTTGCAAGACATTACAGAAAACATAAGGAGGCAGGGTGTTATTACAGCACATAGAAGATCTAGTTCTTTTTTCACTCCTGAAGTATTTTTTAATATGTTTTTTGCTCCATTTACCCACCAGAGGAAGCTTTCAATCATGTGGAGAATATATTGTTGCTTGTTGCTTTCTGATTGAATTCACAGCCTTGTTAATAGTTCTTATGCAAAATAGATCTATAACACGATCTTCATTCCAACGCCTCATATTTGAAAAACTATTAACGATGCTGTTGAGTAATATGTTTCTTTTATTATTCATTAACCAAAATCTGGAAAGCAACAACAAATTCACAAGTGTAGCTTTCATTATACCATCAAAATCTCTTTCTTCCTCTCTCTCTCAGTCTAAGATGATTCTAATCTTAAACTTTTTTTCTTTTTCCTTCTTTTTGTCACTAAGCCATCTCATCTGTTAGCCATATTCATGACATATGCATCCAGTAACTGATGAAATCATAAAATTACAAATATCTATGCATGCCCTCTCCATTGATTTTCTCCCTTTGATACACGATGGCCTCCTCTTTTGTGAATTCTGCTTTGCATAACATATGGCAATCTTTGTCATATAATCACAGTCAATCCAGCAGAAATAACTATCGTCAAAACTTGGCCATGTGCAGACTTTTCAACAATGTTCCTTCTTGTGTTCAGTTTTTATGACCAGAAATAAACCCAGCTTCTAGTTTTTTAATTAACTGTTTCTTGTATCTTTGTTTACATATTAACTTTATCCAAGTTTTTGTATTTAGGAGTGCAAATCTTATTTTATTTTATGTGAGAATGATTTCGTTTTTTTCCTCCTAATATCTAGTCTATGAGTTCTCCATCAACTCAACTCGTCTTCTCAAAAAGGATGGGCATATATGAGCCATTTCAGCAAGTTAGCATGTGGGGGGACAACTTTAAAGCTGATGACAGCATAAATGCAGGTGCTTCCCCAATATTCCTGGTGAACCCTAGCACAGAGAACAAGGTAAGAAAGCTTAAATTTCCCTTTCCTTTGTTGGTTAGATTCATTTTATTTGAAGTCTAGATTTATAACAATTTTTTGAATGTAAATTCTCCAGTCTGAATGTATTCCTCATGAATCAAGTGGACCCTCGGGAGATGATCAAGAGAATAATAAAGCTGTTAGTAAGGTAATAAAATGCCATCAGCGTAAATCTCTTATACGTGTCAATACTAAGCTGTTTCCTTATCATTTTCCTAAAAATTACCAATATTTCATTGTACATTATTGTATCTTAGAATTAATATGGAGTGTGAACAGAAGCATCTTTGAAGGTTAGGTCTCTTGGTTTCTCTTGCCTTTTTAAGGTTGAGACTACAGAGCAAACCTAAATGCATTATGACCATTAGTATTTAGTGCTTTTGAAGAAATGAACATGAATGCTTTTGAGTTCTGACTTTATACTTGCTCAATATTTACTTGTAGGTGCTAAGACGCTTGGCTCAAAATCGTGAAGCTGCTAAAAAAAGTCGCATGAGGAAAAAGGTAGAAAATGAACTTTCAGGCAGGTAGCCAGTGCTTACATCTGATTTATACTTTTTTCTTTTTTAAATTTTATAGGCTTATGTCCAACAATTAGAAACAAGCCGTTTGAAGCTCATGCAATTGGAGCTAGAGATTGAGAATGCAAGAAAGCAGGTGAAGCCAAAATTAAAATATATATCAGCCTTACCTCTTTCTTTATTTGTGATATATGTGTCCTCTGCCTCTTGTTTGAGCATTTACTACTTGTATGAATGCAGGGTCTGTATATGGGCTGTGCATTAGATGCTAGTTATATAGGATCATCTGGAGTGTTAAACCCAGGTTTGCAATTCTTACTATCAATTTCAATCTCTTTTAAGCATTTTCAGAACTTGAAGTATGGCTTCTGCCCTTATATTTATTGATGGGATGTAATTTATATATATAGTTTCAGGCAGATTTTACTGTGTATTCATCTAGCAGGCATTCTAGTATGCATCACAAATTCATTTTACCGTATCAAACACTACATTGCCCTTGCAGATGACATGTTGCAGTGAGTAAATCATTTAGTCAATGAATGCCTTTCTTTTTTGCTGTATTTTTCTTGAATTTCACTTCTTATTGCGACAATGCAGGAAAATTTGTTGATATCCTTTTCCCATAAGTTCTTTTGGTATTATGTGCATATAACATCCCCTTTTTCCAACCCCCATGTTTGACTAAAGGGGAAGAATGTGTCGACTAAAGCCCTTTTCTTGGATGAGGTTCCTTCATTTGTTGTCCCCTTTTGAATAATTCATCATCATTAATTCCATGTCATTTTTCTTTATGAAGTCTCAACCATTACCTTCAACTTTCATAGGACAATTCAAGTTTCACGTTCTCTTAAAATACACCATCTGTTGGGTTATGTGAATTACAATTTATGCAATAACTTATTTGTTGAACTGCTAATATAAACTTCCAGTATCTAATATTGCAGTAAGCATTATGTCATATTTGATCTACTGTTATCTTCAGTGCTTCAATTTCAATTATGAAAACTTTCAGTTAGTTTTGAACTGCAAGTTATGTTCTTGAAGCATTGTGATTATGGATAGTTGTATTCTTTAAAGTATTGTTCCTTCTATAAAGCAGGGATTGCAGCTTTTGAGATCCAATATGGGCATTGGGTTGAAGAGCAACACAGACAGAATGCAGAACTTAGAAACGCACTGCAAACTCATTCATCTGACGTGCAGCTCCATCTACTTGTTGAGAGTGGCTTGAACCATTACTCAAATCTTTTCCGTATGAAAACTGATGTTGCAAAGGCTGATGTCTTGTATTTAATATCTGGAGTGTGGAAAGCACCAGTAGAACGTCTTTTTCTTTGGATTGGAGGATCCCGCCCATCGCAGCTTCTTAGTGTACGTACTATTATCTGATTCTGAAAATCTATATCAGCCTCTCTTTTTTCTCAAGTTACAAATTTACATTCTATCTTAGAATTGGCATTTTGAACTTGCAGAGATTTCAGTCATACCCCTACTTTTAGAAATGTCAGAGACTTTAATGAAAAATTGTTCTTGGGCTTTCACCTAACAGCCTTGATCATTTCCATGATATAATAGTTATGTTCAAGAATATGACGGGAAGCATAGAAATACTGTCTGATTCTATACATATTTGGATATGCTAGCTTCACAAAGAGTTCATTCAGCATAGTTTCAATATGATGCAATCTTGTTGCTTCTGAGAAAATTTCTTATGTATCTAATGATTAGGCGCTACAGTAAATGTGGTTTCATCTGGATACATTTCTTGGACTTGTTTCTGATAAGGCTAATACTATTCGTGTCATAATGCACTTTACCATTTTCGATAAAATCATAAATAATGTTAGAGAAACTGCTTGTCTTTTCCTTACAGATCATCGTGCCACAGCTTGAGCCTTTGACGGATCAACAGATAGCGAGCTTGACCAAACTTCGGCAATCTTCTCAGCAAGCTGAAGATGCTCTTTCACAAGGATTGGATAAACTGCAGCAGAGTCTGGTCCTCAACATAGCAGCCGATGCATTGGAGGTAGGAAACTTACAGTTTCTGATGACTTCCTCCATGGAGAAAATTGAAGCACTAGAGGGTTTTGTAAACCAGGTAACTTAGACATCAAATGGAGTTGCTTGAATCCTCACTCGTAATACCACAAATTGTAGCAATTCAATTTTTTTGCATTTAAAATTTTGTAGAGTTCTAAATTACACAGTCCAAACACAAGCTGAATGAATTTGGTTGTCTACAGGCAGATCACCTTCGGCAACAAACCTTGCAGCATATGTCTCGGATCCTGACAACCCAGCAGGCAGCTCACGGCTTGCTGGCCTTGGGGGAATACTTTCACCGTCTTCGTGCTCTTAGTTCTCTTCCGAATGCTCGTCCATGTGATCCTGCATTCCAAACTTAGATCATTCAGAAGCCTAAAATCTAAATCACCGAGGAGAGTACTCACACCGCCTGAGTAGCTTTAGCAGTTTGATCTACATTTGGATTAGTTGCAATATAAATATAGTTTTTCAGCAGTTGCTTTAGTTTTGTTGAATATGTACCTGAAGTATCTAGAAGCAAAATTTTAGGTAACTCGTTGCTCGAGAGATGCGCATGCTTGTACATAGACTTTATTATCTTTTACTAATATTGATAATGTGTTTGTTAATATTGAAAAGGAGAAGAAAAAATCAGTCTCAATTCATTAGTTCAGGTCCACTTCTTTACGATCATATTTAAAACAAAAGAAGGGAAAAAAAGGAGATAATTCCAGTATGTTATGAAATAAGAGAAACTGAGAAAGATAGATAAGTAACATGTTACAAAATATTTTTTAAAATTTAAGCAAAAATAAAGGAAGAAGTTTTGGACTAGATTCTGTTAATTGAGAAAAGAAAGAGCCTGTAAATTGTTGTGTCGTGCATAGGTATTATTTATTCTTAAAAAAAATGATATTTTTGCGGTGTTATAGTGTTAGTTTGTCCTTGTGGGAGATAGACATGGCATAACAGTAATACTGGCCTGTAACTATCCTGATATGGGGATGCGGGAGCCAAACCGTCCACATATTTCCCGGCATTTCTCAGGAAATTAAAAAAAAAAATTCCCGGCTCTCATTTGTCAATAAGGACTAAGGAAAACAGAAAAAGAAAGAAAAATGAAGAATAAAACCTAAATTTGAAAATTCAAGGGAGATTGATTGGTGTACGTTATCAGAACCTCTTCACTCTCTTCACGACTTCAACCAAATTGAATTTCGTCACAAGAAAAGGAAAATAAATTGTGAAAAAGAGAAGGAAAAATAATATAATGGTTTAAGGCTTCGATCGTGGTTAATTCTTCTGGGTGCGAATCGTTCGATTTGTTTGGGTGAGCTTGAAATCGGAGAACTATGAGCAATCTGAGAACGCTGTGTAGGCCTCAACCACTGTTCTCCTTCATTAGTTGCAGACAACAATTTCGATCTAGGGCTTCATTTCGAAGCCCTAATTGTAAGTCTCGTTTGCCATCGCCGTCAATATATTCCAAATGGTTGGATTCTCCGGGTTCGAGCAGAATTGAGCTTGGGTTTCGCGGTACTCAGAGGAGAACTGTGGTCAAGGCTTCGAACTGGACTGAGCGAAAATCCCCATATGAAACTCTTGGTAATTATTTTCAAATTTATTTCTTTTCGCCTAGCTACTCCAGGACATTTTTCGTAATTGAGAAAATGGAAGAAAGAGCATGATATTGCAATCAAATAGAAATTTTGCAGCCAAAAGGATTGGTTTGGTGAAGGTTGCAGTGGTACCGATTATATAATCCTCTCGGAAATTAGGGGAGAACATTTGACAAATCACAAGTATAATACATCCAATTATAGCTTTAGCCCTAACCCATTTTGCTGTCGATTTTATATTTTTGGATGATTGATACTGAACAGCGAGGGTACAGCATCTCCTGCTGTGCAAGCAAATAGAAAGGGGCAGGAGATATTAATTTTTTTAACTCTAATTTTATTTTATTTTTAAACACCTTGTGTTCTCTGTACAAAGCAGGAGGTCCAAAGTGGATACTGAGATATACTAGAAAAGACCGACAACTGATAAATTTGGGTTCATCAAGGATGCTTGTATAATTTTTTTTTTTAAAAAAGTTTTTGATGGCTAGGGAATAAGTTAGCCTTTATTGTTGGAAGAGGGGGATGTTCCTACACCTATTTATTTTAACAGCTTCTTAGTCAAATTTCTATCTGTTGAAACACCAGAATTAGAAAGAGATGCTGATGAGGAGCAGATAAAGAATGCTTATAGACGCTTGGCCAAATTTTATCACCCAGATGGTATGCACCTTCATCTTAGCTAGTTCTTTACTTGAAGTGTCATATAAACTGTAAATGTGAACTTGATATCGCTTATTGGTGGCTTGGTCCTCTTTTTTACTTTATGATTTCTAAATCCGTCAGATGGCAATTTTATGTTTGTTGAGACTTGAGGGTTGAGGAGTTTGTATTGCTAAATCATTCCAAAAACTCGGAGCTCCATTACTCATTTACTGTTCACTACTGTTCACTCTTACCAATATTGGTGCTCAGAACTTTTGTAGGCCTTACCTGATGGGGGGCCTTGCGTATTTATAGCAGCAATATATTAATATCTTCATTTAAGATGAAGCTTAGCTACTGCGTTGGCTTGGCATTGTGTCTCTTACATCTTGTTTTAGATGTTTGAAATAGTTTTTCCCGTAGTGTGTCTCTATGAAGCCTTTGTGATTAGTTCCTTTCAAAGTGTTTGTCCAACTCTGCCTTAAGTTTTAGTTGTGATCATAGTTATTAATAGCCTGCTACAGCGTGTAGCTCCATGATATGGCTCTTGGCGCTACGCCACATATGCAGCCTTGTAACTTTCACGTAGCTCTACTATAGCTGCACTATGGGAGCTATTTTTCTGAAGCCGTAGCTCAAGCTACAAGCTCTACAGGGCAACAGCAGCCCTACTTTTGCAATAGGCTGCCACTGAAGATTCACTCAACCTATCCTTGGACAATCAAAATTGAATGATTTACGGCCCGTTTGGTAGTGTGGATGAGAGTGAAAGGGAAAAGGAAAATTTGTTAAAATATCAATTTTACCTTTTCAATCATTATTCAATTATTATTTAATACTATCTATTAATCATTATTTAATTATTACTCAATCATTAAAAGTAGGGGTATTATAAGTATTTTCTATCCACAAAATCACCTTTTTTCTTTCACTTTCTATTTTCATATCTAACTTTCTGCGTACCAAATGGGCTGTTAGTATTCATTAAGTATATCAGGGCTTTGAGGAGAATATTTAATTCCTGTGATACCATTGACCCAGTCTCATTGAAAGAGATTGATGATAGCAATAAGTGGTTGATCAGCAAGTTGGACAGAGAGCTAAATAGTAATGGTTGACGAACAAAGAAACTCCTCAAAAGATGAAGAGGAAATTGAGCGATTGCCTAATGATCGTTAAGAGTACGTTGCATTTGATGAAGAAGAGGAATTGGTTTAGACGTTCAAATATCTTAGGATAAAGCCTAGACTCAAAAACTTTGTAAAACATTAATGTTTTTTATTATTTAAGTACTTGATGTTGTGATTTATAGATGATTATTAAGTTGTTATTAGTTTTTTTAATTAATTTTTTATGTGAGTTCGGTTTTCATATATGTTAGTCATTATGAATTGTGTTATAATTTTTTTTTTTAAATTGTGTGCTACAATTTCATGTAGTTTATTCAACATTGTGTGCTATGCGCTATAGCATTTTGGAGCCCTTTGCACTACGCTCTATTATTATCTATGGTTTTGACACAGTTGTTCTTGTAATGTTTCTTAAAGCTGTTATGAGTTATGACCTTTCTATCCTTAATAACTCCCATTTTTTTTCTTTACTTTTATATTAAGTCTATGATGGTAGAGGAACCCTTGAGGAAGGTGAAACGGCAGAAGCAAGGTTCATCAAGATTCAAGCTGCTTATGAATTACTTATAGATGACAAGAGGCGGCGGCAGTATGATATGGATAACCGAGTGAACCCAATGAAGGTAAGGTTTCTAACTACACACCTGTTGACATAGTGGTTGACTAGGTATTTGCCCTCTATCATTTACAGTAGCATCAGTACTCTAATTTATACCTGTTCCTTTCACTGGTGTGGAACTTGCTATACGTAAGTTCAACCAGATTGAATGCTCTTTGACCAAGTATCAAACATAATTCTATCCAGCTAGGAGCTGCAGTGTACCACTTTCCCTCCCCCCCCCCCCCCCCCCTTTTTTTTTATAAACTTGAGCTAATACTGGTAACAACCATTTGAACTGGCCGATACAATCAAAGGTAAGATATTTAATCATTTTAAATTACCATCTGAACCTCTTATTTAATAACCCTGGAGGTGGGAGAGACATGGTTTGACCTTCCCCTACTTTGTGTGGACATGACAATTAGAGATAAACTTCAGCCAGTGTCAACTGTTTCATCTTTTGAGTAGAGTATACGTTTGCTTTATACTTAATATAAATGTGCAGCCTGAAAAGGTGGTGGTATTTTTAAGTATTGCTTTGTTGACTTTTAACTCGGATGTATTCTTTCTTCTTTTGTAACAAGAATACATATCTTTTCTTCTTGTTTTACTACGATACTTTTTGTGCTCATTACTAGGGATTGGTTTGATTTTTGATGTGGTGTTCTGTATACTTCAGGCATCTGAGGCATGGATGGAGTGGCTTATGAAAAAGCGAAAGGCTTTTTATCAGCGAGGTGATATGGCAATTGCTGCTTGGGCAGAGCAGCAACAGCGTGAGTTAAATATTCGTGCACGTAGTCTATCTCGTTCAAAGGTATTGGAGTTTACTTGGAAATGAAGCTAGCATACTGTAGGTTTTGATTGATTGTTCATAAAATGGGTCATAAGTTTTTGTCAATTTTTCTTCTGGCAACCCTAATCATCTGGATTTCAATTGCCACTTTCAAGTTGAGTGAATATTAAAGAAAACATGATTTGATCTTCATGCTTATCATCACTTTTCACCCTAGATTGGCTGCTGAAAATTTGTTGCTCATAAGTGAAAAATGAACTTCAATGAAGCGTCAATGTCACAGAGCTCATGTTTGCTGATGCAGACAGACCATAGAGTCAATATTCCAGCGTCTGATTGGAAGTATTTTGTGAAATCTCAGATTGATCCAGAAGAAGAAAGGAAGATCCTGGCAAGAGAAAAGAAAGCTTCTGCTGAAAATTTCTCCAATACCCTTAAGAGGCATACACTTGTATTAAAGAAAAGAGATTTAATGCGAAGGAAGGCTGAGGAAGAGAAAAAGAAGAACATCAGTCGACTGTTAGCTGCAGAGGGTCTTGAGCTCGATTCAGATAGTGATGAGGCACTGTAGCGGACATGGGGCTTGGTTTTTACTTTCCAGCAGACGATATTTTATTTAATACTATAATGTCTCCCTCCCCCAATATGTTTTCAACCACCACAAAAGAAATGTGTACATATTTTGTAACTTCCAGTCTAAAATGAATGAAAAGTCTTCAAATATAGCACACTATGATGACGATGACGTGTAATTTAAGTTGAGAAGCCTGAGGTAAATATTAAAGCAATTTGAAATTGACGTCTCAGACTCCGGATTTTCATATTTCACTCTAGATATCTTTTTCTTTTGCTAATTTCATAGGTTTAATTTGCACGTCAAAACTAAAAATAAGATTTGTACAGTTTGATTTGCTTGTTGGACTAGTTGTTTCGTAGTTTACCATTTTGTCATATTCTTGAATGTAGAGAAACGGGAGCTTAGTTAGAGCCTCAGGGGAACTGATGTGATGGCAGAGTTTGTGGAGCCTATCTGTGGATGTTAATACCGCTCGGGTGTAACCGTTCGAGGACTTAACGAAGATGCAGGCTTTTTACTCCTTGCAGTGAGTTGAAGTTGGTAAAATAATGAATTTCTTTCCTTACTTTCCTCTTAATCAGAAGTTTCAATCTAATTTAGATAAACTTGCTTTCTGTTACCTGCAAAGGAGACTGTCTCCCTTTCCCCATCCTCTAATATTCTTTTGAAATATTGTTAGCTTTCCATAAAATGAAATGGACAAAGTGAACATGGAAACTGAACAGCTGCATTTTTACCTCTTTTTTAAAACTTTGAGCGACTGACTGCTATGATTAGGAATCTCTTTTTCTAGCACTTCTGAATTCCGGCTCCTTCTTCTTTTGACTCCGCTGTTACTTCCTCTTTTGCAGTAACTAATAATTATCTGCGGCTGTGAGTTGTTGAGTATACAGCCGCCGCCTTTACAGTCGAAGGGCCATCATCCATTTCCAGCCACAGTGCTGTAAATGATTTCACCAGAGACTTTACAATCCATAGCCTGGCCCTATAATATTTGTAATTGGGTCCAAAGCTTCTGCAGAGTTCACTCACACCAATTCTTTTAGATCCATTAACTGAATGGGAGTACGTTTGTACATCGTACTCATTGCCAAACCAACCAAGCAGATGAGTCCAACTCAAAAAGGCAGACGAATTGACGCAAGATACAGTGAAAAAAAAAAAAAAAGAAGCAAGCTTCTTTACTCATTTTTAAAATTGATAAAAATAGGGGCAGGGCTCCACTTAATGATCAGATTTCGGCTGAAAAACATTTTCAAGTCTTTAATTGGTCCATGCTACTGTCGGCTAACAAATTACACACTGGACCACTGTACCTCCAGGCTCCAGCCAAAACCATTAATACCCCCTCAATTCAAATTCTTGTAATCCTGCATTTATGTTTGTGGTGGATTCATGAACTGTGCATTTTATGGTGGTCGTAGCAGTCTTTGCCCATCCTAATTAATAGAAACATGCCCCAGCTAAAATATAAATAAATATATCAAAAGTAAACTATACTAAAAAAATGACATATATATTTTTGTATGAATTTAAATATATTTTTTTAAATAAATCAAATGCACCTGAACGTGTTTTTTCGTAATGTAACTTTCATGTGCTGTAACAAACTGGTAGCTTGTCCATGTCAACTAATCCTCCAAGGAACGAGTGGAGTTGAAGACCCTAAAATAACTTTGATGGACCTGTATTACAACGAGATATTTAAGGGTTTCACAGAGACAATCATCTAAAAGCCAAGGTGTGAAATTGAAGAAGCCAGAATTTCACCTAAAGCAATATAAAATGTAAGGTAGGATTTCCTAATGTTGCTGGGGCCCTCAAAAGATCAGGATCAAATGGAGTGTCATCTATCAAAAATTACGATGCCAAGTAGCAAGCATCTCCACAAGATTCATGCACCATTCAGTGGTAACCATTTGTTTTGGCGACACCTGGCATCTTTTGATCATTGAGTGACTTATGAGATAAGGCCTTCTATACTTTATAAGGTAAATTCACATCAACATCACAATCATGGAAGAAAGGGAGTTCCAACACCCTCCCTAAGATACCTCATTTATAGAAGCCTAGCAGAATTAGCATTCCTCAAGTGTTGTATTACTACAAATTCCCAGTCCTTGGGTTTTACCTTTTAAGCTGTGTTGCAAATCTATATTTAATTATAGAAGCCTCTCCTATTTTGGGGGATAAGAAAGAGACTAAAAGGTAACAGTAGCGGGGGTGCGTTGTGCTCTAGTGAACCAAAAAGAAAGGCCAACAAAATATTTACAAAAAAAAAAGAAGTCAACATGCAAAAAAACCTGTTTAGAAGGTTATATAATTTATTTTCTTCAATTTTAAAAACTAATTATAGATCTTTAATTTTTTTTTTTTGGTTGTGTAACATAATTCCTTCATCAACTTTTTCTTCTAAAATCTTAATAATACTTGTCTGTACAAGTTAAAAAAATATTAAATCTATAAAAATAAATAAATTCAACTTAATATTTCTAGTGACAAATAAAAGTTCATTTTATCATTACCTTCGTTATTTTTGTAATTATAATGTACTTGTTTATCATTTGAGATAACATGTTAGATGTTATCTTGCACTAAAGTCTAATAGAAAAATTATCTCATACAAAACTTAAAGTCGGAGAAATTGATTATAACCTTTAAAAATCAAAGAGGATAAATTTGTATAATCTCCTAAATTTAAGATAGTTATTTGTATTTTTGTCCTTCAAAAACATAAAAAAAAAAAAGGAAAGAAAGGCCTCCTTTGAGTTTGATAGCCTCTCACCATCAATGCAAGTCAAACAGTGGCAACAGTTATATGATAGTAGTCTGAAACTTGAGGGATGCACTGAAACTTTTGTTCATTGGGTTCTTCCTTCCCATATAATCATTTCAAAGTCGTTTACTTGTTTTATGAATGAGTGGTATGCTAATTGGTTGACCCTTATGGGTCCATTTCCTTATGCTCCTTCTCTCGATGTCTCACACGCGTTCTCAGTATCATGGCCAAAATTAGTCCCACAAGGGCCCTAAGAACTTGAAAGGTGTGATAATGGTGGACAACAAGTGCCTTTGGAAATTTACGTATATTCTTAGGAAACCCATAAGTTAACATATGTTAGTGTTTGCACAAAGAAAGTTACCGTGTTAGGTTTTGAATTTATCGCACAAAAAGATGTCAGAAGCAGAAAATCTGAATTCATCATCGATGGTGATCAGTAAAGAAGTATAAAGAATCTCACTTTTATATCTTACTGTTCTTTGGAATAACATCAATAAGAGAGAGAAACAGAAAGGGATATGGGCATTGTTTAATTTCTTTAAATATATGAAACAATTAATTATAAGGGTTAACATTTTGGGCATAGAGAGGCAGGAAGGAACAGGGTACCCCAAATAATTGCACTGCATGATTGGCTGCAGAATATTTATTTTGGTTTCATTAATCAAAGTGATTCATGAATGAAATATGAAGTGAAGTTTTTGATAATAAAAGTCATTAGATGGCCCAGACGGAAAGAAAATACTCACTTTAGAAGGTTGAGAATATAATTGTCATCCTCCTGTTCAGTTTTGTGGGTGCCACCTTCCCCATAATGCTATTACTAGCTTCCCATTACACTTTCACTTTGGCTTTCTAATACTTTTTCCTCTTTTTTATTTTTAAGTGCCAGAATATCTTCCTCTTAGAAGGACAAAATTACCCTTTTAATTAATTTATTTATTTAAAAAATGTTATTATCTTAGATTCTTAATCAAAGGACCAAGAAGAATGAAAGAAGTGTGAGTGGTCCTCTGAAACCCAATTAAATAGAGTTAATATGATAAGCAACTTGTGAAGATTAGACTTATGGAGCCACACCCTCTCCACACCTCATCACTGGCAGAACTGGGTTGGATATGTTTTCTCCTCTCTAAATTCAATTTTCTCTTTAAGTTTCTCCACTCAATTTAATTTTCTATATAAACAATCATTCCTTTGTATTAGAAGTTGTGGACCATCCAGTTGTATCCATCAAACAGGAAAATGAAATATTCTTCTACAGAGACCTTTTATAGGTAAAGATCATGATGAGGATGGATGAAAGAGATTTGGGCAGGCAAATCCCATCCGTCCAATGTGTTTACTTTTTGATGAATGAATGGACCTACAGGAGGATTGCCACCGTATTGCAATGCATGCACAAAAACACTCGTACATACTAGAATAATAGTTCATTGACTCCTTCTCCACCATGGAAGTGAAAGCAGTTCCAATAACAACCCATTGTTCTTTTTAGTTATTTTCGTTGAATCTCACATGGATCTCGAGATTTCTCTTATCTGCCTAAGGAAACAACACTTTTACCATAGATGAACAAGCAAATCCTTGCCTACCACCGCATCCTAAATCTACGTGTTCCCTTCTAAGTTCAAACTAGGCAACACTTGGATTTAAATGCAGTGCTTATTCCATTATTAAGTTTTTAAATAAAGTTATGATATATGTTTAAAATTCTTTTAAAAAATTTAATCATGTGATGCTGAATTTTGTCAAAAATATTATACAATTATTATATTTTAATTAAAAAACTTAACGACAAATATATACATATATATATATATATATATTACATATAAATTTTATCAAATTAGAAAACGTTTGGTTTGGTAGGCTGAAATATAAATGCTTCAAATCTATCTGTGGCGAACAGGTTTAGAATTATTTAAATAAAGAATTTATTGAAAAAAATTTGATAACATTTTAATTAAAAAAATAAACACAAGTTGATATAAAAAAAAAAAAAACTTAGTTGATCAACTATGTTACTTTATTTTAACTTTAGTACTAGAACATAATCAAATTTGTAACTCTTTACTCAAATTCAAAACATTCCAGCCATTTGAGCTCTTTAACATTAAAACAAGCTCAACAAACTACAGAATACACGGTGTAAAGCATATTTTCTTCAACAGTGATATTTACTGATATTTTGGAAATGTTTAAGATAATATTTTAGAAATTAAATTGGAATGCGCCGGCTGAAAATATAGAAAACTAATAGCAACCACAAAGGAAAATAGAGAAAAATAAATAAACAAAAAGGGCACCACCGGTCGTTGACACATAAGCAGGGGTGCCCATATTAAAATTATTGAGAAATCTTGTTTACCAATCCTTATTCACTTTTTGATGAAATCTTAGAAGACCAACATACTTCTAAGATGTCCCATTCTTCAAAATCTCACGAGCACCGGTCTAAGCCAAATTTAATAAGATGTAACTCAACCCAATGCATTATTTAGATTGCTTGGTCCCCCCTACACCCCACTCTTCCAATTGCAAAATATATAATTAAAAAATTACCCATCCAAATAAAATTATAGAGAAATTAAATATACAAATATTATGACATAAAAATAGAAGAAAATGCCTGAGGTATCTTTAAACATGACATCTTGTGGCCTCCCATTAGTGACTAAGAATGATCAACCAATTAAAAACCTATTTGATAAGATGCACAAATTAGGGACCCACTCGCAATACTGAACAATCATTAAGCAGAAGCAGCTCAAAATCCTTTTTTCCTATCAATATCTGTCGATGGATGGGTAGTAAGGCCTACTCAATTAATGGCACGGATATATATTATTTTATTTATTTATTTTGTTACATTCGTACTTGTCATAAACTATGCCATTTGGAATTTTAGAGTAAATATAATTCAAATGCAAGGGGCCGAAGGGTAAATTAAAGGGCATGAGAAGGTAGGCATCGTCTGTGGACCGATTGTGTAAGGGAGAAGACTAGAAGATTGCGAAACACATAAGTAAGAGCAACCTCATCATTCTAAATCTAATCCTTCCTTTGGAAAAATCAACAGAACAATATATATCTAGGGAAAACAAAACCGCAAACTTCAATAGGAAAGAGGGGGAAGAGGAGGGGCAAATTCAGTAGCTCGAGGAAGAAATTGAGGAAAGAAGAAGCCAAAGGGCACTCAAATCAAAAGGGAGACTTCTATGAGAATGGAATAATGGACGCTGTAGAAACAAAGCTGGCCAATCCTTGCATGACAAAAGGAAATTTCAATATCTCTTAAATATATTTAAAATTTCGAACTTTCACTTCCTTTCGCCCCCTTCCACGGGTTCACTGGCTTCATAATTAATAATTAATAAACCTAGTTAGTAAAAGTAAACTAAATGTGCTGAGAGGATCCTTGGTTTAAAGGTCGACAGGGAACACATAAAAAGAAGAAGAAAAACTAAAAAGGTGGCTAAAGATGATCTTGTGATATTGACATTACATTACTAACCCCTACCTTACTTTCTATTATGCTATCTTTACCCTCCCTCCCTATAATTTTCTTCTTTCTTCTTTCTTTTTTCCAGTGTCTGTATATTTTCGTTTTCATTTTTACCTCTCTTCCTTTCTGTCCATTGAACAATGAAAATGGCATATTACCAATCATCCTTTCCCCTCTGTAGGAAACACCCATCATTGCCCCCAACAATCCTTTTCATCCTTAGAAACCTGAGTTTCTAAGATATTCCCTCCTTTCCATTCTTCCATTCTTTTCACTTTTTTTTTTGGTTCTTCCTCTTCCTCATTCTCATGCCTCGACTCTCTCTCAATTTAAATATCTCCCTCTTCCCAACCTTTTCTGCCCCCTCACTTCTTCCTTCGCTTCTGCCATCCACTTTTTCTTTTCTTTTTTCAATTTAATTCCCATAAATCTTATAATGGATCCTTCTTCCACCAACTCTGTTAATGGCTTCTACTCTTTTCTCACCAGAGGAATTGACGATCTCGAACGAGTCTACCTCTCCAGTAACTTCATCTCAATCCAATTCCTTCAAAGGGTACTCTCACTTCTCCGATCCTTCCACACCCAATTGACCCTTCTTGTCCAGAAGCTCCATCTACCCACAGGAGATAAATGGCTTGACGAGTACATGGATGAAAGCTCCAAGCTTTGGGAAGCCTGTCATGTCCTCAAGTCTGGCATTTCCGGAATGGAAAATTACTACTCTGCCGGCCTGAACATCACTTCATCCATCGATTCTCATCCTCATCTCACCCCACAACTATCTCGCCAGGTCAGGTCGATCACAATCTTCGTTTTTCTCTTTTCATAGAGCAATTTAAGTTTTAGGCTTGAATTCACAGGCTTTTCTTATTCCTGAAGCAGGTTATTAGAGCAATCTCAGGGTGTCGCAGAGAAGCTATGGGTTTGGAAGAAGAGAACAGAGCCTTAATCGAAACGAGAATTCAACCACTTTCCCTGCGTTTCGAGGAGAAGCTCTCGATTGAATCGAAGTTGAACGGGTTCAGTGGGTTCAGAGGAGTCCTGTATGCAATGAGAAACGTTAGCTCGCTGTTGCTCATGATTCTGCTATATGGGTTGGTGTATTGCTGGCCCGAATCCTCGGATTTCGTCCTAGGAGGATACGAGGGGCGCTTGTTCCTCGGATCGGCGTTCATGATATCGGCGGCAAGGTTACAGCAGAGGGTGGCGGCGGAGATCAGCCAGTTCAATGGGGCGCCGGGCGTTTTATTGTACGAGTTTAGGAGATCGAAAATGACGATGGAGGAGCTCAGGGGAGAATTAGAACGTCGGGGATCACAGGGAATGGTGGTTGAGTGGGAAACAGAGGTTGGTATTAGGGAGAGAGTGGAGAATCTGAGAGGCTGCTTTGAGGTGATGAGATCTGGGGCAGATAACATTATCGGGCAGCTTGATGATTTCTTTGATGAAATTGTTGAAGGAAGGAAGAAACTTTTGGACTTGTGCAGCCATAGGTAAAGAGAGTAATGGAAAAATAGCTGGGGAAAAAAAAGTTGAATAGTAATGGAAGAAAGCAACTATGTAGAGGAATCAGTTGCTGGGGCTGCCGTACCTCTAGCCCTGTTGATTTTCTTTCCCTCTTGCGGTCTTTTTTTTTTTTTTTTAATACAGTTTACCATAGTAGAGACTTTGGTGCTAAGTGTTTCCCGCAGAAGGCAGTGAAGATTCTCAAATTGAAAGTGGTTCTGGATCTGAGAAGAAATAGGCAATAGATTAATTATGTTGCAGGAGAGACAAATTAAAGTGTATGCAAAACTTCTGGCCAAAAAAATATATTGTATGCGAAACCTCGATTCCTCTTCTATTATAATATTACAAACAAGAAGCAAAACAGAGGAGCAATTAACCAAAATCATTTGTAAAAAAATAAAATAATCCCATTATCATCGTTAGAGGCAGGTAAACAATAAGAGTTAAACAGTGATAGATTAATTTTAATTTGCCTTCCAAGGGCAGAAATTTTCCTATCCAGACTACAGCACTAAAAGAGCAGTAGTGAGTTTATAGTAAATTATTAATCATTCTAGTCCTGAAAGTGTAATGGAAAGGAAGTCGTAAGGACTGCAGGGCAAGGATCACTCTGAGATTCCTGGACTCTTTAATGTCAGAAGCACCATCTTTTGCTCTAAGGAAAGCTTTGGTCCAATTCGGTTCGCTTTGAAAGCAATGGAAATGATCTTCAAAACTTCCCAGCATATCCCCTTACCTGCCAAGTCTCTCTCTCTCTCTCTCAGAATTTTGTTCTGTTTCAAAAATTTAGTCTTCCCCTTTTTTGGGTTTTGGGGATGCATAATATATTACAAAATTTGAGCGGTCACTGTCTCATTTCAAACCGTATCTCATGCCTTGCCTCCTTATAAGGGTTTCATAAGAGTGCTGCCTTAAAAGAAGAAACAAGAAAATGCTACTGAAAAAACCAAAAAAGATAACTTATATATAGCTTTAGTCCTGCATGCCGGATGCTTGAATGGCAGAAATGGTGGTCGGGAGCTGCGCTCCAATAAAGCAATGGGTGGCGTAAGAAGCATCGGCATTGCCACGTTAAAAGTCCCATGGCCAATACTAAACAGCTCATAAAACCCCACAAAACCATAGTCAATACACTACAACAGCTCATAAAACGCCCCACAAATTCTAACAGAAGTAGAATTGGAAAATGTTCTCACGTTTTAATTTAAATATACCGTTGGATTAGATTACAGAAACTGAGAACAAGGTATAGCCCCGAGCACAGTTCGCATGACACATCAATACGAGAACTGAAATACTGAATACTCAAAAAGACCTCTGTTGAATGTGTTTTACCACTGTCATGTAATTACAATCGTTTCTCCCATAAACAGGCAAGGCGTATCCACACAATTAAAGGTAAATGATTATTTTGTACAGTATCTAAGCACTCAGAAGACCGTTGCTAAGTAATGATGTAAGGCCAAGGCAATTTAATCTGACTTCCATTTGTATATGATCCAAAGGAGCTTTCTTGATAAAGATAAGACCAAGAGCAAGAACAAAACCGAATGGATTGATTACTATGCAAAATGTGGAGGCTGCCTACTTTACTAGTTCGAATCAAATATCGAATGCTGGCATTGCAAGCTGGGAAGCAAATGTCTCAACCTGATTTCTGAGCTCAACAATATCTTTATTAGTCTGAAGACCTTTGAGGAAATCTCTGCAAGATATCCCATGTTCCCTCTGTACATTGCTGGTAATATGTGCTGCCTTCAGAAGAAAATCGGCTATGGTCTCAAAATCATCCTCTAAGCAACCTCTCGATGTCATTGCAGGAGTACCTGAAGACCCATGGAATAAAGGGACTTGAGCATCAGTGAAATACAAGAACATTAAGAAAACCCGATCATGATTGGATTAAACAGAGAAATTATATAGCAATATAATCCGCTCAGAACTCCAAGAATAAATTTGAATTTGTAATAAAGGGTGATCATCCACGCTTCTTGAACACTAGCTAGAGGTGGGCATTATAGATGTTCTTATTTGCTATTAATTAATTCCTTGTAAAAAAAATTAAAAAGGACCATCGTTCTAAATATATGGAAATTGGAGCTACAGGAATTGATTGCATTTGGAGATACAAACCTAAAATAGCCTCTGCAGCAAGCATATCTAACCAGAAAAATCACGTAACTAAAAACTAAACTCTAATTTCAGATTGGATTATGTCAGGGCAGCTCACCAATTCTCACTCCTCCGGGCGAAATGGAACCATAAATGGCACATTTGTTGAGTGTTATGTTACACGCCTCGCAGACCTTCTCATAGTTTCTGTCTGCAGTAAATAATAAAATAGATTAAAAAGCATTCTGATAACAAGTTCAACAATGACATAATTTATAAGAGAAGAGGAATAAAAAATAGTAGAAATTATCAAGAGGGATACATAGTTGAATAACATCATCACTTCTCCAAACAACAGGATTTGCAAAGCCTAAATCAGCTGGACAAAAGGTATTAGAAGAAAACAATATTGGGGCTTCCTGAACAGCCCTGCAGTGCATACAAGATACCAAGAAAACTTGTCCCGTTATACTGGTCACAAATGAATGGATTACCAGTACCAGTAACATATGATTATAAAGAGGGGAAAAATAATGGGTCCAGATTGCCTCAAGTTGAGGTGCCAAAACGACCAACCATCATGTTTAATAGGTTGTGGCCATCCTTGGAATGCTGCATTTAAACTTAGCAAGTTGTTGTTTTATTTGTCTTCTCTGGAACCAAATCTCCTCTCCTTCCTCTCAGAACCTCTCTGTCTCCACACTTTATCATCTTAGCAACATTAGGTTTCTGACCACACTTCATTGTCTTATCAAACACAGCTTGACCATATATTATAGCAGGGAAGACATGAAGTCCAGGTATCCAGAAGCAAATTTATATAGAGTTTCACAGATGATGCATGTAAAATGTTGAAAAATCTACAAATACTTTCATAGGGACTCCAAATCCAAAACCAGTCTTTAAAGTTTGCACAGTTTAGTACATTTTTTGCCCACTTACTTATTGTTAGCAAAAGCACAGAGTATCCTTTTTTGCCCACCTATAAAAACGATGTACCCAGAAATGAAACAGCTTAGAATCGGGACTCCATTTTTGACAATTGATGATGAGATGTGGGATTGGAAAACAACTGTGACGCTAGAAATTTTGAGAAGACGAGTGAGGAGCTTTATACAAAATCAAGTGAGATTGTGATTCCTACTTTAGAGAGATTGTGGTGTTGGGTGGAAATCGAAGATGGGGTTTAAAGGTTTGGGCAAAAGGATACATCAGAAAAGGGGAATATTGAGAGCAATAGAGACAAGGCAATTGAGGAAGGCCGCTCAATGGATGATGGTCAGCTGATCATCAGAGCCATGGGCTATGGTCAAAAAGCAGATTCCCAAGGTTTTGATTCCACTGCTTGAAGAGAGGAGACCCCAGTTTGATGAAGTGGGGAGATAAGAGATTCAGAGAGGAAGGAGAGGAGGCTTGGTTCCATAGAAGACAAATAAATCAACAAAATTCAGTGTCCTTGCTAAATTTAAACACAGCATTCCAAGTCTGGGTTGATGTGGCAAGCTTGTAGCCATCCAATGGAGCAAACTGCCACAATCTGTTCAACATGATCATCATTTTGGCGCCTCAACTAAGGCAATCCACACCCAAAAATAATGCCAATGGTTTGACTCATCTTCACTTTAGCACAAGGCAAAGCGAAAATCAACCAAGCCACAGCATGTCATCAAAAGAAAATTGATAGAAAAAGCTCAGTGGGCAATGCTGCTTTCAAATCTGAAGGTGGCAAAGTAAAAACAAGCCAAATCAGAGAGTGATTTAAACTTTTCCTTTTTGCTATTATTAATTAAAAAACAGCATATTCATTTTAAATGCACTTATAATTTCTATTACAAATGTTGGAAAAATTAGAGCCAGATTAGAAGAATACCAATTAAGCCGAGTGCAGTTAGATCCCAGAGCAACAAATGATTGTCAGTACCATCAGTGACAAGTCTGCATTTTCTTTTCAGCAAAGCAGTTGCTAACGCCTGTGCATTTTTCTTCACCTGTTGCATATATACTTTGTACTCCAGAGTTGCGATTTGTTTTAAGGCTATGGCAAGGGCAGCAATGTGATTATTGTGAGGACCACCTTGTAAGGATGGATATAAAGCAAAGTTTATCTTTTCCTCAAAGTCAAAATTACTATCATCCCCATGATTAAGAGCCACGCCTTGCTTCCTTGGTTTAGGACCTCTTCTATAAAAGATGATACCTCCCCTTGGACCTCGTAGACTTTTGTGGGTTGTTGAAGTAACGATATCACAGTAATCAAATGGACTAGCAGCTTCCTGCAAAATCCAAGGTCAATATGGTTAAAAACACATTCAACGGTGGACTGCAAAATTAAAATACTTTAATACGAAAGAAACCAATAAATTAAAAACAACACATTTGTTACACTAGCATTTAAAATTTGAAGGAATTCCAAACTTGTACCATAATTCAAATACGTATTGCATTTCTTCAATAGACAATATCATGCAACATAAGCCTAATACCAAATAACCAATATCAGAAGTACAAGCATAATCGATGCACACTTCCTGATCCACATAAGCAATTTGACTCCCGCTGGATAATGGCGAAAAATTACCCTAATCCACCTTTAGTTTGCTTCATGAAGGTGATTCAATGAAATAGATAACAGTTAGCCAATTGGACAGAAAATTAAGAGCATTTTAATTTATAAGAGAAATTTCTGTAGAATTTGAATGTGGTAATATTCAGGGTAAAAAAAGAATAACCAACAAAGAAAAGGTCATTTTGTTTTTTCAAGTTTCATTCCCGCTTCAAGAAGAAATTGGTCAGGAATCATATACTTGTCTCCACTCTCCAGAGATGTCACTACTTAATATTACTAGTATATGCCATGGGAAGACGTCAAAAGGCTCTCTATATCTCTAAGGCAACTAGTAAGACAGAAGCCAAGTCTGCATATGTTAATTCAGCTCAATTTTTCTATGTTACAGTAAGAAGCCATGAACGATCTCTTGGAGGTTTGAACATACAAACAGAACTGCCTCTAACTTCCAAATGAAATTAAATCAAAGTGTAAGTGACTTCATATAAGTGCGACCAATTATAAAAATGCCAAAATTTGGAAATGAAATAACTCAAAACCTCAAAGAAGATAGAAACCTTAGCTGCCACAAGCCCGCTAATATGAGCCATGTCACACATCAGAACAGCCCCACATTTATCAGCAATCAGCTTGAACCTTGCATAATCCCATTCTCTAGGATACGAACTCCCACCGCATATAAGTATTTTGGGGCGATAATCGAGTGCTTTTTCTTCAAGCTTTTCATAGTCTAAGTAGCCTGTTTGAGGATTGACTTTGTAAGGCAGAGTCTCAAAGAATATCGATGCTGCAGAAATTTTCTTTCCACTGTAAGTATAATATCCATGACTTAGATGCCCACCGGATGGCAAATCCAATCCCATAATTCGATCCCCTGGATGCAATAGACCAGTATACACAGCAAAGTTTGCAGAAGTACACGAGTAAGGCTGAACATTCACGCCCCACTTGCTGGGATGAAGATCAAAGGCTGCCAATGCACGCTTACAACAAAGCAATTCCATCTGATCAATAAGCTGATTCCCTGTGTAGTATTTGGCTCCAGGCATTCCCTCAGAGTACTTATTCGTCAAATGACTTCCCAGAGCTTCCATGACAGCTCTGCACACAAAATTCTCAGAAGCAATCAATTCGATTCCTTTGAACTGTCTCCGCTTTTCCTTCTCCATTATTTCATGGATCTCGGGATCTGCTACCTCGAGTGGCTGGTTCCCCCAAGCCTGCACTGAAGCTCGCCTTGCGTCAAGCCCCGAATCGACAGCAAGCCGCTTCGGAGGATTCGAAGAGAAATTCGACTGTACTTCTAATTGCCTCTTCACACATACAGGCCGACCCAGAAAGTTGATTGTTTCATCTTCCACTCCTTCTTCTTCTTCTTCTTCTTCGCCGAATTTGACCCTAAACTTCTCGTCTTTTTCCTCGAGCAACTGCAACGGAACAGAAGGGTTTGAATTCGAGAAACTACGAAAGCTCGAATTCAGTTGAAAGGAAAACAAATTATCACTAACATGGCCTGCCAAAGACGGTGACGAAATCTGAGCGTTTAACCCAAGAGATAAAGCCGGCTGAGCACCCGACAAATCCATAGTCCTAACTTGCAACACGTCCTCAAGAAATGAGAAATGAAATACAGCTTTTTGTTAAGAAAATTAGCTTATGGGTACGTGTAGAAACAACAGAAACAACGACAACACCGTCTGAAACAGGCACACTTGAAATAGTGGAACGATGATCGGCGTGTGTTAGACGACGAAACAGAGGTTTCCATAGGCCAATTGGAGAAACGAACGAAAAAAGCCTAAAAAGCGGGTTTTCGTGATGGAATTAAGGAATTAAATGGCCAAAGGTGGAAATAGAGGAACAAGAATGAACCTGGATGTCATGTGGGGGTAGGTGCCATGGCTGGCGGGTAGCCGGTAGCGTGAGAGCAATACAAATGCGAGTAAGGCAGCGCGAAAGAATATCATAGAAATTTTGTCTATAAAAAACAAATTGATGATATTAACCGCGGAAAGTGAACTTGGACGGAATGAGGAATAGGTTCAGTGGGAGCTGTTCCTGTTGGTCATGGTATTGGGCTAATTAGGTGGGCTCATTTTCCATGCTGTGACCTATGGGCCTTAAACTTGATTCTCGGTTTCTCACAAATCCACCAAGTTAAATTAAAACTAAATTGGGCCCGTGCTGTACAAAAATTCGTGTAATAATCAAAGAAAAAAAAAACATGGAAACACATACGAGATAAATTAATACTTTTATGGTTTCCAAAAAATACAAACTCATATATAAATTGATTTGGAAAGAGAAAGAAAGAGAGGATACATTTGATTCCCAGTTTCCCACAGATCAACCAAATTAAATTAAAATTTGGGGAGGGAGAGAGAGGAGTGAAAATTGTGTGCGACATTACCTAAAAATAGAGTCAAATGTTTATATATTTTTATCAAATTATATTTTTTAAAACCTTTTAAATTGTTTTGTGTGTAAAAAATGCCACTGCATAATAGAAGACCTTGGTTTATGGGATTTTTTTTTAAACTCATTTTTTTATCACCTTTTAATAGAATAACATTTTACTCACATGAAACAGAAGAGAATTCGAGTTGTAATTAACGTGGACGAGAGAGGTAGTAAAGTAATCCAAGTAACTGAGGTCCGAATAATATATAAAAGGGTTAGTTATATTTTTATTTGTTTAATCAAATTTTAAAAAATCTTTTTGAATTTTAATTAAATATTACTTTCCTTCTAATTTTTTATTTTTTATTTTAATGGAATAACGTAGTTCCCCTAATTTTAAAAAATAATCAAATAAGAAACTTGTTCACTTTTAAGTCATAAAAAATTAAAAAATTATATTTAATTATAGATAAAAACTGATCTAATTAATTTTAAAATAAATTATTTCAATGAATAAATTAAAAATACAACATTACTTTCAATAAAATTAAATAAATTAAGAGATTGAAAATTAAATTAAATTTATATAAAAAATCATCAAATTGGTTTCTTATTTCTACCCCAAATAACGCGTTATGATCATCTAAAATGAGGGAAGTATGAAATGCCTGCGAAGTTAGGTAAAATAAAGTGTTTTGATCAAGTGAATAGTGATGTGGCATAAGCCATTATTGTTATCAAAGTAATAAATGAGATGAAGGCAGAGAATAAAGCAATGAAACATAGTTAAATTGAAGTAGTTTTAGCGCCTTTCATGTGTACTTCCTCTATTCACAGGTCATTTAAAGATTTAGTCATGGCTTTGATGTTGGGTATCTTTTGTAGCATTTAGAAGTGACATTCGATCATGGCTTCTTTTCTTTCTTTCTTTCTTTTTATTTTCGACCCATCTCCATTCATGATAGCTTTTTTTTTAAATCAACAGCAACTTAATTATTGCTCCTTCATCCATTTAGTTTCTTTTATGAGTTTTTTCGATGGTTTTGGAATTACAGTAGCCAACTTCCAGTGACAATTTATCAATTGAAGTGAATAACATAGATTCACAGAACGTAGGCAGGCACATGATGATATAAGAAAATTTGAAAAGGAACAAAATTTGTAGCTTGTGGAATTTTAATAGCTTTGGTACTACTTCTTCAATTACCAAGAGCAACAAAAACATGGGATAGTAGGTTTACAGTGAAAGAATATGAGTACAAGGTAATATGACACACCTCCTCACCATGCTTAGTGATTGGGATATGTACTGACAATGAGATGGAGTGTAAACAATAATAATATTGTTCAAAGTTGAGACAGCTTTAAACAAGTGCAGATCATGTGTTAACCTTAAAAGATGAATCAAAGATGTCAAATATTCCACGTGACAAATCAAGATACATATTCTTTTAAGGAGTGGACTTTAATTAAATGAATGAAGAAACAATAATGGAGCTGCCATGGATTAAAAATAATAATAGTAACTATCATGATTGGAGATTGGCTAAAATTAAAAATTCATAACTGAATCTCGCTTTCAAATATTGTAGAAGAAACCCAATATTGAAGTTATAGGCGAATCTCTGAATAACATTACAAAAGAGGTAAATAGAGGGAACACATATAAAAGATCTTGAAACTGTCTCAAACTGATAAAGAAGAAGTTACTTCAGATGTTACATTTCATTGTTTTATATTTTGCCTTTATCCTAACCGTTGCTTCGATTAACGACAAAGGCTTATGCCACGTCACCATTGACTTAACCAAAATGCCCTATTTTATTGAATTCTAAAGACACTTCATGTTTTCCTCACTTTAGAGAATTCTCCATGCCTATTGTTTCATAGGAAAGCTAGTAATTCATTTGATTATGTCTGCTAATTGCCAAAATAGAGAGTTTAAAGTTTGAATCTCATTTAACTATAAATTTGCAACTTATCAAAGTGGTTCATGACAGGTTTAGATCTTCTCTATTTCTTATTAATTTTTTAAAAAATAAATATGTAAAGTCTATCACTCAAATGAATCTTATACTGTGAATTATTGGTATTAGAAGAAATTAGGATATCTCTCTTATTCACTTTGAGAGCTACACATATATACAGCTAATGTACAGGTGTGGAGGTTACAACAAGTCATAGAAATTTCTCTGTATCTCAACCAAGCAACGTGGGATTCTATAAACAGAAAATATTAATAATAAATTTTAAAATATTTTTAATTGCTAACACTTCCCCTTGTGCATGGGTTACAGTCATGCCCAACTTGCTCCTATTGTGTTTGAAAGCTTTTACGAACACTCCCTTGGTAAGAATATTTGCGAGCAGTTTTTCTGACTTTATGAACAAAAACCAAGTGATTCCTTTATCAAGATTATCCTTGATCAAATGTCTCTCAACTTCAATGTGTTTTGTACGATCATGCTAGATAGGATTATGTGCAATCTCAATAGCTACTCTGTTATCGCAATGGAGACTCATGGGCTCGTTGTGTTCAAAACCCAATTCAGCTAAAACACTCCTTACCCATAGAAGCTCGCAAGTTCCATATGCCATACCCCTGTATTCAACCTCTGCGTTAGACCTCGCTATAACTTTTTGTAACTTGTTCTTCCAGGATACCAAATTGCCTCCTACAAACACAAAGTATCCAGAGGTTGATTTTCGAGTGGTTTGATCCCCATCCCAGTCTGAGTTTGTATAGCCCTCTATCTTTAAGTTACCATTCTTAGAGATTAGTACTCCCAAGCTTGGGCTTCCTTTCAAATATCGTAGTATATGCATTACTGCCTATTTATGATCTTCATTGGGGTTATGTGTAAACTTGCTTATAACTCCCACTGCATAGGCTATATCTAGCCGTGTATGCGTGAGGTAAATGAGTCTTCTAACAAGATGTTGATATTGCCTCTTATCCGTGGGTACTTGGTCAGGATAGATCCTTAGCCAATGATTCATCTTAATTGGAGTCTCAGCTGGTTTACATCATAGCATGCTCGTTTTAGCAAGTAAATCTAATACATATTTATTCTGTGATAGAAGAATACTTTCACTCATTTGTGTCATTTCAATTCCAAGGAAATAACGAAGTTCACCAAAGTCTTTCATTTCAAATTTTGAAGTCAAGTGTCTCTTCAAAACCTTTATCTCTTATAGATCATCCCCCATAATTATCATGTCATCCACCTAAACTAACAGTACCACAATTTTCTCACCTAGATGCTTGATAAATAGAGTATGATCCATGTTACTCTATTTGTGTCCAAAGGTCCGCATTGTCGTGGTAAGCTTTTTGAACCATTTTCTTGGAGATTACTTTAATCCGTATAGAGATTTTCACAATCTACAAACTTGCCCATTGTTTGATCCCTTTAACTCTATTCCAGGAGGCACTTTCATATAAACTTCATCGTCTAAGTCTCCATTAAGAAACGCATTCTTTACGTTAAGCTGTTGTAGGGGCCAACTTTTATTAATTGCAAGTGACAAAATGACTCTGACTGTATTCATTTTTGCTACTGGTGCAAACGTTGCATCATAATCAATGCCATACTTCTGCGTGTATCCTTTCGCTACTAGACGTGCTTTATATCAATCTAAACTCCCATTAGTTTTTAGTTTAAGGGTGAATATCCACTTGCATCCAACAAGAGTATTCCCTTTAAGAAGTTGAACAAGGTCCCATGTGTGATTTTTTTGCAATGCTTCGAGTTATATATTTATAGCTTTAGCCCATTTAGGATCAAGTAATGCCTTATGTACGTTAGATGGTATAGCTATGCTAGCCACTTGTGCTAACGAGAAAGCATAGGGTTGACCATTTGAGAAAAGATAATTACAGATTGGATATTTATCCTTTACTTTTAGGTCAGGTTCATACTTTCTCCAAGGAACTCCTTTTGTAGTGCATTGTGAAACTCTACGATTGATACCATCATGGTCAACTGGCATGGGAATAGTAAATGTTGCAAGTCCAGTCCCTTTTTCATTTCCTTGCATATATGATAATTCATGGGAATCATTAAGTGAGTTTTCGGGATCAAGAGTTACTTGAGTGCTCTCTGTAAGTGATAGGAGATTCTGGGAAAGATCCTCAGCATTTGGTGTAGGTGTAGAGTGCATAGAGTCGTTAGGCAACTTAGACAAAAACTTATTACTATCATCCTATTTGATATTAAACTGATCTTGTAGCTGATCAAGTCTTCTAATTTCATTTTTTACTTCCATTTTCATCTTCTCTTCTTCTGTCCACCCTTCCCCCTGAAGAGAAGAACTTCCATTCTTGTAACATGATTTGAATTCTACAAATGAGACATCAAGAGTTGTATGCAGTTTACGCGAACAGGGATCATAGCACCGATATCTTTTTTGTAGGTTAGAGTAACCAACAAATACACACTTAATTGCACATAGATCTAGTTTACTTCAAAGATTTTTTGGGACATTAACATATGCAGCGCACCCAAAAATGCGATGTTCCAGATTCGAAACATGCGAAATTGTCAAAAAAATCTGTAATTTTTGAAGAGGGGTCTGGAAATCCAACACACTAAAGGGAGTTCGATTCATCAGATAGGCTGCAAATTTTAACTGCTTCACCACAATATGACAGTGGCATATTTGTGCCAAATAGAGATGCACATAATAATTTCATAATTTGCCTATTTCATCATTCTGCGAGGCCATTTTGTTGGGGCATATAAGAGCAAGATGTTTAGTGCCGAATTCCATATTCTTTCATAAAAACATTCATTTGACTATTAATAAATTCCGTTCCATTATCAAACTGAAGTACGTTGATCTTTTTGTTATACTGGATTTGCACCATTTTGAAAAAGTCTTGAAACACTAAACATGCATCACTTTTGTTACAAAGTAATGAGACCCATACCATCCTTATACATTCATCAATAAATGTAATAAAATAACAGGTATTAGATAATGCAGACACTTTTGCAGGACCTCAAATATCAAAGTGTATAACTATAGAAGGTTCACGACTTTTATTTAAACTTGGAAAATAAGGGACTTTATGACTCTTGGTAAATGTGTAAATTTCACAATGAAAATTCGAAACTTTAGACCTTTTAAACAAGTTTGGCCTTAATTTCTGAAGATATCCAATTAATAAAATGCCCTAGCCTCCTGTGCCATAGCCATATTTCTTCTTTAGCTTTATTTTCAACAATTACACTATTCACTCTACTTTTTATTTCATGTTGCAAATTTCGTATGTCTAGAACATAAAGGTTGCCTTGCCTAACACCGTAGCCAAGGATCTTTTGAGTTATAATGTCCTGAAATATACAATAAGAAGGCCAAAACATCACTATACATAATAATGTAGAAGTGATTTGACCAACAGATATCAAATTATGTTCAAGAGATGGAACAGGTAAAACTTTGTCTAGAGTAATATCTTTTGTCAGATGCATGTCCATTGTCCCTTAATACGTGATTCACCCCCATTAGCAGTAACTACATGAGGAAGTGCATGAGGTTGAATGCAAGTCAGGTTATCCACTTTGTTTGTCATATGATCTGTTGCTCCTATATCAATAATCCAAGAATTATCTGAAACAATCAAAAAATTTTTACTACACTTACTTTGTTGTACTACGTTCACTGTAGGCTTTGTATCTTCAAGTTCATTGGGAATAATTGCTGCTTCTTTAGTTGTAGTATTTGGTGCTTTAGTAGTAATTTTCTACCTCGGCTTCTGTGAGAAATCCCACTATTCAGGGTAGCCAATGATTTCATAACATTTATGTTTAGAATGTCCAGTCTCACCACAATTAGAGTAAACAAGAAAGTTAGACTTTCAGGGTTTGCTTTTCTAAGTGTTTTGTGAGGCCTCATTCATAAATAAAATAGTACTTTCTACCGATGCATGATTAATGTTCATCACTTGCCTTTGATGGTGTTCCTTTCTTACGTATGCATATGTGCTTTCCAAGTCAAGCTTCTATTCCTGTTGAAGCATCTCACCACGAACTTGATTGAATTCAAGATCCAAACCACTAAGGAATATATGAACACGAAGGTGGGTCATGGCAGAGTGCATCTGCACTACTACTTCAACTGATTTAGCTTGGCCTTTTGTTCGATGATCAATCTCTTGGAAGATATCTATAAGTTCATTATAGTAGACCGACAAAGACTTTCTATTCTATTTGGTAGTTAAAGACTTTTGATTCAGTTCAAAGATTATGCTTTTATTAATGCCGTCATAAAACGTTCGAAAGAGGACCTCCTATATCTCCTTTGCAGTAGGCAATCGGATAAAATGTTGCATCAGTGTTGGACTCATTGCTTCGATGAGCCAACTTTGTACTTTTTGATTTTTTGTTGTCCATGTTGCATACATTAGATCTTTGAGGCTGGGCTTCTTTGCGTCGCCTGTTAGATAACCTCCTTTGTTACAAGCAATAATGCATATTTCCGTAAGTTATGACTAGAGGGTATAATTCGTTTCATCAAGAATCAAAGTGACCGAGAATGATGCGTTATCCTGATTAATGCCAATGGAAGGTGTGATTTATGGAGTTCTAGTAGCCATGGTTCGAGTCAATGGCTAGTACAATGAATACGACTAATATGATAAGTAGAAGAAATGACTTTTTTGGTTAATGTTATGATACCATGTGAATTCTTAGTATTAGAAGAAATTCGAATATCTCTTTTATTCACTTTGAGAGCTACACGTATATATAGCTAATGTAAAGGTGCGGAGGTTACAACAAGCCACATAAATTCCTTTGTATCTCAACCAAGCAACCAAGGAACGTGGGATTCTATAAACAGAACAATAAAATCTAAAATATTTCTAATTGCTAACATATACATTCAAATAAAACCATCTACTATTTAGGGAGAATTAGAATTAAGAATCTAAAATTAAAAATATTTATTCTAAAGGATCTATTGCTATTGTTTTAATATAGATTACCACTGATTTTAAGTAAAACCCTTAAACTTAATGGTAACAAATCTTTTAAAGTAAATATTTTTAACTTTGGGTCCTTAAATCTAATTCTCTCCCACTAATTTAAGTATATCTCATATATGAATTTTTCTCTCTTTAAAATTTACAAAAAAATTATGTGGTTTAAGTTTGCAGCTTGCATATTGGCTTGTTAGAAAGCCATTGAAATCTCTTAGCATTTTTAAAGGTATTGATCATGTAGAGAGATGAATAACAAGTCTGAGTCTGAATCTTGCTAAGCATTTCTAAATATATTGATTAAGGTCTTAGTAGTATAATACAACTTAAATACATGTGTGTGTACATATATATATATATATATATATAAAGTTAATTTAATATATTAAAAAACTGTTTAAAAAATTACAATGCATCCTAGATGTCTTAAATTACATTAATAATTACTTCAAATATTTATTTGTTGTTGTAATTTTATGTAAATAAATTTTACATGAATGAGTCTTAATTTAAAATAAAAAACTAGTTTATTTTTAAATTTTGTTGAATAAATAAAAAATTATATTTAGATATAGTGTTTTATATCTTTACTATTAAATTTGTTTGATTGAAATATAACAAGTATATAATTCTTTAATAATAATATAATAATTATATAATTTAATTAAAGAATTATACAATTATTTATAAACATATAAGAAATTATAAATAAGTTAAATAAAATTGTTTTCATGGATTTTTAACAATTTGATAGAGAAAGATTTGAGTTTGTTAACTACTAAGTTATAAGTTTAAAGAATTAAAACAATAATTTTTTACAAATTCAAAAATAAGAATTAATTGAATGGATCAAGTCCAGATGAAAACAGCCCTAAATATGAAGTGAATCGCGATAGAATACAGCGGGGACGTTACATTGTAGCTGTCGTTGAGGTTGCTATGGAGTCGTTGTCGACAGCAGATTCCCTTTCTTACTGGGATTTCATCGTTGTGCTCTTTCTCCGTCCTCTCCTCGCCATCGGATTTGTTCTCTTCTTAATTTCTCTGGGTAATTTTTCTATGCTTTTTCTAGGTTTATCTCTCATTTCACAATAGAGTTCATGGAATTCTCATTACTCCCATCTTGTGCTACCAAATTTGGTTCAAATCCCTATATGAAAGTTCAAATTGATTAATTCTTCCATGGATTGGATTGTTGTAGGCTGGTTGTTGGCATGGAAACTAGTCCTAGTACATGTTCCTTTGGTGCAAGAGATTTTTGGTCTCAGAAAAAAACCTGTCCAATCTAAACCGCCAACTCGTCGTCTGTCTAAAATTTACAATACCATTAATGCACAAAAGTCCCTTTAGCTTCTGGATGGTAACTTTTCTCACTCTTGTCTGTTTTTCCCCCTTAAATACACTTGCCCGATTGTTACCCAAGTATGACATCGTATTGTTCACTTGATTACTGAACCCGGCAATGATTTGTACATAGTGCGGTTCCTCTTCAAGAGTCTATTTTATTGTATTGTGGTGCTACTACCATCACAACTGCTGGAGAAGTCATTTAATTTTTACGTACTTTAGTTAGATGTTAGTATAGTAAGAGTATCAGAATTTGCAGGGTTAAAACAGTTCTACCGATTTTATGCTATTGCTGAAAGGCCTGAAATGGATCTTATGCTCATTTTATAATTTATGTCGTGACTGTGGGCATCCTACTGTTGAAATCTAATTTTAATCCCCCATCAAGGGGGATCCTGTGCAAGATGACTATGATGATAAAATAACAAGATGCTAAGTCCGCTGTTATTAGAATAAAAAAATGAGATATTGTCTTGAAGATTCCAATGTATTTGGTTGTTAAATATTTTGATTTACTTTGGCAACTTAGTGTACTATTAACAAATTTTTTCTGATGTTTTAATTCCAACGTTGTAATTAGAACACTGGGGCTAAACCTCGTGCTACAAAAATAGGTGCAGAACTCCTTTTGTTGATGTTTGCTATCATAGCTCAAGCGTGAGACTAGAGATGAATAGAATTTTTCACTTATCCATCAGTGTAGAATTATTAACTCTAAAGCCATTGAAATCACTTTCTTCTCCTTCGGGGAAGGAGGGGTTTCTCACTGGAAAGTGCAAGGTTTAACCTTGCCTTGAATTTTATGATTAGGTGTCAGACAGGTTTCTGTTGGGGGTTTTGAGGACGATATGAACTCTCTTTCTTGGACTGATGTTCTAAATAGGCAGTTTACTGCATACATAGCATGGATAGCTAACCAATTCAGTTAAAGATGGGTTTTTGATGCAATCAAATAGAAAGGAGCAGCAGCAATGGTAATTCGTGTTATAATCCATTAGGTTTTAATGCGACCAGGATGGTTTGACTTGATTGTTTCTCTAGATCAGATGGTCTCTTATGTTTTGTTCTTATTCTTTTTGGGAAATGGGACGTGATTCAAGATTTGATGCATTACTGTGAAATGAAGATATAAAAATGATTCTGTATTCTAATGATTGCTTTCTTGGCATTGCAGATTCAACAATAGGAAGTACAGTGACACAATCATTGAAATAAATGAGAAAGCTTGAAATCACAGGCAACATGCCTCAAAAACATTTGGAGATTGGCAGATCATACCCCTTGTATGCAACTTGAGTAACTCCATCTAAGCTGTAAATGGTCGTACTCCGTAAAATGATCGCGGGGCTTGCATATCAAATTCAAGTAATGATTGATTATGGTTTTACCTCTATGAATGCTTATTAATCTTTTTTGTTGGAGATAAAGGATAAGACAGCATATAACACCATTGTAAGGCTATGTTTGGATGGATGCTCTTTGCATAATTTATACGATATATATTATATAATTATTATTTCATCTATCAAATTATCTTTTAAAAAATAAGAGTATAAAAATTATTTTTTATTTTATTTATCTATTATATATATATATTATTTATATCACTCAACCAAACATACTTTGTTATGAATAATTTTGTAATCAATTTAGACAACTTGGTCACGTTGACCATCTGAAAGAGTTTAAAGTTTGACTCGTAATCCAATACACAAATTAATAGGATGGTTAACTATATGTTGTGTATTATCAACAGAAGGTGGTAAATTGTCCTGAGCAGATACATATCCAAGACCCTTGACCCAAATAGATGCGTCTCGGGTTCCATACAAATTACTTTCTCAATACAATTTTTTTCTCAAATTCTTTAAAACTTCAAGTACCGATTCACTATAGTAGAATATTCATGTGATATTTTCTTAGATTTTGCATGTGTGACATATGTTCCCTCTATTTAGTTTACTTTCTTAAAAAAAAAGAAGTTGGAGGGAAAATTATATTGAAAAGATTGTGTTTCTTAACAAATTTAAAGCTGTTAAATGGTAATTGGCCGAAAAATAAAATAAAGCTGTTTGAAGGTATGTTGAGTCTCGAATTTAAACAGTGTCGTGATTCTTAAGAGGAAGTTGCGAGTCTTTGGCCTCCCTTTTTATTTTTCCTTGAAGGGGTAAGCTAATTATGCTATCAAAATGAGAAGGACAAAAAGGTTGGCCCTGACAGCTATGGCGGGTATAATGAATAATCTATGACTTGGCTTGAACGTTGGGATAAAATTAATAAATATGTTTATTTGTACATGTAAGTAGTATAAATATATGAGTAAATTACATTAATTTTCCAAAAGATTTAATTAAATTATATTTAATATATTTTTTAAAAAGTTACAGTTAGTTGTTTTAATATTTTGATATATATTACAAAAATTTTTCTTTCAAATTGTTTTTTCTGGTCAAAGATATTAACTTTTTATACAATACAATATTGTGATTTTATTCTTAATATAATTATAAAGACAATTAAGTTGATATTAAATTCTAATATAAAGTTTAATATTATTCTTAATATAATAATAAAGACAATTAATTATTTTATTTTTAAAAGAAACACATATTATATAAAAAGTTAACTTTATAAACCAACAAAAAATAGAGAAGAATCAAATAGAATTTTTAAAACAAGACAAGATTAGATATTATTTAGCCAAATCTTGAAGAAAATTAATATTATTTACTCTAAATATATTTGTTAAATTAATATAAATTTATCAAGCATTTGTGCGCTTGTTTTAACCTTTCATTTTTTTTTAAATTTTAAAAAAGGCACAAGGGTTTAGCAAGAACAGGCCGTTTGATTTGTGAATTGTTTTTTTGGATTTTTAAGAATTTTACTTAGAAATAATATATTCTCATATTAGATTCAAGTTTTAAAAAAATATTTTTGGGAACAATGTATTTTTAGGAATCCAAGATTCTTATAAAACCCTCATTTTCATTTTCGTGAGAGAGATGAAAATGTTTTTGATAAACACAAGTTCTTTTCTGTGTCAAAAAGAACCATAGAAAAGAAAAAAAAAGTAGAGGATGAGTCCACATGAGTAAGTCTCACTAGACTCTATCTCTTTTTACTTTCTTTCTTTACCAAATTCTCTCACAGAAGATTTGTTAGCATTTTTTATTTGTTAAAAGATTATTTTACTTATCTTTATTCTAATACACTCTCAAAAGTAATAAATAATAATGAATAAGAAATATAATATAATATATAAACAAATATATTAATTATAAAATTATAGAATATTATAAATTAACAAACACATAGATAAAAAATTAAAAAAAATGCTATACAAATATAATATAATAAATAGGACTTAAATTAATAAAAATAAGTATAAATAGAATACACTATTTAATATATATTAATTAATTAATTAATAAAATATCATAATCAGTAAAATAATATGTAAAATATTGGTTGGTGGATTTTGGAATAATTTTCAACTTAAAAAAAATGCAACAAAATATTTTTAAAAATATTTATAAAGCATTAAACGTGAGTATGTGATATTTTTAAAAAGATGATTATTGAAAATCACATTTCTAAAGGTCTTGTTTGACGTCAAGAATTAGGGTTGGAAATGAGATTTGGAATTGGGATCAAATCTAATAATTCCAAATTTTTTGTTTGGTTTATTTTTTAGAATTACATTTCCAATTCATCCACCAGTTTCACAAAATTAAAAAACAACTAGTGAAAGGCAATTTTAATATTTACTCTCAAACTAAAGAGATTACACTTTCAAAATTACAAATTAAAGTTGACACTGTATACCCACTTGGTCACAATCCTGAATGTCAAAATTGACAGAGGAGGCTAATGGAAGCCTTGCCCCTTGCGATTTTAGTAAGATTTTGATATTGTTCTAAAAAATAATAAAATTTGTATATAAATTTCTATAAAATTATGTATTTTTTCAAATTTTTTATACCATATACTTTAATCTTTGATATTTTGATTAACAACCAGTACCATCATCATTACCTTTGCTTTTTCATGTCCATAAAACTGTTCCATATTACTATGCTTTTTCTTTATGTAGGAGAAATTCTTTTTTCTTAAAAAAAGAAATTATCACGATGAGTTTTGAAAATTTTTTCAAGGATTGTTACTTCCCCGATTGTAAACGTGCAGGAATCAGGTGGATCCTTACCTACGTACCATCCAATCGGTGGTAGTTGGTTTTTTTTCTTTTTCTAAACATTGCTATATCATCCCTTATCTTCCTCTGGTTCAAGTCCTTCATATGCTGCATTTCTTTTAGACGTATTTGCTGAAATTCTTCTAATTACAAATCACTGGATTTCCTATTGTAAAAACGAATTAAGTTATATCATCAAAGGAAAATATTTTTAAAAAACTAAAATTATATGTATGTATACTAATTATTATTTTAATACCTATTACTCATCCAAACAATAAAATTGGAATTAAATTTGAAATTGCAATTTTATATTCTAATCCTTCCATGACCCAAATATAAATTTAAAAATTCTAAATCAATTATCATTTTTATAGAATTAAAATTGTAATCATAGTTCTTCATTTTAATTTCAATTCTTGACGCTAAACGAATGTGGAAAATTCTCCCAACCAAACGCAATTCATTGGTCACCTGTTTTAATCATTGAAGTAAATTTAATCCCCACCTTTTTCCTTTTGTAATTTAACTTTCGGCTTACTTCCTAAATTTTTTGAACCTCGATTATTATTTTTTAAATAATACTTAAATTATGGGGTAAAGGGAGAGTTCTGCTGGACACGCGGAAGTATTCTTGAAAGAGACTCAGAGGCGCCAATAAGGCAAATTTGTGTTCCCGAGTCTGAATTGTATGCTTATGGCAACTTTATTGCTTCCGCCTGATCCCAAAATCCCTTTCGCAGCTTCCACGCCTAACAGTTATGGTTTCAGCACACGGAAGCACCCACCTACTGTTACTTGCTCATTGAACAAAACTTCTCACCATTTTAATTTGAATTCAGAAGATGACTTCGAGGTTAGTCGCAGTGACTGCACTGTATCTGACAGTCGCCAGATGCAAGCTCAAACTGTGAAATTGAACCCTTTGAAGATAGATGGATTGATTACAAACAAGCTTGTCGTTTGTCGCTTCAAGAATCGCGAGTCCTTCGACAATGCCCATAAGGTATTTGAACATATTCCGAACCGAACTTCACCCAGCTATGCTGCTCTGATTGGGTCATATTGCCGGTTGGAGAGGTGGAAGGAACTGTTTACGGTGTTTGGTTCAATGATTGACGAGGGTATACTACCTGATAAATATCTTGTACCTACCATTCTAAAAGCTTGTTCTTCGACGCAGTTGTTAAGGAGAGGTAAGATGATACATGGGTTTGTAACAAGAAAAGAGTTGGAATCTGATGTTTTTATTGGTAATGCACTAATTCATTTTTATTCAAGTTGTGGGGATTTGAGATCTTCCATAAATGTTTTCGACACAATGAAGGTTAGAGATATAGTTTCATGGACTGCCCTGGTTTCAGCTTATTTGGGCGAAGGTCTGTTGGATGATGCCAAAGAAATTTTCAACTCCATGCAGCTGAGGGGAGTCAAGCCTGATCTGGTCTTTTGGAATGCACTCATATCTGGCTTTGCACGGAATGGAGAGATTGCATTAGCTCTAAAGTCATTGGAAGATATGCAAGAAAAAGGGTTAAAACCCCAGGTTAACACTTGGAATGGAATTATTTCTGGCAGTGTTCAAAATGGATTCTTCGAAGATGCTTTAGATGTATTGCATGATATGTTGTGTTTCCCTGAGAAGCCAAATTCTGTTACAATTGCTAGCATCCTTCCTGCTTGTGCGGGCTTGAAAGATCTAGATTTAGGCAGAGCATTTCATGGATATGCTCTTAGACACGAGCTTGGTGAGAACTATCATGTGGAAGGATCATTGATTGGCATGTATGCTAGATGTCAAAAAATTGAATACGCCGAGAAAGTATTCAGTGAGGCAGAAAACAAAAACACTTCCGTGTGGAATGAGATGATTGCAGCTTGTGTTGATGAGGGGAAAGTGGAGAAAGCAATGGAACTTCTTAGATTAATGCAAAATGAGGGGCTGAAACCTGACTTAATAACTTATAACATATTGCTTGCGGGGCATGCAAGATACAAACAGAAAAATGAAATTCATAAGTTGCTGTCTGAGATGGATCGGATGGCATTGCAGCCAAATATTATATCATGGAACGTCCTAATTTCTGGCTTTCAACAATCTGGCCTCAGTTATGAAGCTTTAAAAGTGTTCCAGAACTTGCAATCTCATGTTTGCCCTCCAATGGTGAGACGGTCAACTCAAACAAACTCCATTACTATCGCTAGTGCTCTTGCGGCTTGTGCTGATTTAAATTTATGGCGTCAAGGAAAGGAAATCCATGGATACACTTTGAGAAACAGTTTTGAGTCCAACATATATGTGTCAAGTGCTTTGGTTGACATGTATATGAAGAGTGAAGATGTGGAATCAGCAACTAAAATATTTAGCAGAACTGTGGATAGAAACACAATTTCTTGGAATAATTTGATTGCAGGCTGTGTCAAGAACAGACAGCTGGAAATGGCGCTGAAACTATTTTATGAGATGCTGGCGGAAGGCCACAAGCCGAGCGCAATTACATTTCTCATACTTCTGCCTGCCTGCGGCGATTTGGTGGCTATGACATTAGGGGGACAACTACATGCCTATCTTGTAAAAAGCCAATTTCAAGAACTCAACAATAACCTTGCAAGTGCACTGGCAGGCATGTATGCTAAATGTGGTAATATTGAGGAGGCCAAGCATGATTCCAGATGATGTCACTTTCTGGAATATGTCCATTCGCACAATGGACTGCCTTGCCCAAAAATGTTTTTTCATGAATATCAATTGAATAAAAGGGATTTTTTTTTTGGGAGTTCTTTCATTCTGTGATCACTGATTAGTATAGCTTATTGGAAGATGGATTTTATTAGATAGGGAATAAGTGTCAGAAAACTGCTAATTTGGGATGTCAAACGCGCCCGGCGAGCATTGGGATGCTGCTAATTTATTGTTGGAGTCAGTGAGTCTCACCAGGCTCCAATTATAAAGGTGGGAATTTGTGAATTTATCAGAAAAAGTTCAAATACAACCTCTTAAATTCGAATATAACCATGTGAACACGTAAATAACTTCCGTAAATAAAAATTCCCTCCTCCATCGATTTTGGGCGCCGGGGGTTTGGGGGGGGGCGGGCGCGGAAGAGTTCCTCCGGACTTCCTAAGTGATGCGGTTGACTGTTGTCTTTTAAACTAGCGTGCCAGCTACTCGCAAAAGGGCTGGAAGTTTTTGGGTCAGCGCAAAAGGGACTGAAATGAGTATGTTTGAATTGTTAGTCTAGCTGTGTATTTAACAGACAGATCTACATTCAAAGAAGAAAGGAAGATATTCAAATTTCATTTACTTAGTCCATATTGCCTCTTGGCTTTTTTAAATCTTAAAAAGCATGATGAATTGAAGAGGGGAAGGATAGATGTCTATAATAATTTGAATTTTAAAAAAAAAATCTTAAAAGAAGAACCGATTCTGGATCTGGTCAAAATGTATTGCACAACAATCTCATCAACCCGTGGTATATGCTTTATCACATGAATATTTCTAGAATGTTGATTTCAAGTATCTTTCTCTTCTCGATTCGGGGAATGAAACAAAAATTGCAGAGCACTTGGCCAAGACAACTAGTTAAGTCCACTACAGCAACCAGGAGTAATATATAAAAATATTGAATGACAGAAGCATTTCAAGTTGACACGAATGATATTAATATCAGGTCGGCAAATGGAAGTGACTTACTGCATAAAGGAGTAAGCATGTTCAAGGAATTATCTTTCATCTATTCCAGCTGCTGCTGCTGGCTGTTCCTTGGACTTGTCAGGAGTCACTGTAGCTTTCTTGTTGCCAGGCCCTAATGAAACCTTGACCCGTGCTGGCCTTAAAAGTCGATCTCTATGCAAAAAACCACGTCTGGATTCTTGAATGATAATCCCCTCTTTGTACTCTTGGGACTCCTCACGTGCAATGGCTTCATGTAGCTACAACAACAAGAATCCAATAGAACAAATTAAACGGCTACGGATGCCACTTTTTTTAAGCTTATTTGCTTCTCATCAATTATGCTTTCTAAATGCAGAAAAAATGCCCCCGTAGTAGTTTCATGACATGAACTCATGGTGAATGCTCCTTTAAGAGAGGCAACAAGTAAGGCATGGAGAAGGGATGTTGGTAAAGGCAGTAGGAAGGCGCAGAACGACTTTTGTCCCAGTAAACATGTTGCTCAGAAGAAAATTGAAACTCCATCTACCTATGGGCAAGCATGGCTTCCTGCCTCAATGCAGAAGCAGCAGAAAATGGAGCTGCTTTTGCATTGGGCATACCTGGATTACCTGCTTTTGAATATAAAATTACATAAATGACCTTATTATTCCGCACAACAACAAAATCATCTCATTATCATTACTCAAATATTTTATCTGTTAGTATTTCTGTATCTTCTTGATAATTTAATATTGAAAAGTGATTTTCCCTCACAATACCCTATAACTTAAGTCACAGCAATTTAAGATGCCATTCTCAAAAATATAATTGATGCGTCCAAAATCAATTTTTGCAAAAGTGTTTCTCTTCAAAATCTAAAATCCACAGCAATTCCAAACACACAGTAACATCTAATGGAATTGTTTGGTTTTTAATTCATTAAATCAACAATTGTTGCAAGGTCAGATCACATTCATAGTGTGCCTCATAACCTAATCACCAAAAAGTAGCTGATGATACAGATAAATATAGCAAACCCAACCACTCCAGCAAGCCAATTATAAATGTATCATAGTTGCAGGCTTGCAGCTAAACTAACAAGCAAAGCATTGCTCCCATTCTTTCACTTATATGTTAATTTGACCTCTAACTCACTGAAATACACAAGCCAATAAAATTACGATAGAAAAGATTCCTGTATCAGATACTGGATGTAAAATTCTGTTCATTTCTTTTCCTCGTTTTAATTTTCATCCCCCCCCCCCCCCCCAAGCAAGATAAAACACAGCAAGATTGCATGAAATTGCATGCAAGTTTAACCACTCTCAGTAACATGGATGAAATTATTTCAAACGCAGGCAGAAATGAAGTTAATTCATATATAAGATCAACAGAGATTTTTTTCAGACTTTACTTACCAAGGGATCAAAATGCTTGCCCACCGTTGCTACCACAGCAACATGATGACTCCTCAAAATCTCTACAAACTGCTTGTAAATACCTCGATAACTAGCATCAATCTTTTTCTCTTTCTCTGTTGCTGGTTTAATTTGTTGTTTGACTCTCTCAAAATTGTCCACCATCAGCAAAAGTTTTTTAATGACTTCTTCTTGGGCATTGGACTGTATGTTAAGTTTTTCTTTCTCAAACCTTTTCCTAAAATTATCAAAATCTGCTTGCAAATGAAGATATTTCTCCTTTGAAGCAACTTTCTCAGCTGATAAAGTCGACACTCTTTGAATCAGTTCATCCTTTTGATTTGCCACCAATTGTATCCTCATTTCAATATGAGATACAGTCTTTTCATCTCCATCAAGGCTTGCTTCCTTGTATGCTCCAATGAGGGCCATTAAGCTGGATTGGGATATTTTATCTTCTTCATTATCTGTCAATTTGACATCATTCTGAGTGTCCTCATTTTCATCATTTGTCTGAGGAGACCAGAGTCAGAGAGATGATTTAGCTTGGGATTTATGACAGGATCAACTACTGATACAAAACCAATCTATGGCAGTTTGAAGTTAATAATGAGAACTAATAATTCTGACACACATGCAAAATATATTACTTTAAATAAGGAAAAACAAGAGATTAACAAACAAAAAAATAACTGGGAAAAAAGTATCTGTCTTCTTCAAGTTTATCTTATTAATGACATTATGATATCAATATCAGACAGGTACATGATAGTAAAAGGGTAAAAAAATATGGAAGATAATAAAGCATTATTACTATAAAGGGTAGCAAGATAAATAGTATCATTTCATAGCTGCAAATTTCAAAAAAAAAAAATATATATATAACCCAGTGCTGATTTACAAACCAATGAATCAGAAACAAAAATGCTTTATTATCTGGCCAAAGCACACTATCAATACATACTGAGTGGCATTGCCCCTTACTCATACAATGGGATTAGGGTGATGTCAGTCAATATATAAGTTTAGAGTTTTCCATATGCCTAGAAGTTTAGAGCCCATATATATTGAAGATAAGATTCATGATTATAAACTTGAATTTCATTCACATTACAAAGAAGAAACAGATCTCCAGAAAAAGTAGTGTTTCAGGTAAGAGTCAAAACCCTCAATTTATGGTCACTAATAAATATTACCTAATCCAAAAGTCCGGAAACTTCCTCACTGCTTCAAAGGCACTGCTATTAGTTAGAAAATAGAAACTTAGAATATCAATTACCAAGGGATATTTACTTGCAAGTTTACAAGAGAAATATCAAAACATTCACAATTTTGTCCAGAGTCCAAATCTGCTTACTTGTCTATTACAACTTCATCTTCATCATTCATTGCTTTCTGTTATAAGTTAAAACTCTCTGTTACACCATCATCTTCATTTTTCCACGCTTTCTATCAAAAAGGTGAGGCCCTAAAGAACTACAACACTTCTTGCTAATACAAATCAGTGTTAGAGATAATTACAAATACCATTTATGTACCTCCTCCTAAAAGCTTAAGATTTTGGGATGAAATTGATCTTAACAGGGTAAGAGATCCTCTTGAAACTGTCTAGAGTTTAATTCTTACTGCCCCCATTCTTCTGAGAAAACTAAATTTTTCAGCACAAGATACGATCTAGACTCCACATCCCTGTTCTCCAAAGAACTTTTGCCTAAAGAGACGTGTTAGAGATAATGATAATCATTCCTAAGCTTTTTTTTAAGTAGTTCAAGCTTTTGGGACAAAATGGATCTTAACACTGAGTACATCTACGAGGAGCTTTCATTTAATCCCATTTTAGACTTAGCTAATACATATTGAAATTCCGCACAACGGCATATTTTGCTTTCACTCTGGTTGTTACTTATTAGCACACTATCTTTCAAGGGGTCTAGACCAACACCAGATGATTAAATTACAATTTCTTATTTCAGAAATTGATAACAAGTAGGTTGTCTTCGGGACCAGAAACCTTCAGAGTCAAAACTTTTTACCTAGACTAATGGCAAAATCAATTTATATGCAACTAGCTAAATAAAATGATCAACAAAAGAATTATACAACTACTTTCAAGTAGCAAAAAGCCACATAATTAGTAGGGTCGGGTGGATAAGTTTTAAGAGAAAACGTACATTTGGACTAGAATCTTCCGCAGCGAGGTAGGACTTGAAGATATTCCCTCGATTAGCACTGCAAAACGGGAAGAACCTGCTTGAAAACCCAAACATAGGCTTGCACGCAAAAATGGAGCGACGAAGGTGTGGATAGGAAAAAGATGGAAAAGGTCTGATATTGGGTTCTAGGGTTTTGAAGGGCTTCAAAAACAAGGATGCAGAACAAGGACAGGAAACCAAGAGAGGTTGACTAGAAACAAAGGCAGCCATTGAAATGGCTATATGCAGTTAGCGATGTTAAAGAGACAAGAGTTGGAAGCTAGAGAGGGTAGCCCTTAATTAGGTATACGAATATGATGGGCTTTCTTTCCTTTCTCTTATTTAATTCTCATTTCTGAGCAAGCAACCAACGCAATTTTCTGAGCAAGAGTGAGATGAGCTTCAGCAGATTTTTCTGCAGTTTGGGAGAGAAGTGGCTTGCGGGGGACTTCCTTCGCGGGTGTTGCAGAAACCAGAAAGTCGTATACGCACATAACCGACACACACTCGTTTGTTATGGTTAAAATGTTTTATTTTAAATATATTTTTTATCTTACAAATATATATTATTTTGTTATTTATGAATAAAAATTTTATTTTTTAAAAAAAATTGAAATTTTGAAAGTTTATACGCAATTTATTCTCTAGTCCTTCATATAAAATATAAAATATTATGTAAATTTAATTAATAAGTTATGTATTATATTTTATATATTTATAATTTTTATAAATAAATTTTATTGTAAAGTTAATTACCATAAAAAGATAAGAATAAAAGTGCTAATTATATATATATATATATATATATCCCTATCAATCTTGTTATGTGTGATAATATTTTTTATTTTTTATTTTTTTGGCTTTATCATATAATACTTTTTTGTCTAGAATATATTATAGATTCTTATATCAAATATCATCTTCTTATTATTATGTAACAATATATTAAACATTGTCATCTAATTTAAAAATCAAAAATTTTATGATATATAACATGACAAAATAAAAAAAATCATCGTATAACAAATACCTCCAAAAGTATATTTTCACCTCGAAATTACAAGATAACCGGCGGCTGACTCACGGAACTACTAATATAATATAGTTATTTGTATGAACTTTCAATTAAAAAACAGTATAAACATCTTATTTGAAACAATTTTAAAAGCATATTCAAATATTCAATATTTAAAAACCAATTCTAACAACTTGTACCTAAAAATACAAACAACTAATCATAATATCGAAATTTATGAATTGTGTTTGTAAATTCATGTGTTGATAAGCAATTAATCGTAACATCTAAATTCATGAACTATAAATAACGCAAGAGGTTAGATATAAAGAAGCAAAATCAAGTTATATTTTCTTACAAAAAAAAAATTTATATTTGGAAATACAATTGTAATGCAAATCGAAATCAGATGAAAAATAAAATAAAGGCACCAGCAAGACCGAAAGGGACACTAAATCTTATAGCTCATTCGTTAATAATGAACCCGGGTGGAAAGGAAAAAACACGTGGGAAGCAATCCAAATGAAAAACTTAGAAGACTAAAATGAAATCGATTGCTAACTAAAACAATAAATAAGAATGATTAAATGTCCATTTCAATTGTAGACAATCTCTTCGTAATCAAAATTAGTAGTAGTGTTGCATATGTTTTCATCTTTTGCATATTAAGTTTTTTTAGGAGCATTTTTCTTCTTACTCTTAAAATTGTAGCATATGGTTGACCATAGTTGACAACAGGTTTCAAATATACAACCCGACATATGATTAAAAAAAATTATTGTTGAATTTTATTTATTATTATTGCAAAAAAAAAAAAGCAATCTATGAATTTTATTTCGTTCAAATATTAAACATCGAGAGTTTCTGCATTAAATTTATGTTTCATTTATATTGTATATAATGTGATAAAATAGCATTTAAAAGTTAAATAACAATAACCTCATAATATTATGAATAATTGAAACAAGAATTTTTTATATATAAAAAATTAAGATAAAAATAAGACATATCAGTTAGATGATTACTCAAACAAATTAAATGGTTTAAACTATTAAGATACAATCTGATGTTATGCTAAATGACATGATAATATACTATAGTTTATCCGAAAATTTTAACAGTGCATGGTCTCCTATAATTAGATTTCATATGTCAATTCAGATGAAACCAAGTCAACCTGCACTAATGCTTTGTTTTTTTGGTACATTCACTAATTCTCATATGTAAACATCATTCATGATAAAACTTTATAACATCCTTTAATCCATATAATTAATTCCACCTAATGAAAAAAAGACTTCTTGTTGTTATTATTATCATCGTAGTACATCCACTAATTCTTAAATTTACTAACTAGAAGTTAGAACCATGGGATACACTTACCGAACATTAACTAAACATTTTTTGCAGACAAATATTACTCGAGTCAAGACTGAATCAGCCCCAAAAAAGAAAAAAGACCAAAAAAAAAAATATAGTAGCAAAAATTATTGAAAGCGAACGAGGCGAGAAGAATAGAAAACTTGTGAGTGAAATATTACACAGCGTGTCAGATATTGACATCATACATTGTTATAAAGTTTGAAGTTCCAAGTCACCGAAAAAATCTGGCCCAAACAGAAAAGTCAGCCAAAAAAAAAAAAGAAGTTTCAACAAAACCCGAAAAAAAAAAAGAAATAGATATTACTACCAAGGTCAAACGAGTAGTCAGCTGCCTGCCTGAATTACCTGCACGAAAGGCAGTCAAAGTTACACAAAAATTAACAGAAACATGAATTTCAGCACCATATGGGCGGTGATATGTCATTAAAAATGTTAAAATAATCAAACAACTGGGAGTTCGAACTCTACATTCCTGAGCCCATATCATAATCAAGCAACAGCTACAATCATTTATCGGAGGTGAGAATTACATATAGTCATCCATAGCCGTTCAATTTCATGCTGTCAGAAGCTCCATTTTTGTTCTCCCTCACAATGTATCAACAATCAATATATGCATTTTTTAACCCATTATTCACACCTGCAACCACTTGGGCTCACCTCAGGTTGTCTTACACTTGTGCTAGTTCTGGACATAATTTAGACAAGACCACCTAATGTTCTAATTTAATATACTTGTTCTCAACTCAGACCGACAGCAAACAGGCAGTTAATAAACAAATATCCAGTACTCTTGAATTTGGATAATTGGATCAATTATCCATACCTGTATGAATGTTATCAAATTCGTCTACAACTTGGGTAGAACACCCCTTCCATCATTAAAAAAAGGGTGAATGCTTATTTTAGACAGTGCAAAAAATCCAGAGAGGATAAAAATAATCATTCCTAAAGTATAAAATTTGTCAATAAAGCGAAAATAGCTGATTATATAACTTGACTACTTTCTAATGACGAGTCCAACCCACTCAGATATAAGCATACCTGTACAGCTACTTATATGTGCTGGACAGGACACAAGTACTGCTTCACAAACGAGAAGCCTCAACTGCCCAAGCTCATTGGCGTTGGAGATCAAGCCAAGCGAGCAATTTTTAGGTTGAAGAGTGATCCAGTGGCTTGTCAATGCCTTCAGTCTCATTGCAGCCGTTACTACCTTCATCTCCTGTGCACCCAGCAGCATGCGAACCACTTTCAACAGGTTGTTCCAATTGAATAAGCTTACCAAATAGCTGAATTGAACTAGCACCATGTTTTGTTAAGTTGCAGCTCTGTGTCCCAGCAAATTCTGTGCCAAAGCAATGCAAACTACTCTGGCTATCTGGGGACAGGTTATCAGATTGAGAACTGTCAATGTTTAGCTCCGTTGACACAGTTTTCATCTTTGGCACCATGTTCCCAAAGGTATTACCAACATACAGATGAGAATTATCACTTTCAAAGTTGGAAAAACTTGATACAGAAGATTGATCATGCCTGGCTCCCTGCATGCCAGCAGGAAAAGTATTGTAACTCAACAATGATTGATTCAACTGCCCCATTGTTGAATTAGTGAATCCTGTCATAGAAAAGAAGGGATCTCCCTCTCTATCAGTTGCCACCCCACAAAACTGAGCAGCTCTAAACCTTTTTGCAGGAGGGAATGCTGCATTAGGGGGAGATATGGGGGAAACAAGTTCGACCTCCCAGGGGCTGACTCGCTTTGCATTCTGCAAGACTTCAGGTTCATCCCACATAACCTATGATATAGAAATCAGAAACCGTATAAGAAGCGAATATCAGTCATATGAGGTAGATAATAACTTCTACTACTACATCTTTTGTAACAAAACATTTTATCAAAGATTCTCACAACCGACATAATATTAAGATTGATTTATAAGAGAAAATAAGGAAAACAATCCAGCCAACCTAAAAGTTTACCCTATGTAACTGCTAACATAGAATAGACACACGAATAGAGGGATTTCCTATAACACTGAGAATTTAACATGATGCAATTGTGCAAAGTATAAATCAAAGCCAGTGTCTCAACCCCCCAGGTTTTGAGAAATTATCCAACTTTTTTTTTTACTGGTTTCTAATCCAGATGAACTTGAAAAGCATAAGGAGAGGCTAGGCTCCAGTGCATGTTACGTAATTTTCTGAATTTAAAGGAAGATAAGTATGATACCAATAGATTAAGGGGCTAACAAGGTAAATAAGAGAGATTTTCCTCCTTTCTCTACTTATCTTCAATACATCAAAATAAAAGCACAGCCTTTCTCTTCCAGATCCACTCATGAGAGAACTTCCAACAATTACTTAACTAACATAGTATAAATAACTCAAAAAAGAATTTCAACCTAATTTTGCAAAGATAAATCCATAAATATTAATGTGTTGCCATAATTACAAAAAAATTATATGCCCATCATGATGGCATATATAAACTAGAAGTTGACCGTACAGAAAGTAATCTCTGGTAACTTCAAAACACAAATAGAAACAGAAACACAATTTTAGTGGCCTTTAATTTAATTCGGGGTAGTGGTATGTGCCACCACTCATCATTTTTCTTCTCAGTAAAATTGTCTTACTGTTCACCCAGTGCTCTCTGAGTCTAATGTAATTACATCCGTTGAGATCCCCAAACAATGTGCAAAACAAGTTCCACATAATAGAACTGCCAATCTTCCCCGTACAGAAGACTATTGACATCTCTCCATGCATTTACAAGATATAAGCAAAAGACAAATTACCTTAAACCTTCTTCCATGTTTGGGTGCTGAAAAAAGAGTCACACTTCTTTTCTCATATTTCACCCATCACTGTAGACTGTAATTTTTCTTCTGTAACGCTTACATACTATCATTTTGAAAGCAACATTAAACACAGTATCAAATTTCATTCCAATATTGAAAACTGACCCCAACCAATAGCAACTAGGTTTCAGTACACATTTGATGTTTTATAAACAACAGATGCTAATGGGAGAACATAATTTTATGATAATGAGATGAAAATTGAGATTCCATTACAGACCAGGAAATATAGACTTCTCAAGCCTAAACGTTTCGCAAGCAAATGCACACTTTAAGCTAGTTAGCTCTTAGTGTTGATTTAAAACTCCAGAGCTTCATGCCTCCAATTCTTTCTTTCTTTATTTATAGAATTCACCAAAGAAAGGCTTGGTGTAATCCCTCATTCACAAGTTTCAGCTCCTCAAAATGCACCTAATCTGGAATCCCACACGTTACCTAGCTTTCAAGTATACACAAACGGCAAAAGAATTGTGCAGGAATACCTGAAGCATACGCCAAGGAGAACCCCGCCAAAGCCCATTATCAGGAGCAGATGCAGAAGATACCGTCCCCTGAAACCATGTCATCCTTGACGAATCCTCTGTCTCCATTGCCATTTTGACTCTCATTCCGGAAGTCCATGGGACATTCCAAGCTTCCTCCACAACTTCCGCTTTCACCACAAAGTCCGACCAGCCCACCCTTGGATAATACACAACCTCAAATGGCATATTTTGTGCTGCCAGTTCTGCTGCATCAGCAACTTCCTTAGCTGACAATTTCCCCTTCCCGTTCCTTGAAAACCCTTCTTTCCCTCTGGAACCCATACAGCCCTCTTCCTGCTGCTCCCCCTCAGGCTTAGTTCTCACCCCACCAAGCTGGGAACACCATATGGCGCAATCGCCACCACTTCCTGCAGTATATCGCACAGCTCTGCGAATCCCAACGAACATCTGCCCTCTGGAATTCTTCATGAAAACCACGGAATCGCCAGCAACCAACTTCTTGTGATTGACAAACTTACTCCAGCCAGTAGTGAGCAAGTGCCGCCTCGGCGTGCCCCGATAAATGTGGCGAAAATCCCAGACGCTGCCGTGAACATCAGTCACGAACAATGTCTGGGTGGGTCGGTCGACCTGGAAGTTCAGCGGCGGGAAGATGGAGTCAGCACAGTACCTTGGAACAGAAAATCCACCGCCATTGTTGGCGTCAGAAGGCGTCAGAATCTTCGCAAACGACACGATCTTGTCATCGTCCGCCGCTTCCACAGAATTGGCGAATTGATCAAAGTTGTGATCCCTCAAAGGATGGAGCAGAAGCTTAGCAAATACCTCATCAGTGACAGGATCAGCAAGAAATTGAACACCGGAGACGCGACAGGCAATGAAGGGCTTGCCGAAGATTTGACGGTTAAGGTATTGAGGAAATGAAGAGGCGTGCTCGATATGGCCCTGAGGGAAGTAATAAACCCTAGAATGCAGAGCAGGGATTTGAACGGATGCACCGGCGCATGCTCGCCAGATTCTAGAGTCGAGACGGCAACACTGCGCCGGCGTCGGATGAACTTGCCGTGACTTTGGAGGACGCATGGTTCAGAGAAGGGAAGAGACAGAATGGGGAATAGGAATTAGTTCTAGGGACAAAGAACAAATAAGGGTTTCGTTAGGGTTTATAGACATAAGGGAAAGAGCGAAGAGTTAGAGTGTGACTAAGACTGTGTGTGCCTCTCTCTCCTAAAACCGTTGTGTCCGATTGCGTCGAACCCAGAGGAGAGAGAGAGAGAGAGAGAAAGACGCATTGGGGTCGGAAAGCAAACAGGCACGGAAGCAGTTGCACGGTGGGTAATTAAATAATGCCCTCTAATTCCTCCATAATTACAGTTTTGGCCGCGACAGCTTAACTACATTAGAATCTGCACCTGTGGGGGCCATCACCACTCACACTCAATAGAGGGGCGTTCCCTGTTCGCTTCATTTCTCACCATCCCCGTCCAATAATAATTGAACTTATCACTCAACTATAAGTTTGTTGTCCCATAATTTCCCCGCCAGAGTTCAATGGATGTATATATAATTCTTTCAATCCATGTAATTTTATTAAATTTATAATTTTATTCTTATAATTTAAAAATCTTTAATTGAGTCCTTGTAATTTAAATTTTTTTAATTTAATTTTCACTATTAAATTTTATTAATATTACTAATTATATATATCATCTTAATATTTTGAATATATATGATTTATGCCAATAATAAAAATAAAAGTAAATAATAAAATAAAACGATCTCCCATATATATAGTATATAACGTAATTTATATTAAGTGACCTAAGTAAATTAATTTAATCATATCAACAAAATTTAATAAAATATTTACAAAAATATGACAGTAGAAATTAAATTAAATTTTTTTAATTATAAAGAGATAATTACAAATTTTTAAATTATAAGAATTAAAAATATAATTTAACCACTTTATTTTTGTTCATGTAACAGTTTCTTCAATCAATAATTGATCTAATGCTTATCATTGGATAAAAAGTTATAATAATCAGTTAAGACACAATTTTTTTTTTTTTATTTAACTTCCTTTAATCCAAGTACCACATTTCAACTATAATTTAACTTCATATCTAAATCTTTTAAACCTTTTAACATGAGACAATTGCTATCATGCCTTGACCAACATGTTCAAATTCACATTTTTTTAAATTTCATTATGAAGTTATATGCAACCTTTTTTTGAAGTTAAACAAAGGAACAAAATACTTTTAAAAATAATATTGGTTTATTTTATTAAAACTATAGCTTATTAAAAATGTATTTATTTGATTTTTATTTTAAGGCTATATTTTTTTTATAAAACCTATAAATTTAATTTAATCTAAATTTAAAACGTAAGTATTAATATAAATTTAATATTTATTATATCATAAGTAATAAATAGAAGAGTATTTTAAAACATTATATAATTATAACTTATCTTTTATTGTAAAGGAGATCATTATAATTTATCTTTTAATTTTAAAAGAAGAAAATGTAATTTTAAAAAATTTTGTATAATTTATCTTTTGGGAAAAAAAGATGGAGCTATTAAATTAGAGTTCATTGAATGAGATGAGATGGAACCCAAAATACAAAAGAGAGCAAGTGTTGCTTAAAATTAGACAATTCAGTGAAGATGTAACTTTAATAAATAGAGTGCGCGTCATAAAAAAGGAAAAATAATAAAATCAGCAGCACCATCCCAGATTCACAGTACTCTAAAAGCAGAGCAAGATATCGGCGTAGCAAGATTTTGAGTGCATTATTCTCTACACTTCTAAAGAACTTTCAATCACATGATTTTTTTTGTTCAAATATGTAAAATTTTTTAAAATTATAAAATGATTAAAATGTTTTAAAAAATAGTATTAATTTTTTATTAAAAGTATAACTTATAAAGAATATATTTTTCAAAAAAATTATTTCGATGTTATTTATTTTATATTAAAATTATAAATTTATGTTATTTTAAAATTTTTATTGAGCAATATTTATATTTATTTAATATATATATTATTGTTATTGAAATTAAATATTCTTTTAATTAGTTAATCTCAAAATAAATAAAGTAAGTTACATGCTTATCCATTATTGAAGCTTATGGTATATCTTTTGACTCTATAAAAAACAGTGTAATTTAAACATCACAAATATTTTCGGTTCGAAGAAATAGCAAGACCCCAAAATAATCTCACTCAAGTGATAACACAAGGTGGCAATGGCATTTAATTGGACAGAAAAAGAGGGACCATATAAAAAGTTTCAGAGAGTCAGTGATAATGATGAAAGCGTGCACCACAAAGTCAACGAATCAAGGGTTGAGAATTTGAGACTTGGGGGTATATATGTCTCACTCTGTTACTGCTGCACGTTGACGGTCCCTCGTGGGCCCTGCCTATATATATATATATATATATATATGTATATATGTATGAATTATGAATAATGACGGGTCAGGGTCAGGGTCAGGGTGGGTCAGGCAGTTAGAGATTGAAAAACAAGAGATACGGTGAAATTGAATTACAATTTTGAAGTCAATTAAAAAGGTGATTTACACGTACTTGAAAATCTTATCTTATCTTTTTCTTATCTCAATTTGAATTCAAACACAATTATTTAACTTGTTGGATATCAACTATTGATTCATGTTATCTAATTAGATTCTCAAAATATTTGAAACAGATGATATTATATCCGATTTATTTGGACTTTTAAATTGATATTGATTCACTTCAATTTTTTTAAAAAATATTTACCGCATTTTAGATGAATTGATTTCATTTTTTGTGAAATCTAATTAAATAAATTGGGATAAGTCAGCCCATTTTTAAACTTAATTAGTCTTATATTCTGTGTCATTATACAGAGCCCATATAATAAGATGTTTAAAATAATAAATTTTTAATACTTTTATATAATATATAGATTATAAGCTGAATTTTTTGAAAAGTTCTTCATATTTTTGTTCCTATATATTTTAAAAATGTTAATTTGAGCTTGTTCTTAGTTCTACTTATTTGATCCAACTTAACCTAATTAAAAAGTGACAAATCTAACTCTGCCTAGCCCAAAATTACTTAAAAGGTATGATCAGGTTTGTGGTTAGTTAAATCTTGCAAGCCATTCGTTATTTGATTAAAAGATAATTGAAACTATTTGCGATAATTCATTGTTTCAAAGTTTTAAAAATTGGGCAATTTGGTGTGCTATCATTTATTTGAAGCAAGGAAGCTTCAATTATTCAGGTATTGCAATTTTTCCATTTTATTAGTCATAATAGAGTCATTATTAATACCGCAATTACGTAATTAAATTACATGTATATTATATAATTAGATGCAAAAAAGGGTACTCATATTGGTATGAACAATTAGCTTAGAAAATGTGCTTAGATTCTCTGCAAATTCGAGGGATGTATACATTATGTAAATTCTAATATAAACTATTTAGATTTAATTTAGATAGTTCAAATTTTTTAATTTTATAATTTTTTTTTGATATAAAACATCTTTTTTATAATTACAAATTATAAATTGTTTACATTCTTTATTTTTGCATCCCACAAAGTAAAAAGTAATTTTAAATTTTGAAAAAATAAAATAAAATTTAGTCCATTTAGACGAGATATGTATCATAAATTCTCACAAGATTTATACGTCTAAAAAGCCTAAAAAAAAGTTTGAGTTTAAACACAAAGGTACACATTAAAATATTATATATGATTGTTTATAATATAATATTTTATAATTTAAATATAAAATTAAAAAAAAATACTAATTTTATTAACATAGATTTCACCTAGTCTTAATTTTAAGAAACTCGAATCTAACCCATTTTTAAAGTAAGCTTGTTTATTTTAGCTTTAATTTTTAAATTTATATTCACTTTTTATTTGATCAAATGAGTTTTTTAACCTATTATTAAGTCTACAAAAAATTATATTCACCCGTTATGAATTTGCAATCAAATGGGTCTAGTCATCAATTTTTAAATAAACAGACTAGTTTGTGTTAATTCATTTTTTTGGCCCATTTGTATTTTTTAAAAATTTTTCATAAACAATGATAAATTTTTCATTATAAAATTGTAGACAATATATGTACTTAACAAAGTGATATAATAAAAATATAAAAACAATGCTTGAATTTTTCAGCACATGGTTAACTAGGACAATTTATTTAGATCGACATTTAAAATAAGCCCAATATTAAATGAAAGTGTCTCATGGACAAGTTAAATGCATTCGCCTCGAACTTAAACCATTTGATAATGCCTTGAACATATTTTTTAAAACTAGTTATTATAAATAACTTTTGAATACTTAGATGATTAAGCTTTTATAAATTGAATTTTAAATGCAATCTCATTTATTTCAATCATCTGTATTCATTAAATATAAATTTTAAAACTGTAAGAATTATTTAAAAATTATTTCCAAATTTTCTATAATTAATTGTTGAATTAAACTTGAAGGTATAGATTCACAAAAAAAAAAACTTGAATGTATAATTTCATATTCAATGGAATTACTAACAAAGCACGGTCCCATTATAAGTTTTTATATGAATTTTTTCTTGGTCATCATACAATTTTTTTTTTTCTGTGTGTATGTATTTTTTTGATAAGCTTTAGTGTTCACTGTTGGATTAAGAAAATTGACGAAGCAAAATTTATTGATGTTAACTTACTTGAGAGAGATGTGAACGAGTAGGGTGCAATATATCTGTTGCCTTAGTCCTGATTGTTCAAATTTAACTTGAAGTAAATTTGGAGGGCTTATATTTTGATTTTTTGTTTGATAAAAGTTAAAATTTTATTTTCATTATATATTTTGTTTAATTCAAAAAAATAAAATAACATAAAATAAATATAAACTATTCAAATCATATCTAAATTTTAAATCTACAGACTGCTTCCTTAAAATAGTGGAGGATCTTCTCACAATCGAATATTACTTATGATAAGATTGCATCAACATTATTACACTATCCTATTATATAATCCCTCGCATCAACAAGTATATTATTGCATATTCCCAATTACCTGTTGTTCACGTTGTTTTCCACATCATAGAGGCATGTCATTACATAATGTGTGTTTCATATTAATAATTTAATCCCTGGAAAAACATTTTTTTATTTTCTTTCTTATATGTATTTGATGAATGATAACAAAATATAGAAACATGATTTTAAAATTACCACTAGTCTGTAACCAATAATAATAATAATAATAATAAAACTTGTTTTACCATCACATTTCCATGATGTGATGACTGTGGATATCAACTGTCATTGTTCTTAACTATTGAAGAAACATAATATTAATGTTATTCTACCAAAATTGATGTATTAAGGACCACTTCTAAAGAGGGAGTCAGGCTGGTTCATGTTAGAATATTTTTGATTTAATTGTTATTAAAATATTTTAAATAAAGGTATATTATATATTAAGATATTTCATCAGCTTATTTGAATTTTAAATTTTTAATACTTGGATAATGATTTGAAAATTATGAGATCAGCTTTGCAGATAATGTAATTAGTGGATAAATGAATTTAGTGGTTAGGTTTAAAAAAACAATTAAATACATCATTCTCTTTGATGGGAAGATATGACATATTTGTAGACTGATTTATTCTGTTAACAGACTCTTTGACAAGAGATATCCCCTTAAAAATTATTATTATTGAGGTTTTTCAATTTGTCAAAAGAAACTTCAAATAAAAGTCAATTTCTCTTTTCCTTTTTTAGAACTTTGAGATTGCAATTCTTAGAAATTAATTTTAGTGAACTTAGATTTCTAAATCAAATTCTTTAAGTATGGTTGGAGGTATTTATGGCTTTTTAATTTGCTTCTATTTAATAGTGTTTGAATTGCAACTTATATAAATGAAAGTGCATGATTAGTCTTACATGTAATGTAATATCAGAGACTTGCATTAGAGATTTTGTAAATATTATTTTAGTACTATTTAGTTTGTCTAAATTTTACAAAATATATTTTAGGAAATTTTAGCACATTTGAGATTTTACAAAAAAAATAACTTGGAATTATTTAATTTGTCTAGATTATAGATAATTGTTTTAGGCAAAATTTTTACCACATTTATGAAATAATTATAAAGGAAAATTTTTAATTAGTTAATCATATTCATTTTAGTTGATTAATTAATTAATTAATTTCTTATAAGGACAAAATTAATTTTATTTAATTTAGCCTAAATTATTGAAAAATTATTATTTTAAACAATTTTGGCACATGTCGAACTAAAAATCAAGTGTCATTTAAATTTTGTTCTATTTAAAAAAAAAAAATCTTTAGGCAATTTGGCACATTTGGAATTTGTGGACATTATTTTTGGTGCCATTTAATTTTGTCTAAATTATAAAAAATTATTATGAACAATTTTAACACATTTTTAGAGGAATCCTAAGGAAAAACTTTAATTAATTTGTTACTTATAATTTAGTTGATTAACTAATTATATAATCCTCATCATGTAATTATTATATTAATGCATATATATATATATGTTCTTAATGTACATAACAAATCCAGATGTCTTATAATTAGTACATATAGTTAAAAAGTAGTCACAACATCCTCAAATAATTGTATACGTATATTATTGGTTTTTTTTTTTAAATATAAATATCACATAAAGATTTAAATATATCAATTATAATTAAATATGTGATTATGGTATGTCTTTGCCCATAGGGAGAGAGTTATGATTGTATATATAATTAAAACAGAATAGAAATTGTTTTATGATTTTTAAGATGTACGCAGGTATTAGGAAACATAAATGCATTCTAATTTCATAAAAAATAATACATGAATATATGTTATGCTAAGGTCTTTATCCACAAAGAAATTTTAGTGATATGAAATTTATATTAGTATATCTTGCAATGGTAAGTATATAATTTAAAATAGGATAATTAATTACCTCATATAGTGTTTGTGTAAGTATGATTAAAGTTAAATCCTAAATTTGCAGCATTATCACCTCTTCAATTGTTAAAAGATAATTTTGATTAGGAATAATTATATAATTTAGAAAGAGAAAATCCTTCTTCATTCAAGGTGTCATTGACTATGTTATACGATAAGAAGAACTTCATGTACTCATTAATACTAGCAAAGAAGTTGAGATTTCTTTGGACAAGTGTTAAGAGCAATTTAAATTGTCTCAACATAATATTTATAAAATCTTATTTAAGGGCTATTTGTCTTGGGTCCATATTTGAATGTGAGAAAGTCAAGAACCATCTGTAGACTGAAGATGAAATTTAAAAGTTATCATAAAAGTCACTAGCTAGTATACTGGTGATAAGTTAATTCTCCATAAAGTAAAATAGCAATAAGAGTGTGCAAAAGCACATAATACAGATACAAGGCATAGCTTTATACTTCAAATGTGTTAAGATAAAGATCTCTATTTTATTCTTGATATAAATGATCCTCAATTAGCTACCTCCTCATATGAGCCATTGTAGATTTCTTAAACATACATAAAGAAAGGTGGACAATAAATACCTTATTAGATGTACGTGTATAAGAAAATAATAGGCTCATTTAGAAGAAAATGAGGGCCTACATGAGATTCATTTAGTAACTAACTCAGAGAAGAAAGGCTACAAAGGAAGTAGCATATAAAGAATGATTGCCTTGAAAAGAAAGGCCTAATTGAAGAAAAAAAAAACATACTTTAATCTCTAGTGTGTAATCTCATTTAGTTATAACACGTCATAAGTAATAATTCTTTTAAAGTGTGGCATAAGAAATTGAAAAAATATCTCCATTAAAAAAGTTAAAGGGTTTATAAAGAATAGGGTTATTGAATCCCTAAACCTTAGTAATTTAGATTTATATGTGGACTATTAAAGGGTAAGCAAACCAACATGTCACTTAAAGGAACTAGAAGAATTTTTGAATTGTTAAAGATTATACATATTAATATCTATTATCTTAATTCATGTTCTAATAGTAAAAAATATTTCACTCCCTTTTATTTGTGACTTTCTACATTATATGTGCATCTACTTGCTTTTATAATTAAAGTGAGGCATTTAATGCTTTTAAGGGTATGTAAAAAAAAAGTAAAGAAATAATCTAGTAAATAGATTAATATAACGAAGTCAGATGATGGAGATGAATATTTTGTCAAGTACAAATATGATGGACAAGCACTTTGTGAAGAGATATACCTTAAACAATAATGTATATTTTGAACATGATTCCAACAAAAGTTGTATATAAGACATCTTTTGAAATTTGTAAAGGTTAGAAACCCAATTTGATTCATGTACATGTATCGGATTGTGTTGCAGAGGTAAAAATATATAATCTATATAAAAGAAAGTTAAACACTAAAACTATCATTGCATATTTTGTTTAAGGGTTATAAATTTTGTTCTTTCACATTTAATGAGAAATGTAGAATCTAAGAATACTATATTTCTTAAGAATGATATGATTAGTATGATCAATCAATATCATGACATGGTCATTGAAAATGATTGTATTAAGAAAATACCTTCTACTAGTTTTGATCAAACACTGGTTTTACATGATACTCATTCAGTTAGAGTAAACATGAAACATAATGAAGTTCTAAAAATCTTAGTTGGTCATGCTGAAAATTAGGAGTATCAACATGTAGTTGATCTTATTAATTCTTGATAAAGCACCTCATAATGAACTAAAAGCACCTTAAAGATATAGGATATTTTTATTAAGTAACCTCAACTTTTTGCAACATGTTGAATTTAGAAGATTGACAAGGATTAATAAATTAGCAATGCATAATGTCTACATAGTGTATTTTATAGAATTTGACTAAAACATAGATAACAAATAATGAGTGGTATAAATTCTAAATTGTAGCATAATGTCATAATAGATGAGATAGAATTCATGACAAATAATAATATTTAGGACCTTATATAGTTACTTAGTAAGGCCAAGGCAGTTGGTTGTAAATAAGTCTTTAAGACTTGAAGAATTAACTAGGCAACGTTGAGCACTACAAGACTAAATTAGTTACTAAAAGTTTCACACAAAAAGAGAAAATTGACTCAAGAGAGACATTCTCTTGTATTAAATAATGATTCCTTCATATCTTCACAACTTTAGTTGTTAATTTTGACTTGGAATAACAATATATGAATGTAAAAACAACTTCTTCATTTGTGATCCTTAGGAAGAAATACAAATGAAATAACTTGAAAGGATTCATCAAATGCAAAGGAGAATTTTGTATGCAAGAGTAAGTAGTCTGCTTTTAGATTTAAGCAAGCTTTATGACAATGGTAAATAAAGTTCTACAATGTAATCACATTTTTTATTTTGTTGAAAACATCATGAATCACTGTATATATAGCATCGCCAATAGGAGTGAAGTCATCTATTATGTTACAAACGTTGATGATATATTACTTATATCTAATGACTTAGATGTTACTAGATAAGGTAAACTAATTATTATACAAGAATTATGACATGAAAGATACGGGAGATGTCTTATTTATAGATATAAGGATCTATATAAAGATAAATCCTAAGGTATCATACGACTATCATAAGAAACTTATATTGAAAAAGTACATGAACATTTTTTGATACAAGATTATTCATCAAATGTGACACCCATGTGAGAATGAACAAATTTAGTTTGTTTTCATGTCGCAAATATCATCATGAAAGGGATGAGATAGAGAATTTTTCTTCTATTGTATATTAGAAGCTAAAAGTTTAATGTTTGTTTAGATGTATACAAAGCTAGACAATGCTTTTGTTGAATGAATGTTAGATAGAAACCAAAACCATCCAAGTTTGGATCATTAAAAAAGCTGCAAAAATTGTTATAAAGTACATTTAAGGTACATTGAATTTTATCCTTACATATACTAGCAATTTCAAATATGTTGGTTACATAGATTCAGGCTTGGCAAGATGTTTTAGAGTTAACATCATGACATATCCTTATGTTTATTGAATAAGCCATATCATGGAAGAGTACAAGAATCCCAGGCAGTTGGTGATTGCTACTTCTACCATAAAATGCTATATTTATATATTGTTCTGAGACTAGTTCATAGAGCAATTTGAATAAAGAGTTTTGCCATTGGGTTTCATATTATAGATTTACTTTGAGCCCATTAAGGGATATTATGAATAGATAAAGACAAGTAGTCATAGAACATAAATAGAATAAAAATCTTTTGACTGATAGTTAACGGAGTTTGAGGATTATATGTCCCGTATAAAAACTTAGACCATATCGAGTTATTATTAATCTAGTTGATATATATCTAAACGATGAAATTTGAATTATAATTTGTTATCTTTAATTTATAGGTATATACATTTTTCTGGGATTGACAAATATCCGAGTTTAGAATTGAAAAGACATTTAAGGTTTATTTATAAAGATAATTGTCCAATAAAATTCAAAACATATTACATGTGATATAAAAGATAATACTCACTTTATCGTTCTGATTCTTGTAGTATGCATTTAATTTACCCATGACATATTATCTGGCAAAACATATTTGAGCCACATGAGGTAATTTTAGAATATTTTAAATTAATTATTATTGGAAGGAATATTAGAATACTCCATATTCTTGCTGTTGGGATATTTTAAATATTATATATATATATATATATATCTTATGGAATCACATTTAACTGTTTTAAAAAGATCCCTAAAATTCTTATAAGAACTTAAAATTTAGTGCTAAGGTATCCTAGAAGTAAATCTTGTTATTTATATGGATATTTAGATGTTGACTTTGGAAGGTGCAAAATCATTATAAAAGACCCAATGATACCCATTAGTTCATAGGCAATCTAATATTTTGACACAGCAAAAAGCACAACTTAGTAGTTTCATCTACTATTAAAGCTAAGTATGTTTTAGTAAGAAGCAATTGTGTTTAAGTTTTATGGATTAAACAACAACTTTAGGATTATGGTTTAAAAATTGACAAAGTACACATCAAGTGTGATAACGTTAATGTGATATATATATGTGTGTGTGTGTGTATTAAGATATTTCATATGCTTTTTTGAATTTTAAGTGTTTAACATTTTGATAATGGCCCAAAAATCATGAAATTAGTTTTGCATATAATGTAGTTAGTGGATGTGTTCAGTGATTTGTTATTTTTTTAAACAACTAAATATATTGTTCTCTTTGATTGGAAGATATGACGTATTTTTAAATAGACTTATTTTGTTAAAATGTTTTTTAATAAAAATATTTATGTAAAAATCATTATCATTGAAATCTCCCAATTTGCCAAAAGAAGCTTTTGACAAGACTAAACTTCTCTTCTCTTCTTCTGATGCTATGAAATTATCGTTTTTAGAAATTAGTTTTAATGGATTTGGGTTTTTTGTAACAAACTCTTTAAGCATGGATGGTTGAAGGTATTTATGATCCTTTAATTTGTTTCTGCTTAATACTGTTTGAATTGCAGTTTATATACATGAAATTGCATAATTAGTCTTACAGTTCATTCTGGAATGCAGCACAATTTTTTTTTGTACATGAAAACTATTTACCAGTGAGGTATACAATTGGATATCTTAAAAGTATTAGTATTACCACCCTAAGGTGTCCTTTCCTGGGTTCATTCTTAGACTTCTGCTATCCTAACAATTTTTGATTACTTATCACCAAGGGCATCAGAAATTGCCAATATCGTTGATCTTTATTGTTATTAATTGGAACTATTGCCATAATGTGTCGAGATCAAGCAATGGTTACTACATGAGAACACTAGTATCAATAATTATCTTTTAATTGTTTTCAGGTAAATATTATTGCTGCGTAAGATTCTGAATGTTAACTTATTTTAGAAAGATTTTAAATGCTAATGAGTTGTACAATTTAGAGATTTAATCAATTTATAGACAACATTGGGATTGGACATAAGTTACATGTAAATATGCAATATAAAATTTCATAAAAAATATCATAAAAAAATAATTTGCATTTGACAAAATTATTTGATAAATATTTTCATCAATATAATCATGCCATTTTTTTCAGCTTCTAGACCAAAATACCATCACCCTATACGTCAAGATTCAAACCAATTTTTGTGAATATTAAATGTTCAAATTTTCGTCCAACAGAAAAGTTAGGCTACATTTGGTTGTGAGAATATGATCTCAAAGAATGAAAAATCAGCTCACATTCCATTAGTATTGTGTATTTAGTTGTGGGAAAGGCAATAAAAATCTTTTCATAAAAAACTTGCTTTCCTTCATACAAAGGAAACTACAATCACCTCATTTTTGGAAGGAAAAGGTCACTGTACATTGAAATGAATTTTATAGTTGTAAGAGTAATATTAAAAATTATATATTTATTATTATTATTTATCTATTAAGAGTATTTTGATCTTTTGATAATTATTTTTTTATCTATATATTTTATTATTATTATTTATCTATTGAAGATATTTGTCTTTCTAATAATTATTTTTTTATTTATATCTAACCAAATAAAAAATATAACAATATTTCTATTCTTTTTCTTCACATACCAAATAGATTTTATACATGATAATTTTCTTTTCCATTTCTTTCTAACCAAACGTACCTTTAATTCATTAGGATTGTGCTTGAATATCAAATTCAATGCGAGTCACGAGAAAATTATGAAATAACTGTCCATCATGCGAATTAAGTCGTCGAGCTTGATTGGCCAAAACGATTATGCTCGTAAACGAATTATCCATTTTGTTCCTTTGATTAATCATAAAAAATTCTTCCGCATTGATGAACTCCTGCTCCCCCTCTCCCATCAGAAGCACGTCAATGAAGGAGCATATATACTATTTGATCAATTGTCGATACGGGGTATTGATAAGGTTGTTCGGTCAATATTATAAAAAAATTTGGCACAAACAAAAACAGAAAGGTATTTAATAGAAAGTATCTTTAACAGAAACTGAATACTAAACACAACCATGAGGACGCTTGTCGAATACATTACCTTGAATTAGGTAAGTAGCCACAGCCATGACATCCAAATACCAAACACCACCGTCCAAAGCAAAGTTCGACTGAGACCAGAGGCATGGGGGAACCATCCCAATGGTCCTTATTTAGACAAATACAAACAACTTCTACTAAGGCACCAAAACAACAGAACCAAAATAGTTTAAATATATTTAGTAGCAAAGATGGCAAACGGACCAAGACAGGAAATGAGTAGTCTGCTTCATTCTTCTTCGGTTTCAGACTCAGCACTTTGAAGCCATTCAATGAAAGGCTTGACGTACTTCCAGATTTGCGAGCTTTTGTTGCTGCTAACCAAGCCCTGCTGGTACCATTTTAGTATAGATTCCTCCTCCAACACATCACAGTCATAGAGCTCCTTCAAGACCAAAGCAACTTCCTTCACTGCATCCATGCTTGTTTTCCCACAAAATGATTCTAAAGCTTGCAACAAAACCATTTGAGATCCTCCATATTGAGCGGCGACTGCAAGGTAGTTCTTCTTCTTTGAAGCTACTTTGGCAAATCCTTTGCCAACATCATCAAAAAGAGCTTCAAGTAAAGCATTAATAACCTCTTGAGAACTGCCAGAGAGAGAACCCAGAAAAGTTTTAAGCTGACCAGCAGAACCACCCTTCTTCAAATAGTCCCTAACTTCCTCAACAAGCCTCTCATGCGTACTAACAACAGCACCATTGCCATGCTCTTTACCCTCAGATGTCACTTTATGCTTTGGAGAATGTTTTGGTGACTTCTCTTCGCTGCCAGTAGAAAGCATGACCATATCAGCAGTAACAGCACTTAACTGCTCCTGAATGCGCTGCCGAGCTGCCTCCAATGAAGTGTCTGTCTGCCATTGCACATCATCGCCGTCATCACCATCAGCTTGCTCATTTTCATCAGCATGACTGTGAGCAGGGGAGTGGTCCTCATCCGACCCAGTGTTTTTCTTCTTTGACAATGCCTTAGACGTAGCATCCTTCGAGTTCACTGAAGAGCCTTTCTTTTTTCCTTCCTTTTTAAGCTTCCTTAGTTCCTCATCAGCAGCCTCACCCTCTTTAAGCCGCTCCTTTTCAGCCCTCCTCATGGCCTTCTTGTCTTTTGAACCCTTCTTCTGTTCAGGTGGATTCTTGAGTATAAAGGTTGTAAGCTTGTCCCTCATATCAACATCAGAGATAAAACCACAAGCAGCACACTTTAAAGTGAGCATCTGTGTCTTTGTAATAACTATCTCAGTTTCAGGGTTCCCACAACCATAGCACTGAACATATTTCTTAATGAAATTCTCCAGTAACCCTGCAAGCTTTGCAGTGTCATGGGCCCCATTCACAAGAGAAGTTCCAGTCTTCTCATCAAATTTTGATTGGGCTCCAAGCTCACAACCAAAATACTTTGTAGTGTAAGCTGCAGGTCTAGCTAAGGCCTTTGCAATCTCAACCATGTTGACAACATTAGTCCTGATGCCATTTCCTCTACCTTCAATCTTGGTTATCATTTTTGGCATCTTGTACCTATAGAAAGCATCATCACGGTTTGAAGCACCAATATTCTGCAAGGCCATCTTGATTCTTTAGAATGTCCAAAAGCTTGATTAAATTTTTCAGAAGGGAGGGAAAGGCTGCATATACTGACAACCAAGGCAAGAATTTTTATGGCTCTCTAACAATCCAACATGCAAGCAGCAAACTTCATCCGCAGAATATATACTCTTTTTTCTGGAGGTAGGACAATACTCCCCAAGCAAACCGATTGATGTCAAAAAGAGGGCGCGGTCAGACATAAAATAAGATTCAAACTTTAGACCCTCCACTTTGGCAAACTGCAGACACAGCCAAATGAACTGCCAACTTCCCTATGAAGCAATAGGCAACAAGAGTTATTTAGGATAGAAGTAATCAACAATGTTACAATATAAGAGACATCCAACACAGGCTATATTTTGCATTTCACTACATGGTTTCCCGGTTTGAGTGCTATATATTGGACACTGGCACCAGGTGACTGTATATATTGGAACCATGCCAACATTATGCCAAGATACAAATATACATGCAACCACCAAAAAAGGAGACCCCGGGGGGGGGGGGGGGGAGTCAACAGATGGACGAATCAAGCAGGAAACAGAGTCACAATACATGAGGGGAGGGGGCTCTCAATTGACCTAAAGCGTTATGTAAATCAAACTGCTTGTCGACCAGACGGAAAAGAAATAAAAAAAAATCCCACCAAACGCTGAGAGAAAAAAAAAAATTACTTAGCATAAGATTTTTTGAAAAAGAAAAAGGGTGGTTCATGCAAAACTTCTTTTAACCACGAGCTCATGAATTTATACACCAACAGCAATTATTCTAACAGAGTAAACCAACATAAATATAAATCAAAGCCAAAACTCAGCAAATTCAAAATCTCTCCCCATATTCAGCAGACATTTTTTCCGCATTTATGCTTCAAGCGTTTTAAAAGTATCAAAGCTCAACCACAAGGACCACAAGCAATAATTTCCCCAACCATAGTCCATCTAAACATATCGGTCAACTAAGATCTAACTCTATTATCTTATAAATTAATTCATTAATTCGAACAAATAGAAACAAAACATAATAAAAAAATGAACGTCGAAACCAACGATCGACGACGACGGTGCAAGTGCACCGAGAAACTCAATCGAACAGATACCACAAATCCAAGCCTTGAGAGTATAAAGGAAAGCAATAACGGATAACATAAGAATGACAAAAGAACACAGAGCTCAAAAGGAAAATCAGATAGCCGTAAGATTACCTTCTTAGGGGTGAAGATCGGAACCGCGGCCGAGAGTTCTACTTTGCGTATGCTGAAGAAAATTAGAAAGCGTGGGGGAATGGAGCAGAGAATGCGATTTTTATATGCGCCTTAGAAACCCTACCTATGCGATAAGCGTTAGGGCAAGCTCAGCTTCATGATTTAACATTACTTTTTTTTTTATTATTGGGCCCTGAAAATTACTTCCTCAAGCGACATAAACATACACATGTATTTGCCCTTTTATGTCGGCCGTAAGACGTTTTCACAATTTCGCCATTTTGAAAAAAAAAAAAGATACTTTTGATACAAATCAATAGTATAACACATATGTTTTTTTTTTTAATTTTCTCAAAAATATTTTGATTAACATGAAGGAGAAATTGGTCAAATTACTTTTTCTCTATATTGAAAGAACAAAAATAGAGAGGAGGATTAGAGGGTTGGTGAAAAAGGATTAGCTCGTTTAAATAAATCATTCCCACCAGGAAGATAACAAATTAGCTGATTGGTCAGCTAACCAATTTCATGGCATGGTTGTTGGTATTCATTTTTTTGAGTTTTTTTTTCTGATAGATGTTACCGTATATTTGTTGACTATGTAATTAGGGTTTCTTTTTTCCCGTGTTAATTGAGTTTTAGGTTATTTTGTCCTTCTCTTTCTTCTCCCCCCCCCCCCCCCCCCAAAAAGAAGAAAAATCAAAAGTAAACCAGACACTTGAATTATAATATTCCAGTTTGGCAAGTATATTTACCAAAATTTATAAAGTCCAATTATAAAAGTAACAGTTTCTATAAACAATCAAGTATATTGATCACTTGATTGTTTATGAATGAAACTAAAATAAGTAAGGGCAATATCAGAACTTCATAATGGCAGCCGAAAAAAAATCTAGAAAGCCCCTTAAAAAATCTGGGGAAAAAATCTTCTTTTGCTTGGGCTAAAAATCTTCTTTTGTTTGGGCTAGAAGCTTTCAAAACTTCATAACGTGTTTAGACAGTTCCAACAATTTCCTTTTATTCAGATTCTGTCATGTTCTGCAACTTATTATGTGAGGAAAAAAAAAAAAAGGTGAGGCTTAAAAAGCGAATCTCGTTACATTTCATCTATTATGTTTCTTTCTATCTTCCACATAAATGGCATGTTTGGCGTAACATTAACAAATCACGTTTGCGTCACTTTTTATTTTGAAAAATCATGTTTATATAAAAACAATAATTTGTCATTTCCTAAAAAATGTGGTTTAAAAAGTACAAATGCTCCTCCAAATACAATAAAAATAGAAGGAGATGCAGATTAAATTTTCCTTTCCCTCGCTTTCTTTCCATCCAAGGCAAGAAAGAAATTGTCTTGAGAAACTCATAAAACGAGATGTGAATTGGGCAATTTTTTATGTTTGCTGAAATTCTTGCGAGGATTGTTTTGTATGGAAAAAAGTTGGGATTTTTTTTTTTGTGGAATAGGGATTATATTTTTTAAGATAAATTATACAATTTTTTTAAAATTTTGTTGAAATCATATAAACTTTTATTCTATTTTAAAATATATATTTTATTATAAATTTAAATTTTTTTAACTAAAATATCTTCTACAAAAAATTATACTAATAGTTAAAGAAAAATATTTTAGTCAAAATATTTAAAATTAAATTAAAATATAATGTAACTTTTTATGTTATGAGAGTTCTATATATATTTTAAAAATAAAAAGAAAAAATAATTTTTACAAAAATTAAAAAAAAATTGTATAATTTATTCTACTTCTTATTTTCTAAAGTCTATGATATATTAAAATAATTAAAATAATTTTATTATATTTAATTGTTTAAATATGTATATGTCAAGATTGATATTTTCACATTAATAAATGTTAATATATGTTTTTTTTCAGTAACATATTTGAATTTGAGATAATATTGTCTTGATTTTTCAAAATTTTATTTGATTTCATGAAATTTTATAAAAATGAGAAGTTTGATAGCTTGCCACCCTATTGCCATCCCTAGACATGAGGCGCATTAGATCAATGAACGAATTTATTCGTTGTTCTTTTTCCTCCTCTTCGGGGGATGATAGTATAAACATGGATATACTAATTATGTTGCAATAAATACCATATATAAAACAATTATTTATCCTTTTTATTAAACATATTACTGTAACCACACTTGTTAATTATGTAAAAATCAAATTAATTTTATAAATATAATTCATAAGTATATATAGTCATAAATATACTAAAATTAATAAAATGTAATTATATGTTTGATAAATCATTATATTATAATTAAAATTCATAATTAATTTAAGTTCATAATGTCATCATTTTTTTACGGTGAATGAAAAGCTTCATTGAGTATTGAGCATATTTGTATTTCTAATTCGTTCTCTCTCTTAATATGATTCTTCTTCATGTTGTACTCTTACCAAAACTCGACCTTTTACAAAGATTTAACATTACAGTATTGACATCAAGTTATATCTATCTGTCTTTTGAAGCAAGAAATCAAAGGTATCAATTACCAATCTTTATATATACTCATCGAATCACAAAATAAGTGGTGTAAATGAAGAGAAAGTAGCCACAATTATGAACAAAACGCCTTTTGAATTTTCAACAAAAAATGATGAGTCCTGTGAAGTAACGCAGATCCCCTCCATTGCGGGATTTGCCCAATGCCGTTGCCAGGATTGTATCTTTTTTTTACTATTTAATTATTGTAAGAAGCAAAATAGAGAATAAAAATAATTTTTTAATTATAAGTTTTTAAAAAATAATAACTGATATTACAAAATTTAAAAATATAAGATCATAACTGTACAAATTAATTTAAATGATCCAGATCATAATTTATTACAATAGACAAATACTACACTATAAACAATCTACATTCCTTATGAATGCTCCTCCTTTAAGATTTTGTACAATTCAAATCAAAGTAGTAGTATAGCATTATTCAAGAGTACGGACCTAGTTTACTTATTATTTTAAGAGGAGTAGCGCATCTTGTTATTTCTCTTGAAGCAACCACTGCCTTCTAAACAAGAGGCTGTACACTTTTATTTTATTTTTAGAATTCTGTTATGTAACAGAGAATTCATTTGCTTGAAAGTATGAATGAGATACTAGATTATAAACATAAATAAGCAAACATTAAAAAGAAAATTTAGCAGTAATAGGTAGGATTTTAAAGCCCAGTTCAGAAATGGTTTGTCAAATACCTATATATCAACAAAAAACACAGCCTTCCATGCCCGGAGCAAGTAGATTACTAAGTCGTAATTGATGATTTGGAGCGAAGAAGAGCATGTCAAACCACATGGCTTAAGCCTTTAACATTTCCAAGACAAGAAATATATGTACCGTTCTTGCCCTATGAAGATTACAAACGATATTTGAAAGAGCTGATGGAGGCAAAATCCTTTTAGCCTGTTTTACAACTGGACTGAGTCATTTGCCTCTATGGGCATGCCAATTAAACGAAGAACATAGGATTAAAGACACAACTCAGGCTTGAGTATTAAATATTAATCAGCTAAATGTGTGTGCATGCATGTGCGCATGTCTTGTTATAAAGTCGTGCATATATGCTTGCAAGCGCATTAATGAAAGTGTTGACAAGTTCGCGTAGTTGAATAGAAATTAGAGAAGCGGCAGCCAATGCACTAAATGTTAGATTAATTTTATAAAATTAATATTTAATATGGATTAGTATTAATTAATTATAAGATAATGATATATATTATCTTTAAACAATTAATTTGTATTTGATAATTGAATCCTAAACAAATTGAGTTTTGTTTAAAAATATGTAATCTATAATAGGTTGGATTACATACATATTTATTAGGATAAGATCCCAACCTACATCCCTTTAGTAGTAAGTAGTTTTCTACCACAAGTCTGGCCTATATGGTAAAGATAAGAAGGTAGTTAATTATAAATACAAGTATCATATTAGAAATTGTATGTGCTTCCTCTTCTTTTCCATTTTGAAATCTTAAAGGGCAAAGTAAGTTGTGTGATCTTCTCTTTTTGTTTATAGACTAACAAGCACATCAATAAACTCCTCGTCAGGTATACAATTCCTCTATTTACTTTGACTATCAAATATTATTATAATTCATGTTGCCAACATATGGTATTAGAGCATCATTGATAGCATGATTTTTTTAATTTGATTGTATTGATTGACAACAACAAAAAATCCCAATTTTTTGAACCTTAGAACCCTAGAAATTGGGAATTCTTAAATTCAGACTAATTACACAAAATCAATCAAAATTGATGTTGGATATCAGTCTCTTAACATGAATGGCACGTTTAATTTCGTACAATCTAAGCTTTACCAGTAGCAATTTTGGATTTGAGCTTCGAATAGGCGTTCTTTAGTCCATGAAATTTTGAATTTGTTTCTCGCAAAATTAATCCAATTTAATGATGCCTAAACATTCCTCAATCATAAAAACAAGAAGCACAAATCAATTAGAAGAATAGAGGTCAAGAACATATGGATCGAAAAGGGGTCTGTTCGAAAATTTCATGCTTCTCGTTTGATCCCCTTTTGCATCCATATTCTTCAATTGATTCATGCATATTGCTTAGAATGAGGTCTGCAAGCATTATGTGGATTTAAATCTGCAAATAAAATGAGATTTCAAAGTTACAGGGGAACAACAAATGGTAGAAAACCGCCATTACTGCGCACGCTAGAGCTGGGAAGGAGATGACCAGCTCCAGCGTTCCCCATTTACACTCCCACGCGCTGGGCCTTTTGGCCTAGTGTTAGGTCCAACCCAATTATTTTTTTATTTTCTATTTATATGTTATTTTTTGTAATTTTTTAGAGCTTAGAAAATTTTATTTTAAATTTTAGAAAATTTCTACAACAGATAAGTACACTTTATTTATTGAATTTTGACCTAAAAAATTCATGAAAATACTATATAATATTCTACATTTTGGTGATGAACCACTCTCCTTAATTATTAGTATAACCGTATTAGATAAATCTTTAAAGTTTAAATATAGATATTTTTTGGTATATAATAGGCCAATTTACACTTAATGGTTACACCCTTTACCATGGAACCAACCATGGAAGTATTCTAATTAGTAAGTGTGTGAGAATGGGGTACATTGATAATGGATACACCCTATCAGTATAATATTATTAGGATTTGACTCTTATGGATAGGCAAATAGCATTTTCTTTTAATGTTTTTCAATTTTTCTTATATCCTCTCGGTATGGCTATATTAAATGCATCTTGTGTAAACTTTTTGTGAAAGCCAAAACTTTATAATATATGTAAGTTTAACTTGACACCACTTTGTTGCATAGTTGCTTAATTAAATATTGATTGGGAATCTTGTATTATAATTATGTTGTGCACACATAATTAATTATTTCTTAAATTTTGGTTATTTCAATTCTTGCTTTCTAGCAACTATCTGTGATGAAAACTCTTAATAGTACGAATTATGATGATTGGAAGGAGTCTTTAAATATATACTTGACAATTTCAGAAAAAGATTTGGCACTCAGAGAACTTAAGTCAAGAAATCTCACACCTGAGTCTAGTTCTGCTGATAGGACCTATCATAAGCAATAGTATAAGTCAAATCGGATCTGTTTAGCGATGAGTAAGTACACCATTGAGAAGGGAATTAGAGAGAGCATTTTAAACAAAGATACTGCATTAGAATACATGAATGCAGTTGGGGAGAAATTCATGAGACTTGACAAAACTCATAAGGTCTACTATCTCTCATTGCTTGATAACACCCGTTATAATGGAGTGATAGGGGTTAGAGCACACATCATGAAGCTCATCCACTATTATAACAAGCTTAAATCATGTAGAGTTGATATGGGAGAAAGCACCTTAGTTTACCGAGTCCTTTAATCATTACCATCACAATATACATTCTTGAGAACTTTCTATAATTCACAAGTAGCAGAATGGTCAATTGATTAGATGATATCTATTGTGACTAAAGAAGAAGAGGTGATCAAGATGAACAATCCTCACACACCATCTGTGAATTATTTGTCTCATGGTTCAAATAGCAAGTCAGATGGTAATGATAAGAAAGGAAAAAGACCAGAAAAACAGAAATTTAGAAAACTGGGGTTTAAGAAAGGTGTTGAAAAGAGTAAAGGGCTGCAAAAGAAATTCAAAAGTAGTTACCATTATTGTAAGATGCCTGGTCATAAGATATCCGATTGTTATAAATTGAATAACAAGCATGAGAGAGAAGGTACATCTTTTGCTTTTACCCCTCTAGCTCTAATGTGCTTTGAATCCAATAGTCTTGAAACATTTTTTAATTTCTGGTGGTTGAATTTTGGTGTAACTATCCATGTTGCAAATACTTTGCAAGGGCTCAGAAACAGAAGGATCCCAAGTGAGAGAAAGAAGGCTATTTTGGAAAATGAAGGCAGCAAGGCTGTGGTAGAATGCATTGGATAATTTTCTTTATGTTTGTCTTTTGGACATGTTATGAATTTGAACAATGTCGTTTATGTACCTTTTGTGAGAAGAAATTTAATTTCTAGTTCAGTTTTAGACAATTGTGGTTATTCTTTTTAGTATGGAAATGGAAAGATTGATATTTATTATGATTCTATTGTTGTTGGTACTGCCACTTTACAAAATGGATTATATCATTTGAACTTAAGTGATTGTCCTATTGAATCTTCTAATGCTCTCATTAATGCTGTGATTGGGCATAAACGCCCACTAATTAATAAAAACTCTTCTATTTTGTGACATCGATGTTTAGGCCACATCTCTAGAGAGAGATTGGAAAGGTTGGTCAAATAAGGTATATTACAAGATTTGGATTTTTCAGATTTTGAAACTTGTATTGACTGTATTAAGAAAATTTTTTTTGCTAAAGCTAGAAACAAAGGGATAAATAGGTTTGAGAATATTTTAAATATAATTCATACCGACATATATGGGCCTATTACACCTACAGCTATAGGCGGATTCAAATACTACATTACCTTTATAGATGATCATTTTAGGCATTGTTGGATTGATCTTCTACGTGAGAAGTCAAAACCACTGAATGCCTTTAAGAATTTTAAGACAGTAGTTGAATTGAAGACTGGTAGAGCCATAAGGAGGAGAGTATTATGGGAGGTATATTGAGGTAGGAAGAAATCCAGGTCCATTTTCTTTGTTTCTACAAAAATATGGCATTAAAGCCCAGTATATAATGTTTGGGACCCCACAACAAAATGAGGTTGTTGAGAGGCGTAATCGTACCCTAATGGACATGGTTAGAAATATGATTAGCCACTTATCCTTGCCAGAATTCTTGTGGGATGATGCTTTAAAGACTTCTGTTTATATTTTGAATAAAGTACCCAATAAAACAGTACCAAAAACTCCATATAAACTATTTATTGGAAGGAAGCCGAGTTTAAAACATTTTCGTATGGGGTTGTAAAGCAGAAGTAAAGCCATATAATCTTCAATTAAAGAAATTAGATTCAAGAACAGTTAGTGGATTCTTTATCGGGTATTGTGTAAGCTCTAAGGGGATGCAGATTTTATTGCCCCACGTACACTACCAAGATCATCGAGTCTAATCGGGCATTTTATTTTTAGGATGACTTAGATAGTGAGAGTTCTATACCTATAATCATTAATTTGTGTGGTGAGAGCATCTTTTACCTATACCTTTTTTGACACCCCCTGTATCTAACAAAGATGAAGTTACAAAAAATCCAATTAGAGTGGATGCAGAACTCCCTGTAGAAGAAGCAGGTGAGCCGGTAATTGAATTGAGACATTCTCAAAGAGTCCGAAGGCCTGCAATGCCAAATGATTATATGATTTATTTGCAAGAATTCGAATCTAATACTATTAAAGGTACAAATCCTAAATCCTTTAAGCAAGCGATGTCTAGTCCTAATTCTTCTAAATGGATGGAGGCTATAAGCAATGAGATTACCTCCATGTATCAAAATCATGTGTGGGAGCTTGTGGAATTACCAGATAGGTGCAAACCAATTGGTTACAAATGGATCTATAAAACTAAACGAGGAAGTTCTGGTGAGATTAAAAGATATAAAGTTAGACTTGTAGCTAAAGGTTACAATCAGAAAGAAGATATTGATTACACAGGAACCTTCTCTCTAGTATCTACAAAGGATGCTTTCAGGGTGGTTATGGCTCTTGTTGCATAGTTTAATCTTGAACTTCACCAGATGGATGTCAAGATCGCTTTTCTTAATGGAGACTTGTATGAAGAAGTGTACATGACTCAACTAAATGATTTTGTTGAACCTGAAATGGAACATTTAGTATGCCGACTATGAAGATCCATTTATGGGTTGAAACAAGCCTGTAGGCAGTGGTGCTTGAAATTTGATGAGGTCATTATCTCTCTTAGGTTCATTGAAAACAATTCGAATCAATGTATTTATTAAATATTTGATGGGAGCAATTTTGTCTTTTTAGTATTCTATGTTAATGATATTCTACCATCCATCAATTCCATGATTTTTCTTAATAAGACAAAACATATATTGTCATGTCATTTTGATATGAAAGATCTTGGTAATATATCTTTTGTTATAGGGATACAAATCCATCATGATAAATCTCATGGTACTTTGGGTCTGTTTCAAGCAACTTATATTGAAAGAGTACTTAAAAAGTTTAAAATGAAAAATCATACATCTAGTCTCGCACCTACTCAAAAAAGTAATTCATTGTCTCGATCACAATGTCCTAAAATCGAGACTGAGAGGACTAAAATGAATATGATTCCTTATACTTCCGCTATGGGTAATCTTATGTATATATAGGTATGCACTCATCTAGATATAGCCTTTGCTATTAGTGTGTTTGAGAGATACTTGAGCAATCCTATAATAACTTATTGGAAGGCTGTCAAGAAGATTATAAGGTATCTACAATGTGTCAAAGATTACATGTTGACTTACAGAAAATCTAATGTACTTGAGATTATTGGCTATTCATATTCAAATTTTGCCTATTGTATAGATGATTGCAAGTCAACTTCTAGGTATATCTTCATGATGTCTGAAGGAGCTATTTCGTGAAAAAGTGTTAAACAGACATTTACAGCCACCTCCACTATGGAGGCAGAATATATTGCATGTTATGAGGCCATCTATCAGGCAATATGATTAAAAAAGTTAATTTCTGGCATGCGTTTGGTTGATTCTATATCACGACCCTTAATCATCTTTTGCAATAATTCATCTACTGTATATTTCTCTTATAATCACAACAATTCTAGTTGTACCAAACATTTTGATGTTAAGCTCTTGCTCGTTAGAGAAAAAGTTGCTGAGTCACAGACTCGCATTATACACATCCTGAGTGAAGAAATGCTTGTGGATCCGTTGATTAAAGACTTACTCGTAGGAGTATTTCAGAATCATGTAACTCGTATGACTCTTGTTAAATCTTTCATATAGCATTAGCTCAGTGGGAGATTGAGATATGATTATCTTATTTGTTTTGCTTTACGACCACTTATGCAATTTTTGTTTTGTTCAATAAGAAATTGAGATATTATCAATGTGTTCGATATCATTTGTTTCCCTATCGAATTCAATGATTATGTGTTAATGCGCCATAAATCACTGGATTCCCTATCAGATTCAGTAATTTTGAGTCAATTCTTATGGATTTGTTTGTGACTTAATATGCACTAATTGTTTATTGTTATTATGTGTGTAATTAATTAATGTTATCTTAGTAGAAGATTGCTAGATTAATTTTATAAATTAATATTTAATATGGATTCATATTAATTAATTATAAGATAATGATATATATTATCTTAAAACAATTAGTTTGTATTTGATAATTGAGTCATAAACAAATTAAGTTTTGTTTAAAAGTATGTAATCTATGATAGGTTGGATTACATACATATTTATTGAGATAAGACCCCAATTTACATCCCTTTAATAGTTAGTAGTTTCCTATCACAAGTCTGGCCCATATGAAGAAAATAAGAAGGCAGTTAATTATAAAAACAAGTATCATATTAGAAACTACACGCGCTTCCTCTTCTTTTCCATTCTAAAATCCTAAAGGGCAAAGTAGGTTATGTGATCTTCCCCTTTTGTTTATAGACTAACAAGCACATTAATGGATTCCTCGTCAGATATGCAATTTCTCTATTTACTTTGACTATCAAATATTATTATGATTCATTTTGTCAACACTAAAGTGATACTTATATGGACGATTGAGAACCAAAATTATTAGCTTGTAGTTGTCCCATTTACAAGCATCATCATTATCAATTGTTAATTGCCAATTGAAGAGGTATGAAATCAACAGCCATGAAGGAATTTCAAACATATTTTATTCTGAAGCCTCCACAATCGATTCATCAATCAGACTAAAAAATGTTATTAAAAAAACAATAATACTCGCCCCGACATTGAGAATAACAAGAGAAAGAGAGATCATGACAAGAAAGAGGTTGCATTACATTAATCTAGTGAATCATGCATCTCTTATTGCTACTAATTAGATGCTTAATATCTCAACCAAAAGGCGTCTTGCTTTGTGGGAATATGACGACATAGACTGAAATAGCCACACCAATCCTAAACGTAGTAAGCACTCAATGAGTCATAGTCAATATTTATGGTTTTCATCTTGTCCAAGTTATACACGTGTTTGGCCTACATATAGTATGGCTCATCATGGCCATGCTCCCCCATTTTCTTCGTTGTAGTAGAGTGGATTATTCAATTTGCTATTACAAAGAGCCAATACTTCTAATTTAGTGATACTAACCATCGGGCACAATTGATTCATTTGAAATACAGTACTTTGCCATTGTCCACAATTTGTGATTTTAATTACGTAGACTAGATATCCACTATATATAAACTATAAACTCAAATTTCAGTCTTGAATACAATGAGAAAAAAAAAGACACTGCTATAATATGACATCTTAAAATGTAATTAATTATGACGTTTCCTATCTATATAACTTCAAATGGAATAAAAACTTATCTTGTTACAATACTTTTAAGCATTGGAACAAATAAAGAGATAAAGAGCCCATTAATCTGAATTCATGTTAAGCCCAAAGTAACCTTTGATACTAATAATCCAATAGGACATTTAGACACAAACAGCAAAATATGGGTGTATTCCCCATGTTTGTTGAGATTTTAATCTGACTTAAATATCAAACAAATGAATCGATAATCATTTCACATTTTGCTTATTGATTAAAATTATAAAAAATTCGCATAAATTGGGAACTCTTAACAGTGTATGAAAAAGAATGGTAACTATAGCTAGAGAACAACGGCGTTGCCTTATGTTGAATGTGTATGGGGCAGCTTCTTTAATGAGAATGGAAGGAGGAAGAGAGCTTATTGTGATTGAAAGCGACAAAGAAACGATCTACAAAAAGCTAACTTTAGCATTATGGCTCGTGAGAACGACAATGATGGAGGAAAGATGAAGGTTTTGGTGACAAAGGAACTTTGTATTTTGCCCATAAAATCCATTTTCTCTGCCAACCCACCACCATCATTTTCACTAGGCCATAGGTCCAACCCAATCTCAAAACTACACTTAGATAATTAGTTTTTGTACACTAACAAAACTTTCCTTTTGTCTTCTTGTCTTCCTTTCCCTTTTTTTCACTTTTTCTCTTCAACGTTGCCATCCCTCCATTCCTTCCACCTTTTTGTCACTCTTCCTTCTCTTTATCTATGCAGATTATTATTGGAGTTTTGATCAGGTGCTATATATGCTTTAGGCTTAATGCATTCAATCTGAAAATAAAAGGCCAATTTGCTCCTTTGTTTGATTTTCATCCGTTAATTTGATTTTCCAATATAAAACTCGACTTGAGCAGCAAGAGTTTCCTTCCATGATTTAAGTCCAAACTCACATCTTGGCAAACTCACAAAAGAACCGAAAAGGAAAACTCTTCAAATTCAAAGACCCAATTAAAAATGTTTCTCAATATTAAAATAAAAAAAAAAGAAAAAAAATAGAGCATATGAGGAACACTTCGAATTCAACTATTATCTTGCATTTCGTCATACGCCATCTCATCTCGTCCACTATGATAATTTCCTTCTTAATATTCTTCCTTTCTTAGCATGTATGTAATATAGGATGATGCATAATTCTAATTGAAGAAAAAAAACATATTCAAAAATGAAAACTTTTATCTTACAATTTTAAAACAAGAAAAAGAAAGGGACCCTTCAAACTTAATAAATTTTAAATTTAATTTATGAATTTTGTGATAGTATATTAATATAGATAAAATTATTTATATTTTTAAAAAATTTAATTATTTTTTAAATTAGAGTTATATGTGTATTTTTAAAAAATAAGAAAAGTTATTATTTAGTGTATATTTTTTTGGTAACATACTTGCTTTAGGTTTTAAAGATATAGGAGAACTCATTTAGGGATATTTTGGAATTTTCAAATGAACTATTAGGGGTCTACACCATATTTGGTGGCCTAATTTGTTGTTTTACTTGATTAAATTGGATTAGGATATGCCAAGGGTCCAAAAGAAAAAAAAAGGTGGAGCATAGCTTTATAAAAAATTTAAAATCAAAATAAAAATGAAAAAATTAAAATTAATAGTAACTAAAATTAAAATGAATGGAAATAAAGAAATGAATAAATTTAATTTTAAGGCTAATATGGCTTAGTCCAATCTAATAGTTTAAATAAAAAATATAAAAAATTATATAGAAGTTTTGATTTGTTAGCCATAAAATATAATTTTATAGAGAATTATATAAAAATTTTGTTATTTTAGAGGTTATTTTATAATTTTTATAATAAATTTTAAAAAATAAAATTAGATTATCCATATGAATACAACCTTACCTAGTATTAGATTAGGTCGAATCGTCTAGTAACGAGTTTTAATTTTAAAATTCATTTAAAATTGAGTTAGATGCCAAATTAAATTGAAACTCAACCTAATTAGTGTACACATATAACATTGTAACAATTTAATTATTTACTTCATTAGTTATGGTATAATTTTCTAAAACAGGAGTTATGTGTAATTTATTTAAAAAATATAAAAGAGATTTGTATAAATTTTAAATTAAAGAACAGTTCATGAAAAATTTAAAAAAATGAAAAAAAGTTGAAGTACTAGATTCGCATAATTTTTTTTTGTTTACCTAAGATACGGTTAGTAGTTAGGTAATGTTGACAATTGATTACCTAAAATACTATTTACTTAGTTACATAGGGATAATGCCAATTGTTAATTTTTTTCGTACATTCACCGTGTATCCTGCCGTGGAAACAGATCTCTCTTCAAAATTCTTGCAAATTAAGAAGATCCGTTTCCACTAAAAATAATTATCCCTACTAGTAAGTATCTATTAAAATTTGAAAATTTATATCTAAATAAAAAAGTGCATAAAACTGAAAAGAACAATTTTTATTACATAAGTTCCCATATCCAAAAAAGAGAGCTAAATTTATCTATTTGTAAAAATTATATTGATTGAGACTTTTAAAAAATTCAAGCATATTATGAATAATTGTTGTTAAAATGAAAACTTCTAGTAATAAAATTTTGCAATATATAATCGGCAACTTAGTTATTATTGAAATCACATAATGTTTGAGCTTAAGACTTATGATATGATTTAGACATAAAAAAGACAGAAAATAAGCATTTTTTAAACAATTTATAACTACAATTAATAAGTCAAGTGAAAATATATAAAAAATAAGGCTTGACTATCATTTTTATTTTTTTAATTAATTTATTATGTTAATTTAATCAGTTAATTTTTAATTTTACTATATTCATTCTTTTTTATAACATATTTTAAGGGCTATTTTTTATTATGAAAAAAAGTTAAATAATCATTTAGAATACTAAGTAAAATTAATAGACGAATATAATATAAACCAAAAGTTAAATAATCACTTAGAGCACTAAATAAAATTAATAGAAGAATATAATATAAATTGAAAATTAAAAGATTAAATTAAAATTATAAAACTAAATTAAAATAAATAACAAATTAAGAGGTGAAAATAATAATTAAGCCTACAAATAAAATCACCAAAAAATCATTTTTGCTAGAAAAAAAACTTACCATACGATTATTTTGTAAGAAAAAATACATCACTTCATTCATAATCATTGAATTAAAATATGTGAAATCTGCATTTGATAAATTAATCTAGTAGTTTGCATGTAATTATGGTTTGTTTCATCACTCTCTCTCCTATCATGAGAAAGAAATTGCTCCCCCAATTTGAAATTTGAACTGTTGGGTCGCACGGAGACTTTTCTAGAGGCCCTACTTGGGCAAGTAAAACCAATGATAGGGCTGCTTAGCCAATGTGAAGGACCAAAATAAGAAGTTAGGCCACGGCATTGGCTATCGTTGGCTCCGGCATTTAATCCGTTATTTGTTTATGTTAATTATAGGGAAGCTCGTAAGAAATTACCTCCTTCCATTTTTTTTTTTTAATTTTAGAGGGAAGCTCATTCCTCGTGTTCGACTATTCCTAAAGCCAAATATACAGTGGTATCAAAATAATCTTATAACCCATTAACACTTTGGTTTAATTGTTCACGGCACAAAAATTAGTGACAAAAATAAAGTTTTTCTTTTTAATTCTGAAATGGTTGGGGTTAACAAATTGAAGACGGGTCCAAAAGAGTCCGATTGAAACGTACATCTTGACTAACGGCGTGACTGGCGAGAGACGCCATTGGAGACAGAAGACCAAATGTCGAAGTTTACTTTGTTTTGCCTAACCTTTGACGCGCTGCATGAAACTCATTATTCTAAATCTAATTAACCACAAATTACGCTATTATAAATATGACTTGCAAAGGTGTATGGGTTATTAGACTAATTCCTTTTCTAACATTTCTAGCAAAGCCCTTCGATGCCCATTCATCTATCTTCTTCTCTGAAACAGACCCAGAACTCGATTCACAACTGGAAAATGAAGTATCGCAACTCTAATAAGATTTCTGCCAAATGGTTTCCCATTTTCTCTGTCGTTTCCTTCCTTCTGGGTATGCTCATCGCAAGCAGGTCTCTTCCTCGCTCTGGATTTGAATTACTTTTAACTTTCCGTCTTTTTGATGAAAAAAAAATTGAAAACTTGGGAGTAAGCTTTTTACTTCTCATATTTCAATTCTATGAACTCTATTGTGACTAGAAATTACGGTTGTTGTAGGATATGGGAACAACCTGAATCAAACGGTCAGCTTGGTTTGCTGCGTCGGGATAAGCAAGAACTGCAGGTGGTCTCCAAGGATTCCGTTTCTGAAAAGGCATGCTTATTCACTGTAAAATTTCGATTGCATTTCCGAAAGCGTTTGATTCTTTTGTTTGATTTTGTAATCTTTGGGTTTTGCTGCTATATCAGAAGCCTGTACGAAATAATGACGTAATGAGCGAAGTTTACAAAACCCACGAAGCTATTCAGTGAGTGCTAACTGGAATTTGATTCCATTTCGCTAGATTTGTTTGCAGTGGAGGTTGTTGTTGAATAATTAATGTTTCTTTTTTTTTTTTTCTTCTGAGGCATGCCAGATCTCTGGACAAACAAGTTGCCATGCTACAAATGGAATTAGCAGCAGCTAGGGGTTCTCGACAAACGGGGGTCTCAGATGGCTCTGTGGCTACCACCTCTGGGCAATCTAGGGAAGCACCGCCCAAGAAGAAGGCGTTTATAGTGATTGGCATAAACACAGCTTTCAGCAGCAGGAAGCGGAGAGATTCAGTTAGAGAGACTTGGATGCCACAAGGTAACGTATTTCTTCTGAAAGTTGGTTTAATCTGCAAGTAATGGCTTGATTTCTCATGGAAGTTGGGATCTTATCTTCGGTCAGGGGAACAGCTTCTTCGATTGGAACGTGAGAAGGGAATTGTCATCAGATTCATGATTGGCCACAGGTAATTACTCGTATGATCCTGATTGCAAAGCTTTTGGCATTAACCATATGATCACATGAATCGGGATAGAATTAGGCTTTTTTTGCAACTGATATTTGTCAATAGTGTTTAGTAAGTATACTTAACAGATTCTAAAAGTATTTCATGAATACAATATGAAGCTGTAGTGCTTTACCACTATTCCTTTTTTGAATTCTTACCTAAGAGAACTGCGAATGGTCACAACATAGGTTTTTGCCATCTATCCCTACCTGTAGCTCTTAAAGTGTCAGTTGCGATCTCTCTGAAACCCAATTTCTCTCTGTTTGTTATTGTAAATGACCAAAGATTATCGACGGCATATCTCCTTGAAGTTGCTCCTTCCTTTGAAGTCTACATTGTCATTGCCTATATTCTCTACATCTTCTACTCATTTAAGATCACTTCATTTCTTCAGTTATTTCACATATGCCTTTACTCTGACAGCCAATATTGTGGCTAAATCATCAAATCCTCCAAATTTAGCTGTTGAAAGGAATTAGGGAATATTTTCAAAATCTTGTTTAAATTAAAAAAAAAATGGAAAAACTCTTTTTAGGTTCAGGGTATGATAGTCACTATTATTACATAAATCAATACTTCTCTATCTGAGATAATATATAGATGGTGCAAATTAGTACGTTGTGAAACTGACATGAGGGATGTTGTTATGGTTGTCTCAGTGCAACTTCCAACAGTATTCTAGATCGAGCTATTGATTCAGAAGATGCCCAGCACCATGACTTCCTTCGGCTGGTAAGAAAGTTCATAAGAATTGTTTATGTGAGAGGAATCTGGGACATCTACTGGGGATTATAATCTTGATTACACATTATCGTGTAGGAACATGTTGAAGGGTATCATGAACTGTCTGCAAAGACAAAAATTTTCTTCTCTACTGCAGTTGCTAAATGGGATGCAGATTTTTATGTCAAGGTGGACGATGATGTCCATGTCAACTTAGGTATCCACTCTCTCAGGATTCTCAAATTCTTTCTTGTGTCTCTGATTTCCCCCACAAGTATGGTTTATCCTAATGTGTTGCTAATTAGGTGTCCTGGCAACAACTCTTGCTCGTCATCGTTCAAAACCAAGAGTCTATATTGGGTGTATGAAATCTGGACCTGTTCTTTCTCAAAAGTAAGCCCACTGAACTTTTTTACCCCCCATTATATGAGATATAGGCGCTATTCTCTTCTGTGCCCTGTGTAATGGCTTTGTTTTATCTTATGACTTCGTTTTCATATTTCTAGGGATCTCAAGTATCATGAGCCTGAGTTCTGGAAGTTTGGAGAAGCGGGGAACAAATACTTCCGACATGCAACTGGACAGATATATGCAATTTCTAAGGATCTGGCCACCTACATTTCCGTCAATAAGTAAGGATATGGTTTTCCATGTAGTAATTAATTGCTATCTACTGGTCTACGAGCAATGCATGTGTACTTTTTGGTTGATATTTAGTAACCAGTTCAGCGGTTTAGTGCTTAACAGATGGACAAAATTTGCTTGAATGTGAAATTTAACCTCAAACCAGATTTGCTTTTGTGCAGAAGATTAATTCTGCAGATTTGATTAAAAGCAAAAATCTCATTTTGCACTGCTAGGTTAAATTCTTAAACAAGTTCGATGGATATGTAAAAGTGCTTGCAGTTATAAACTCTCCCATGGATCGTCATCTTTCATGTTGCATACAAACAAATAGGCATTGATGTACGTTTGGAATAGAATATTGATGGAAGTACAAATTGTGAATGCAGGCCAATATTACACAAGTATGCTAATGAAGATGTTTCACTTGGTTCATGGTTCATTGGTCTTGAAGTTGAGCACATTGATGACCGCAATATGTGCTGTGGGACTCCTCCAGGTATGCTAGATGTGTCTAATTATTTCAGGTTTCAAGTACTATTAAAGGTTCTTTTGGCTGTGGTTCTCATTTGGGATTAACGCTTGTATAGACTGTGAGTGGAAGGCGCAGGCAGGTAACATATGCATTGCATCATTTGATTGGAGTTGCAGTGGAATCTGCAAGTCAGTGGACAAGATTAAATATGTCCACCAAAAATGTAGTGAAGGGGATGAAGCTGTTTGGACTGCTGTATCTTAAATTGATTCAAATGAAGAAAGATTTTGCCTGGTTGGAACAGGGATTACTTGTTCGTTTGCATCTGGAACTAACAAGGAAATTTTGAGAGAGAGACCCAACCAAATATATAGAAATGACAAAAAAATTCTTATAGCCATCTAAGGCTGGTTGATTATTTTCATTGAAGCTGTTCTTTCAAGTTCGCAATTACACGGCACGAATATGGATTTTCAGTCCATACCGTCCGGTCTTATTCCTGGAAGTTGGAGGATATGGATAGGCCTCTTTTTTTTTTTTTTAATTAATATTTGTTCCTTCTATACTGAATGGTTTAGAATGTAGTTATGTGTTGTGTTCTGTGTAATGAAAAGTATTGTATTGATTGTTTTTCTGATACGTTCAATGTGATAATTTAATTTATATATCCAAGTATGATCATTCGTCACATTTGATGTCAAAAGGCTTTAAAACTGAGTCTCATGTTCACATCAAAGAGCACAGGACAAGCTTTCTATGTTTTCATTGTTTACTTTTCTTGGGCGGGATAATCAATTTGTAAAATCCTTACACAGATTCGAACAGCTAAATTTTCTTCTAGTTTAGTAGCTTATAGAAATTTTGTGCTTTTTTGAAAGTCGCTAAGCTTTAGGTGAAATTACTGGAGGGGAAGAAGTGTATAATACATAAGATTACATGAATTTGTTTTTGACATGAATTATTATAAAATGACGTATATTACATAGTAAAATGAATATTGGTCTTATACTTCTTTGTCATCAATTTCATTTTAATATTATGGTTAATCTAGTTATGACTTAAAATTTTATTGTTATCAATTTAATTTAACTAAGTTAAAATTAGAACTAAAATGATATAATTTTTTAAGATATTAGAATTAAATTAAGAGCAATAATTTCTCAAAAATTTCCTAATAGAAGAAGCTGATGGTTTCCTGCGAGGAATTTGGATGCTATGGAATAGCCCAAATCTGAATATCCATCTTCATTCAAGGTGGACACAGTTTGTATACGTTAAAGTGGCAGGGAAGACTGGTGGCTCCCTGGGGTTTACGCTAGTCCACAAGAGCATATCTGAAGTAGCGATTGGCACTGTGTTAAGAGATTGGTGAAACTATTTAAGAAAAGTGGTTATTGGTCGGAGATTTCAATTAGATTATGCACCCGAATGAAAAGAAAGGTGGGGCACCTATTGACCTCAGCAGATGTCGCAAGTACCAAGAGTTGATTAGTAGCAATAACCTTATAGACTTGGGGAGGATTAGGTCCCACCTCACTTGGGTAGGGCCTATTTAAAATGGATATGAAAGAGTATATGAGAGGCTTGACAGAGCTTTTTGCAACGTACCTCGGAGACTTCACTTTAATGAAGCAGTTGTTAAAGTCCTTTCTTGGCTTGAATTTGATGACCACGCCATTTTGGTAGATACTAATAGCATCAGGGATCAACAGCATAATAGGCCCTTCCGTTTGAAAGAGCCTAGTTGCACCATAACAACTTCAAAGATTTCTTGAAGAATAATTGGAATCCACAACAATTGGCCTAAAACACTTTGAGTTAACCCCAACCATCTAGAAATGGAATAATGAGGTTTTTGGTAATATTAACAGGCGTAAGAATCAGCTTTTGGCTAGAATTGCTGGTATACATGGTACTCTTTACAAAAGCAGGAAATTAAAATAAGAAGAGATGTTGTGGCACTAAAAGTTTAGAGAGTGATTGGATTATAAGTGGTGATAGAAATACTCACTGCTACCGTACCAAAATAGAGATTAAAAGAATAAGTAACAAAATCTTAGCAATGCGTAACAATGATAGAAGGTGGATTAAGGAGCAAAATAAGATTATTGGGGAATTCGTGAATTTCTGTAGAACATTGTTCAAAGCCGAAGAATTAGAAAGGCAAATTGACTTGGTGCCTTCGTGTGGCCCCTTCATGATTCCAACTCTGACAGCCGTTAGATCTAAACTCCCAGCAAGAAAGAAATTCGTAAAGCTATGTTCTCTATGAGTTACTGGAAAGTCCCTGGTAAAAATGGACTCCCTGTTGCTTTTTATAAAGATAATTGGGAAATTGTTGGCTAAAATGTCATGGAGTTTATTGTCCAAGCCTGGCGTCAATTGCATCTTATTAGAGAAATAAACAGTACCATCCTACTCTTAACCCCACAAGTTGAAAACCCAGAGTTTGTGAAACAATTTAGACCAATTTAGAGCACAAAATCATGTTCAAGACAATGCTGAAACTACAATAGAGTCTTCAGATAGTGTGCCTGTTGGTGCAGATGCAAATGATGGGTCAGAAGAATCTACTGATAGTACAAAGGAAAGTTCAGAGAGGGTTTCACTTTCTGTGGGGGAAAAATAATGAATCTGATCTGCCATAGGAGGAGGCAGTCCCACCTCAGGTTGAGGCCAATATAGAATCCGCCTACTGATAGGAACTAACTGCAGCCTACTTCCCTTTTTTTTTCTTTTTTTTTTTCCTTTTTTAACTCTCTTAGTCATGTAAATTTATTTTTCATGTTCCATTCTGTGGTGGCTGCTGCCGGTAACTTTCCTTGTGTTAGGAACAGCAATACCATGGCCTTACCATCTACGCTAGCTCTCAAAGAGATTTTAGAACTGCATTGAGAAATTCTTTTTAAGACCCACTGAAAGCGTCTAGTTTGGCAATGAATAAGAAAGGATGCCCAGAAAAAAAAATATGTAGTTTAGTTCCATTAATCTTTAATCCCGTTTACAGTAAATATTATATATCAATATTATTGATCAAAGGATTAATATGGATAACCGACGGAAATGTTGGCTAGATCATTTTCTCGCAAACTCTACTCTTTTATCTTCTTCCTTTCCGTTAAATGCATATTTTTTCTAGCTTTTAGTTATTTCTTTATTTATTTATTTCTTACTTAATCTAAATATTCCATCTACGGCGACATGATTTAGTTGAGCATTTCATATCCTTGGACTAAACTGGTGACCTAATCCTATTTGAAATGAATCTTTAAAACATAAAGAAGATTACACATAATATATATGGTGTTGCTTGCAATGCCATGCATAACCTTTGGGTTAAAGGTTGATATATATCAAATGTACTGGAAAGAGTTTAATTGGAAAAGATATATTAAATCTTGCCTCCAATTTCAGGAAAATAGTTTATGGTTTTGAGGAAATTACGCTTTTTTCCATTGAGGTTTGTTCAAATTATGTTGATATCTTCTTTATTTTTAAAACGCATAATTTAATTTAATTTAATTTTTAACTAAAATATTATCTGTTAAACTAAATATATGCTGGATATTTTTTTGTGGACAATAATTAGAGGTTATGTTGTTTGGTAACTTAAATACTCTCACATCATTTGTTATTTTTTATTAAATTATATTCAAATATATACAAATTTTTTAAAAATAGATTTTATTTGTATTAAATTTATCATTTATCTACTACTATTATCGTGGCACATGCCTAGATGATGGTTTTAAAATTTTTTCCCTCTTTCATAAAAATTGACTAATGTGTAGTTAATTGTTGTCGATTAAAATTTTTAATTTTGTATAATTTTTTGATGTATTTTTTCAGATTTGATTTATAAATGAATCAATTTTTTAAAGTTAATTTTAAGTATAATTTTTGTTCCAACTGGTGTAAATTTCTTTATCACTATATTTACTTTTTTAAGTTGCTGGATTTAAAGGACTTTTTAATTTAAAAAATATATTTAAATTGATTAAAGGCCTTTTTAGTAAAATTTTTTTAACTAGACTAAAGTGTACTTTTAATTTCAAGGGATAGAAGTATATATATATATATGTGTGTGTGTGTGTGTATTTAAAAAATAATAATATAATTTTAATAAAACTAAAAAAATGAGTATAATTTTTCCCCCAAAACAAATCTAAGCATTCATTCAATAGAAACAGACATCCATACATGAAAGTAGCTATTACAAGGCTATAAGCAAAATAATAAACTAAACAAGGTACCAAGAAATAAAATAAACTAAAAAAATTACAGAGAAACTAAAAGAAAATCAACCAATGTCTTTCTTTGTAACAATAGCAGTATCAAGGACTAAAATAGAATCAAGAGGGGATGAGGGAGAAATATCCCAACCAACAGAGCACGTCTCCTTCATAAAAGATTTGGCAATCCAATCAACTGCCTTATCAGTGGATTTAGAAATCTAGGGCATGTTTGAAATTGTTTTTGTTTTAATGTTTTCAAAATAAATATTTTTAAGAACAAAATTTTGAAAACAAAAAAATTAAAAAATTTATTTGAATCATTATTTTGAAAAGTAATTATTTTTTATTTTTTATTTAATTCTATAAAACAAAAATTACAGAACACTTAAAAAGTGTTTTGAGTTTTTTGTTTTTGAAAATAAAATTATTTTTTTGTTTTACAAAACACTTCATTAAAAACACATTATCAAACAGATTTTTTTATTTTTTTATTATTGAAAACAAAAAAATTGTTCTATAGAATCAAATCAAACAGGCCCTAATCATGAGAGAGATGAGAGTTGCCTTCTTAATTGGATAATGAAAGTAAATTCTCCCCCGTTTGCGCGTGGACTGAAAAATCTAATTATAAAGAGTGAAATTATAACTTTAAAAAAATAATAAAATAAGAACAACCTCTCTCTCATAACTGAAGGATCCAATTTGAGGGCAAACGGAAGAGAAGCTATTCCCTTGAATAATGTCTTCAACAAATGGCAAACTCTTTCCATTTGGATAATTATTGTTAATAGTTTTTTAACAATAATAATTAGATTAAGGGTCACATGTTCAGACACCTAATCACTTCTAGATTTTCAAATATACCAACAAGTCATAGCAATTAAAACTTTGTCAAAATTAATTAAATGTAAGTCCAACAATGACCAACAAAGCCATCTATCCATCATAATACATTACAAAAGATGGTTTAAAAAAAAAAAAAATCTTTGGCCCAAAAAAAAAAGAGTGTAATTTACCCCATCTTTTTTTGACAAACGATGATAGCACCACGGCCCCTGCTTTGTCTCTTTCCTCTTAAATTCTTTCAATAAGTTGTATTCCCTTAATAATGCAAGAATTATACAAGGTAGGAAGCCTCACCAGTCACCACTTTGCATAGCTCATTCATTAGCTACGTAAACTTCCTACGCTTACACCCCCCTACCTGGGATTTTTTTAGCACAGAAATGGATTTGACACCTTCATTAGTCTAAAGTATTTGTAGCTTAGTAGATAGGGACCACACACAAGCATGTCATCCTCTATCAGGACAATCTTTGGCAATAATGCTTTATTAGTAGCTTCGCCTTCCCTCTTAGATCCTTTTCTTTTTTGCATTATTGTACTTTTTCGATGTCAGTTATTTTTCTATGGGCACTTTTCCTTGGACGATGCCCCTTTATATACAGCTTTTCTCACAGAATTTTCTCTCATGTTTCTTTTTTCCCTTTCTCTAATAACACTATTTACTAAATTTTAAATTGATGATTGGGTGGATATCTAAGGGATTTAGATAAAGTTGTGTCCAGAAGCAAAATCCTCTTACGATAATCTTTTTGCCTTGGAACGCTTTACAGTGATTCCCACTCTATGAAGCCACAAAATAAAAGATTTCCTGATTTAACAGCAAATAATTGGAGTTGAACTTCATAACCCATTTAATAAAATGTAGGGATGAATAAGATTTAAGTCTTCTTAAGCAGAACTTCAGAACCCAAATGAAGGCCTTCCAATTCGTTATTCCATTACACACTACAAATGCTGGACAGAAATTCCCAGAGTAGGAAGACCAATAGAATTTATAAGCCTAAAAGCCAACCAGAGGATACCAAAAGTAACCGCCACGTGCAGACACTCAATGCGTGTCGGCCGCAAACAAATGCATCATCATGACTCATAAATCATTCTCACAACCAAATTATTCAATATCATGCCAGAATAAACATGTTCCATTTTATAAAGATTTTTCTAAACATGATAAAATATAGTCAAAAGTTCAAAACTCTAATGTGAGTATAAGTGGCGATCAAGAGGACATTATCAAAGAAGGTGACACACACATTGCGTGGCGAGAAAATGAATGGCCAGGTCGGAGTCTTATGACCGATGGTGGGCCCCACCTCCTCAAAACACGCTAACTTGATAGCCACTCTTTGACGCCCCACCTGGAATTCAACTTCTGCGTATCGGACTGGAATCTGTAGACTTTTTCATTATATGACAATTAGTTTTTAATTTTTTCCTAGGACGCGAGGGCATATGGTTTAAAATTTATACTTTAAATCACTTGTTAAATTGTCAAATTCTTCTTCCACATACTGACTTCATTATTTATTTATTTGCCACTAAACAGAATTTGTTAGATTAAATATGTAATACCAACTTTACCATTCAATGCCTGAAACTTACTATAAGCTAATTTACTTAGTTAATGCAATGGGACAATATTTTCATTTTGGTTCATCATATGGAAAACCATAATGGTTCTCTTCGGAGAAAACAAATAAAGAAAGGCCAAATATAAAGACAAACTATACTTTTATTATGATGTACATATTAATTAAGTATACTAATATAATTAATAATGATTTTTTATCATATACGATTTTGAAATGTGTTGATAATAAATATTTCTAAAGTATTAATAGTTAGCATCTTTAAAGTGATAGCAATTAATTATATATTATCATTAATTTTTAATTATTGATGCATTTTAAAGTTGTTAAAATTATTAATTATACTAACATACCTACGTAAAATTTATCTTGCTTTATAGCTCAACTGCTCGAGGCAGTTTACTTGATAAACTAAGGAATATAATAATGATCTCCCTGGGTTGTTGGCTCTGCCTCTTCATTTATACTGCCAACGCCGTCGTTCGTAATTATTATCTTTGACCCTTTTATTTGTTGGAAACTTCATTCGCAAATTTTGATGCAGTTTGGAGCAATCTAATAAGAACTTGAACATACCTGTGGAAACAAGACATGCTAGTAATAAACGGACTATACAATCTCCAATTTTTGTTGGCTTTTTAGACTAAAGCAAATTAATCAAAATGGTAGGATTCACAGTTTGAATTTTACAATTCTTAACGAGTGACAAAGTTAATAATATAAATAGATGATCGAATTGAAAATAATTTTGGATTTCATGATTTATAATTCAAATTTTACAATTTATAATACTTATAAATCTAAGAATGGACTATGAATTATGCGATTTGAACCAATGAGTCAAAAAAAAATAAGTTGACATAATAGTATTGTATTATTATGTGTTTTTTATGTCTTTTATTAAAAAAAATAAAGAAAGATATTACTTAATATTATTTTAAAAATTATTTATTTATAAATTATATAACTAAGAACTTTTTTATAATTTTTGTTTAAATATCTTCCTTAATTCATTGATTAAATTATTATATTGAGTATTTTATACATATTTTAAGAATCTCAATATGCCATATTTTATAATTTAACCTATTTTTTTACCAACTATTAAATTTTACCATGTTATAGTTTTACATTTTATAATTTAAAAATATACTTTTTCATTTGTGATAGTTTTAGAATTTGACAGGTATGAAAAGAGATAATTTATCAATCCCCAAGAAAGAAGCAGCGGTAGTAAGAAGGAGGGGAGAAGACAAGAGTATGAATTACCTCCATACTCGAGTAGCATGTGTACTTTAAGGCATGATCAAATTGGTTAGGACATAGGATCCTAATCTCGGGACATAGAGAGATGCAAGGTGGACTCATTAATTTATTTATTTGTATTCCCAAATTAAACTTTATCTTGGCTAAACTCCAATAATATAATCCACCAATGAATGCACCGCAGTGGTCCTGGTCCTCTTCTTTCTTCTTTGCGTGTTCAGCTCTTCCATGACGCTCCTTCTCTCCAATGATCTTTTTGTTTTCTTGTTTGTTATTTCTTTATACCCACTGGACCAAGTAAAACTACACGGTATACTTCATTGTTGACGAACTCATCAACCTGTCCTACTACGCGATGGAAACACCGAAATGACTTGGCCGAACTTGTTCTTATCTTGACCTTACTATACAATTTCCTCCCCTGCCCCGCCTTTCAATTCTTCTACTCTCGCTTTGATCTTTCACTAAGAAACATGGGTGATCATGAAAATCATCGTCATCACTGCCACAAGTACTACCATCATCAGAGAAGCACATTCCTGCCGATACTCTGTTCGAGGCCAACCATGATGAAAGATGTGAGTGTTCCACGGTGGAGGAACCATCCGGCGTCGTTCTCCGATGACCCGTTGTCCCCTAGAATCGGTTGTATGGGTCAAGTGAAGAGGAACAACAAAGTAGTTGGGTTCCCTACTACCTCGCAATCTCATAGATTCAACCTCACCCCCAAAAGTAACGCCCCAACAACCACCTCCTTTGCTCTTGTCAAGTACTCCAAGCTCGGAAAGATTTTCTCTGCCAAAAATATAAGCACTAGCCCTCCCGCTACTGCTCACACAGTGTCAAGTTGTAGAAGTAGGCGACGAGATGTGGCGAGGAATAATAGAAATGGTAATGAAAATTGTGTTAGTGTAAGCATTGATGAGATGGACCCCCCATTGCCGGTGATAAAGCGAGTGCAGAAATCGGAGGAAGAAAGGGAAGCGGAAACTCTTTGGAAAAGGAGATCAGGTGGGGTTGCGTTAAAAACTCTACAGGTTCAACACAATCACCATCCAAGGCATCTTCAGCCTACTAGTGTTTGATTAGATGCAATTTTTTTTTTTTGATTGAGTGAGAAATTTTTATAAGATAAAGTCAATGATTTTGTTTAGCTTTTCTCAACTTCTAATTTGAAAGAGTTTCTTCATTTTCTGGAACACCTACGTTATGGCGACGCAGCATCAGGTCATCGATCTTGGCTCCTGTACCAAGATTAACCAGAAAGCCTAACACTTTCTATTAAAGTGACAAGCTTTGTACTGAGAATGCAGTAAAATGGATTTGCTTTCTGTACATAAAAATGGATCTAGCAACTAGAGTGTTTAACACAACTGAATAGCATGACATTATGGAAATAATTTGGAATGAACGCGAAACAATTAGTGAATTAAAATCAATATGAATAAACACGTCCAAATATGCTCAGCTCAGCTCAGCTCGCCCGACTAAGCCAGCCTAACAAGACGGAGAGACAGCACATGATGGAGCATGAGAAACAAAAAGGGCGCGATGAGAAGTAACTGTGAAGGTCTTCTGATTTTCCCTTTTAAGGGATAGGAGGAATTAAACTTGCTGTGCTAATTCATGTACATATGAAGCCATTTTTGCTAACACATACAGTAAAGGGGTGATAATAAATAAGAACCCTAACCTAGAATCTATATCCGTACAAAGTGTCTCTCTGCTAATATGTCACCATCACCCTTGTTCTTTATAAGGAGTCCAAATCAATTTGCTAACATCAACATCCAGACCGCCTCTTCCAGCGGCTTTGAGATGGCGATCCAAAACTTTTGGATCTGCACATATAACATGCTGGCCTTTCCTGTACTGAATCAATTCTAGGCTTTGAAGGGTGGTCAATATATCTTCAGCTTTGATGGCTGTCATGTCACTCAGCTCCTGCAGAAAAGTAGTTGACTTAGAAGCATAGCCTTTATAATTATCAAGAGCACATCAATATCAGAGATGATAATGGCTTAGAGAGGAAGATCAAATACATAATGCAATAAATTAATCAACAAATTAATATTCTTAGTTCCTTATCATTATCCTGCATTAAAGATGATTGAGTTTAAAGACCATAAAGAAACTTGCTGCAGTAACCACTTTATTTGAGGAACTCAATGCCAAACCCTAAACAACCAACCTAATAGATACGAATATGAACCTCAATAACTAAAGCCCCAAAGTAGAAACAGTAAAACTCCGTATAAAACCTAATCAGCTGACAATTCAACATTCGGACCAAATAATAAAAAATGAATTGTATTTCTAGACAATTTCTTGATTTCATAATTGGTTCACTTTTTTAAATAGAAATAATTGGTTCACATTTTGAGCAAAGAAAGTAATAGATATATTACTAGAAAGAAATGCAAAGGATGCTTACCTTGATAGATATATTACCCTTATGCTTTTTCAAGATGTCTAAAAGAACCCTGGTCCAATATCCTCTGTAGCTCAGCAACCCAAGGTCAGAAAGGGGTCTTTCAGGTGTGCCAACTTTGCCCTCCTTCTTAGAAAGTTCATATGCTGCTCCATGTTTGAAATAATAACGGATTTTGCTCATATAGGACTAAAACATATATGCAGGACCATTATTCAAAGAGATATAGAGCTTACAGAAAGCTATTAGAAATTTGCCATAGCCTTTCCTTTGGTAGGGTGGAAGGGTGAGGATGCATGCCAAATTATAAGATTCCTCTGAATGTTTTTCCTTCATGATCAAAGTAGAAATACATATTAATAAGGTTATCCATCATAGAAAGAAAAATACTAACAAATAAGTACAAAAACAGTAGTCAAGAAAACAGGATATTTAGGTGCTTCATGTCACATAACTATTATTAATGTCTGTCTATGAACAACATAGACTAAACTCCTCTAAAGTAGAAGCTAACAAATAATTTAAATAAAATAATTAGATGGGGATACTAAACCACATGATAAATGACCCATGCTCCTTTAATGTTTAAAGGGAGTTCATATTCAGTATCTTAGAACAGACAAAATAATAAATGATGAGCCCAATAGACATAATGGGCCAGGGGTCTTACATGTCTATAGCAGAAGGCGTGAAAATAAAAGGAGAGATGGAGAAAATGATAGAGGTCCCAATATAACGGTGCATGTGTAGTGGGTAGAGATACGGGTACTTTGGCATGAGCAGAAGGGAGAAAGGACTCGGAAGCATTTTGGGCCATTGGTAAAGAGATTCTGACCTCTCAAACATCAGAAAACTTTTCATTTCTTTTGGTTTTGCTACTTGTAGCTACTGATTTCTGGTTCATTTCCCTTGAATTGAGCTATAATTCTGAAGCTGTGTTTGGATTATATATATATATATATATATATATATATAAATCGCAAGGATTTCATCAATCTGGTATCAGAGCCATTGCATTTCTGGAATGGTATGCACGAGGATGGGGCAGAGAGGGATATGCTGGAGAATAGCATTGGGCAAATGAGAGGAGAGCTGTCAGCAGTAATGGAAGCCTTGATGGATTTATCTGCGAGGGTAACAAATATACAGAGCAACATGAAAATTGGTGAGAGGAGCAAGGAAGTTCTCAAACAACTATAAACTTCCTTGGAACAACAATTGTCACTGACCAAGACGGTGGGAGGAGTAAATGGTGTGAATGGAGGCTTAGTAGGAGAATGTGATTTAGGCAAATTTCAAAGGTTGGAACTTCCTCTGTTTTTAAGAGACAACCCAATTGGACGGGTCTTTCGAGTTGAAAGGTATTGTTCCTTGAATGCTGTGAGTGAGGAAGAAGAGATGAAGGCAGTAGTGGTGTGCATGAAAGGGAAAGCTTTGAATTGGTTGCAATGGATAGAGATGAGAACCCTGTGAAGACCTGGGCCGAGTTTAAGGAGGAGTTGTTGAGGCGATTCTATCACAGATGGCCGGGGGATAGTTACGAAGTTTTGATGTCCATGAAACAAGAAGGAACTGTTGCAGAGTATAGGGAGAGATTTGAGATGATATCAACTCCAATGACCGAAGCTTCTAATGAAGTACTAATGGGAGCTTTCAAAAATGGACTCAAGTATGAGATAAAGGCGGAGGTTAGGATGATACAACCTCAATCCCTACAGCAGCTGATGGACGTGGCTTGCCACGTGGAACAGAGGAATGTGATCTTGGAGAAGACGAGAGAAAAATAAATTGCCAAGTAAGCTAAGTCTCACACAGAAACCAAGTGGACAGGGTACAAGCCATCTTTTCTAAATTACCCAGCCCTTGGGATCTGTCACAAAGCGTCACCCAAAATTTAGGCACAAAAAGTCCCGACAATAAAAGGGGTGGGGATGTTAAAAACAGAAGTAATAGTAGTAGTAATATAACAGGACTCAACAAGAATAACAGTGCTACTTGCAAATTATTAGACGCAAAAATCACAGGAGGGAGCAGGGCCTTTGCTTCAAGTGTGAGGAGAAATTTGGCTCAAATCATAAATGTAAGAATAAGTCATTGCAACTATTGATTTTATATAAGGAGTGTGATGAAGTTAAAGAAAATAATAGAGAGGAAGCTTAGGCAGATGAGAGAGAAAAGGAGGAACCGTCAACGGAATTATTATTGCACTCCATTGTAGGACTCTCAAGCCACCAACTATGAAATTAATGGGGAAATTGAAGGGGGAATCCGTGATTATTTTGATAGACAGTGGAGCAACGCATAACTTCATTTTTTCAAAGTTAGTGGAGCAATTAAAATTGCTATTACAAGGGACCAATTGTACTCTGTGATACTGGATATTGGATATAAGCTGTTTGGCAAAAAAGGTCTACAAGGAGCTGACATTGGAGATATAAGGAGTAAAAATTCAGCAAGACTTTTACCCTTTTGAATTAGGAGGTGAGGATGTGGTGCTGTGAATTGAGTGGCTAGAATCAATCGGTAAGACTACAGTGAATTGGAGGCAACAAACTATGAAGTACAAGATAGGGAAGGAATGGGTCTGTTTAAAAGGAGATCCCTCTTTAGCCAGAACGTTGGTGTCTCTTAACTCCATGCTTAAGACACTTCAAGGAGGAGGACACGGATTTTTTATTGAGTTTGGTAAGATTTCGGTCCAAACAGAACCTTCACTAGTGGCCTCTGAGATTGATGCTTTGCTGAACGAGTTTGCTGAAGTTTGTGAACAACTTACAAGCAATACATATGTCAAAAGTCAAAAGACCATAAGTCAAAAGACCATGCAATACAGATCAAAGCAGGCAAACCGCCCCCTAATGTGAGTCCCTATACATATGCTCATTCCCAAAAGAATGAAATTGAAAAGTTAGCCAAAGAAATGCTAATCGTGGATATCATACGACCTAGTAGCAGTCCTTACTCCAACCCAGTGTTATTGGTTAAAAAAAAAAGATGGAAGTTGGCAATTTTGTGCTGACTACAAGGCAATTAACAAGGTTACTATACCAAATAAGTTCCCTGTGCCAGCTATAGATTAAGTTGTTGGATGAGTTAGGAGGAGCCACTAGATTCTCCAAGCTGGTCCTTAAATCCGAATATCATCAAATCCAGATCAGACCTAGGAATGAGGAAAAAACAGCCTTTAGAACACATGAAGGCCATTATGGATTTATGGTTATGCCTTTTGGCTTAACAATGCACCCTCCACCTTTCAATTTCTCATAAATGAAATCTTTAGGCCATACTTGAGGAAGTTTATATTGGTTTTCTTTGATGACATCTTAATTTACAGCAGAGACATTCTAGCTCACATGATTCATTTGTGAACAACTTTGAAGATTTTGCAAGAGCGGAAATTGGTGATTAATCAGAAAAAATGCATTTTCGGGCAATCAAAGATAGAATATCTTGGCCATATAATCTCAGCCAATGGTGTGGAGGCTAATTTAGCCAAGATAGAAGAGATGGTAAATTGGCCCATACCCAGAGACTTAAAGGCCTTGACAGAATTTTTGGGACTAACGGGTTATTATTGCAAGTTCGTGAAAAACTATGGTAAAATAGCTACTCCCCTCACTACCTTACTCAAGAAGAATGGGTTTAAGTGGGATGACAAGGCCCAAAGGGCGTTTGAGCTCCTCAAGCAAGCGATGACACCAGTGCCAATTTTAGCTATATTGGATTCTTCTTACCCATTTGAGGTGGAAGCAGAGGGGCTGTACTGATGCAAAAAGGGAGACCAATCTGTTATTTCAGCCAACTCCTCTCAGATAGGGCTCAGAAAAATTCAGTATATGAAAAGGAGTTAATGGTCATCGTTTATGCAGTAAAGAAATGGAACCATTACATCATGGGTCATCCTTTTATTATAAGAACTGATCCAAAGGCTCTTAAGTACCTGTTAGAGTAGAGGATTATTGATCCAGATCAGCAAAGATGGGTTACAAAACTCATGGGACACAATTTCAAAATTAATTACAAACCTGGAACAGAAAACAAAGCAGCAGATGCACTATCTCGTGGGGGGGAAACCACTGAATTGAAGGCTTATTCTCTGTGGAATTATGAGCAAATGGAGGCCCTTGATGAAAAGATCAAGAAGGATGCTAAGTTATTTGCAATTCTGCAGCAAATGATTGCTGGAAATGAGGCACCTACTAGTTACAGCCTAAAAAGGGGTTGTTTACAAGGGCAGAATTGTGTTGCCAAAAGGATCTCAAGGATAGCTCCTTTAATCAGGGAGTTTCACAACTCACTGATTGGGGGGGGGGGGGGGGGGGGGGGGCACTCTGGCTACTTGTGCACTTATAAAAGACTCTCAGAAATTCTGTTTTGGGAGGATATGAAATGGGACATCCAAGCTTATGTGGCTGAATGTGAGATTTGTCAAAAGAATAAATACCAAGCCATGAGTCCAGCTGGTCTGCTACAGCCTCTTCCAGTGCCCAGAGACTTTGGGAGGATATAAGCATGTATTTTGTAGTCAAACTACCAAAATCTGAAAAGTTCGATACTATAATGGAGGTGGTTGACTAATTAACTAAGTATATGCAATTTACACACCCTTTTTATGCCAAGGAGGTAGCAGAAAGCTTTGTCAAAGAGGTGGTGAAATTGCATAGATTCCCTAAATCCGTTATGTCTGACTGTGACCATGTGCTTGTGAATCAATTTCGGAAAGAATTGTTCAAACTAGTGGGAACTACCTTAAATATAGCTCTGGATATCATCTTAAAATTGACGGCCAAATAGAGGTTGTGAATCGCAGCATTGAGACATATTTGAGGTGTTTAGTGACAAACCAAAGCAATGGGCAAAGTGGCTGCCATGGGCGGAATACTAGTTTAATTCCTCTTACAACAAATCCACCAACATGACTCCATTTAAAGGCGTGTATGGGAGGGACCCATTTACATTGTTTAGGTTGGAGGATGCAAATTCTGCAGTGGAGGATGTTAATGAGACAATTAAGGCACGGAATCTGATTTTGGATTAGTTAAAAGAACATCTTGAGAAGTCATAACTCATAAGAATACATGAAGCAGTGGGCTAGCAAAAACGAGAAGGTATGTGCACTTTAAAGTGGGGGATTTGGTTTATTTAAAGATTAGTCCTTATAAATTGAAGTCCCTAACTAAAAAGCAGAATGAGAAGCTTAGTCCTAGATACTATGGCCCTTATAAAATCATAGAGAAGATTGGACGGGTCACCTATCACCTTAAGCTGCCTGGGTTGGCATCATTGCCCCATAGCACCTTGAGCATAATGGAAGAGTTAGGCACGGGAGAACTTGCCCCGGGCAAAAACTGATATAGAGCCACTTGCTCACGGTTTCTTTGTTCAAACAGTCCTTACACCCTTCAGTTCTTTCCAAGGATATTCCTGCTTTCCTGACTGAGAATTTAGAGTTACAAGTCTGACCTCAAGCTATTCTTAAAGCAAGAAAGAGTGGCAGAGTCGATATTAAGTGGGAACAATTAGATAAGTTTGAGAGCACATGGGAAGACTATGATGTGCTACACATGCAGTTTCCTGAATTCCACCTTGAGGACAAGGTGTCTCCAGTTTTTTTTTTTCCTTTTTTGGGAGGAGGTTACTGACAAACCCAATAAACGTAATGGGCCGGGGGTCTTACATGTCTATAGCAGAGGGCATAAAAATAAAAGGAGAGACGGAAAAAATGAGAGTGTTCCAAATATAACGGACCCACACGTGTAGTGGGTGGAGAGAGAATGAGTGGGGATATGGGTATTTTGGCATGAGCAGAAGGGAGGAAGGACTAGGAAGAATTTTAGGCAATTGCTGGAGAGATTTTGACCTCTCAAACGTCAGAAAACTTCTTTTCATGTCTTTTGGTTTTGCTACTTGTAGCCACTGATTTCTGGTTCATTTCCCTTGAATTGAGCTATAATTCTGAAGCTCTGTTTCAGATTTTATAATATATATATATATATATATATATATGTAACAGAAGAATTTCATCAATAAATAATCTAAAAGTCATTTAAAAGATCATATATGAATTTGAAGCATCTCATGCGAAACCAAAGCAATGATGACAAAGAAATAAAATTACCTTGGAGAAATAGCCAACCATATGGCATCCTCGATCATCACATTCACACAAAACATAGAACAGAAACAGGTCTACATCATAATAGAGGGTCTTGTGATCAAGAAACAACTTTGCCAGATAACAAAGATTCTGCCCATAAATCTTGTTCTTTTTGCCGTCAACCTGTTTTTCAGACAAGTAATAATTGAAAGCAACCACAAAATGTATAATAGCATAATATCAAATTATAATAATACACACACACACACACACATATATATATATATATATATATTTCTTTTGGCCAAGACATAAAGTGTAAACCATAAACTATAAAGATAGACGCAAGTATAGAAACAGGAAAATATCATATTTAGTTTAGAGTTTACGGTTAGTAACTGACTTATAAATAATTGGTGTCCCTTTTTAGCATTGAAATGAAAAAAGTATATCAGCAAATAAATTAACAAGAAAGTTCACTATCAGGCACTGACTAAGTAGATCACATTGAAATAAATCTAAGGTAAAAATTCACTGCAGAGTCCAATCAGTCCATAAACTGAACACGATGGAGATCTCATGGAGATGGAAAAGAATGAGAAAAGCACAAAGGAGAAAAATACGTCCAACTCTGATTGTCATGCACTAGAGACTCTTCAACAATAGAGAGATGCAACAAAGCCTTAAAAATGACCAATTAAAAAGAGACCGGGAGAGGGAGAGAGGAAAAAAGATCTTCAAAATCAACTGCCCCAGACACAATAAGATATAGATCCATCATGTACTAATAACAAAAACAACACCAACAATGATAAAAATGTACCTCAAACATTGACAGCGTACCACTTCTGTATATCTCATCACCAGGGGGATGTTTAAGGTCACACTTTCTCTGCATGCATAAGGTAAGAAGGGGCATAAGAAAGGTATATAAGATAGTTTATGTTAAGTATATACGTACAACTTCATTCTCTTTTTTTTTTTTTAGGGGATAAGTATGTGGGGAAGGGGAGGACAGATTTTTAAAAAATTACAATTAAAAGTAAGGATATGAAAATAAATGAAAAAAATTAAAAAAAAAAAAAGAAAATTCTTAAAGTAGAATGGAGAAAGATGACAATATCATTCACCATAGCTCACAAGGTCCACTAAATGTTCAATTAAGAAGTGAAATGTTTTATACAAAACTTTCACAAATTTTCTAGAGGTGCATTCAAAGGATCACTAATTCATTAAATGTATTACCCCCTTCATAAACCTTCAAGTGTTCAAGCAAATCCTAACATTCTGCTCTCTTTTTTATGCAAATAATTTTCAACAGTTGAATGGGGTTAAGTTTTAACAATTGCTGTGGCTCATCAGAAGGTATAAAGTGTGTTAAAGAAGTGCAGAGATTTTTTTTTTGGGGGGAGTTCTGTTGACACCACAAAATGCTTTTGTTTATATATAATACTATAGATAAGAATACATGTAAGTAAACACCAATTAAAGCAAACTACAAATTGTCAGAAAACACAAGGACCAATGCCTGCAGAAGAGAAAAGAAACTAATTAGATGTGTACTCCTCTTCAAACAACTTAGTAAACCAGAAAATAACCGCTCCACAAAGCAAAGAAAATAAAAGGAAAAAGGAAGCAATATTTGAGGCACAGCTCACCATATGCCTCTGAAGCTGTTCTTTGCGCTTCATGAAATTGAGGCAAAATTCACAAAAGTACAGCTTCAAACAGTCATTGTATTCTGGTGGGAAAGGGGAGAAGTACCAAGTCTCAATCTCATATCTTCCAAGTTCAATAGTAGCTATATTTTTCACTTTTGTAAATTCCTCATGCTCTCGCAAGCTAGCAGCATCAAGTTCCTCATGGCCCTCCTATAATGTAACAATATAAATAGCATTACAAAATTATAAGAAACAAAAAAGCAGCTGGAGGCAGGATATTTTGACCAAAATATGCAGATTTGACAGAGGAGAAAGCAATTATCAGCATCAAGATTCAATGTAGTTTTAACTTGATTTTCATGAAAATTGATCATGTAGCAAATAGCTCCAATCCACATGTTTCATGTAACTACATAATTTCATTTATGTGACGAACCACACACACCACACCCCCCCCCCCCCCCCAAAAGAAAAAAAAATTGTAATAAAAGATTTTGCTATTAGCTTGTAAAGGGGTTTACATTTTTGGAAGCTCCCCAACGTGAGATGGCTCAATTCTTCCTTTTATATTAGTACTCAGATCCACAGAAGAAGTCATATAGGCCGTTTAGTACAGCAAAATGTTCTTGTGTATTTCTAGTGTAAATTTGCTCAAATCTATGAGCTTTTGTAGGGTTCCAGAACTAATTATATACATTCCCCAACAATTTGTAAGACAAAGACCTCAATTTCAAGTAGCGCTTGCATATCCCAGAAGCACATAAGTAGAAAAAGAGATAAACGAAGTCTAGCAGATGTTTTTTGTGTGTGAGCGAGTGTCTTGGTCAGGGTAAAATAAGAATTCAATACCTCTACATGTGTCTCATCAATCTTCCTCTTTTGGTGGCGTGTCATCTTCAGGCTTGTCACCTGGGAATTTACATATGCGATATTCTGAATGAGAGGTAGACATTATCAAGGAAGACAGTCTCATTCATGATATTAACACAAATGATGGCAAGCGCGTGTGACTGCACATATGTATAAATCATTCCATGCTACCAATAAATGAATGAATACTAGTTCTTGCAATCCACAGCCACCCAAAATAGAAAGCAATGAAAGGAAATAATTCATTTTCATAAGGTTCAAAAACAAACTCTACCAAAGCCCGAGGTATATTTGAAAAAGTAGAGATATTTGGCAAAAATATAACTATTACCTTATCCTCCACTTTCTCATCAACAACGGCCTCCACTGAATCAAGATCAAGTTGCTCAAGCTTCACCCACTCATCAAGCCTCCTATTAACTGCCAAAAACAAAAATATATAGAATCAGACACTAATATCACAGGTTGCAATCAGTTAGCATTTCTACCAACGGCAAACAGATGTGAGATGACATGGCAACAGTTGGCGCAAAACTGTTCATATAAAGTGATAATTAGAAAACCATTATAAGCAATGGCTCAAAAAATAATATACCAAGCATAACGGTCACAGACATCAGTCTGGCAGCTCATGAACCAGTTTTCATAACTTTAAAACCTAAACCAACATCAATGCCCCTCTCAGCAACATCATACCCAAAACCCTAACCATTCAAAATTGGGCAAGACCAAAGTGCCGATAAACTGAAGGTCTTACACTCAGTGTAATGGACGTAATACTCATAATCATTGGGGCCACCAGTTTGCATCTTGCGACGTTCGATGACTTTCACAGGGTGAAACTTTCCGTCCCTCCAACGGCACAAGACCCTAGTACCAACCTCCAGGGGAAGCAAAGTCATTCTCCGCTTCTTTGACTGATCGGATTCCAGCGGCTTCTCCAACGCCATTTCGACAGGATCCGTCGGCTGCAAGGGTATCCCATCGGCAGTGGGAGCTTTTCCGTTGCCGACGACTGGTACGGAACCGTTCTCCGTGCTCGTCGGTGTCTCCAGCGAGCCCATTTCTCAATCACGGTTTGGGAAGATCCTAACCCCAGTTTCACGGGGATTCCCAGGGTTAGGACTAGGAATACATGCAGACAAGTACGTTAGGCCCACGGGCTTTCTCTCGCACCACCCCCCCCCCCCGCCCCAAAAAAATTTGTTCCCAGGACCTCTAATTTGTGGGCCCAGTTAATTCAAGGGCGGAAAAAAAATTAAAGAAAGAGAAATCAGTGTCACAATTATATAATAGAAATAAATTTCTCAATATTCTGATTTTAACCTACTCAGAAAAAGTTAGCATATCTCATTTTGAAGGGTATTCGAGGGCATAGGGTTTTGCTGTGTTTTGAAGCAGAAAGTATCAATAATCAATAGTGACTATTGAACTCCACTAGGAATTTACTCATTAGAAATGGCAATCAGCCTCGATACTCCGGGTATATTAGATATGCAGTGAATTAAAAAAAAAAAAACCGGGGGCGGGGGGCGGAGAAGAGTACAGTACGAACTTGGAAAAAGACAGGAGGTTACATAATTTAAATGCCCGGTGAATCACATGCCGAGCACCACTTCTTTGAAAATTAATATTGTCATGATATATACACTAACTTTACAGAGAAACCGGTGATGCCCGAATTCTCCCCTGTATGGTTACAAGATGGAAAGCTTCTATTCCGTGCTTCCTCGAGTATAATGAAATCCAAGCCCTTCTAATAAAAGTAACTGCAAGCAACGCTCATCCACTGTACAGTTTACTCTCACAACGAATGTACAGCAATGCTAAACTTCCCCGCCAGAGCAGAGCACAACTTCGTGCCACAATAGAAAGTAGTGGCCGGAGCCCCGTCTCCAATCTCCAGATACATCTTGCCATTCTCCTCAGATGTCCAGATACTCCGCGTGCAAAATGGTATCGGGTAATGTGGATGTCAGCCTCAAATGGGCATATAAAAGGTCTAGGAATCCATCACTTTACCCATCGTGCTCCGCTGGTTCACTAGTAAATACGTCCTGGTTAGATTGGTTATCAGTAGACAAACAATCAGCAGGAACATATGCATATCCTTTAGGTAACATTGAATTCTTCATAGACGCTTCATCCGACGTCATAACCAGTTCTTTTCCAAATGTCTCTGCATGCTGTAATGGATAATATAGCATGAGCACTTGTCCCAATCAAATTCAACCACCAACAATTAATTTAACATTTCCAGCCCAGAAAAAAAAAAGAAAGGTGAAAAAGGAAACAGAAAAACTGAAAGACATCCAAATCATAGAGCAATTCTCTGCAGCCAAATTCACCTTTCTTGATTTTGATCTCCATCCACTGTCATCCAAAAGATTACGTGATATGATGGAAGCTCTATGAGGAATCTGCTTGCCAGAAAATTGCAGCCTCTCTGGAATCTTATGATTATAATGGCTTTGTGAGGTTGAACAGTCGTCATCCAACTTTGGGTCATTGTCCATAGTTACAGCGACTCTTACTCGATGCTTAGCAGAAACTGAGCTGTCCACAGTTACATCATCTGACCTTTGGACTGCTTCGCTGCATGATCTGTATCCCTCCGTATTCCCTTTAAGGGATGTTGTAGCTGATTCTGAGCTACAATCAGGAAGGAAGAAAGGGCTATGAACCAAGACAGACCTGGCAACATGATCTCTTTTGAAGGCTAGTATGTCATGTGAACATAGAACCAATTCCCGCTGCAAATATCCACAAGACTGATGGTTAATCATCTATAAAGACAGTTAAGTGTAACAAAATCAGAGACTAAGAATCTGCACTCTAGCTGTAAAAACCAAATAGAGAGAAATTTCAACTAGATTTGGGCGTTCCCTGTTTTACAGGAATCGCCAGAAGGTTAAACAAATGAACAGTGTAAAACAAATAGTACCAAATGGAGTAAAACATCTTTGTGCACATAATTTAAAAGGGTTACCTTTATTTTTTCACGTTTGACAATTCTTTCACAAAGGAGTCGCAATCTCTCTAGTTCAACCTGCACAAGAGAATTTACACAATCATCCAAGCCTTTTGATAAACTGAAAATATAAAAGCTGCACCACCTATGACTAGCAGTGCTTCTGATAGAGGCCATGCTCATATTATTTTGTGAATACATACCCACACCCTTTACATGCATGACAGTCCCTACATACAAAAAAGGTAACCATGACAATTATCATCTACAATCACTGCATACCTTAGCCTTATAAAATATAAAGCTATCATTGACTAGTTATTTGGAGTTTCAAAACTTCAATCCCTCTAACAAAAATAAAATAAAAAAGTGGATCAACATGCAGATGATTGTATATCAAGAGACAAATGTAACCCTGGACAATTCCTCCAGCAACAGTCGAAGTTAGGGGGAGTGTGCCCACGCGCACAAGCTACTTTATCCTGTGCCATTTCCCACATCTCCACTATTCCTTCTTCTCCATATCTCCCATCATCGTCAACATTCCACCATTCCTAATCCCAACAATTAATGAGTAACCCTAACCTAGGGGGACAGCGAATAAAGGGGTACGCAATTATCACCGTGGGGGTGAATTTTAGATCAAAAGCAAACACCAGCATGCCTACCTATAGCAGTATATTTATTGTAGGTTACTAGGTTATGACATAGGATTGTCATCCTAGCAACACCTCTGTCTGAGAAGGGATGTAGAAGCACATCTTCTCCACTCTTGATCTCTTAAAATCATATTTCTAAATTTATTAAAAACAAACAAACAATACCTAAGAAAGGAGGCAACAAAACGTAACCCCTTAATGAACGAATGGGAGAGACACCATTGCTTTCTTCAATTACATATCATGACGCATAAGAAGCCAGAGGCAGCTAATAATCATCTGAGTTGTGTTGGGCCCTAGTACTCAAAATGGAATCATGCAAAGGCCACGACATTGCCTTTATTGGCAAATGACTATCCAAAGCATTTCATGCACACTGAAAAACTCTGGACTAAAGATTTATGTTCTATGGCTACCATTTCTTAAATACCCAGGACTTTGACGTCCAACCTGGCATCCATTACAATAAGACTCTGACACTGTATCATAAGCCCAAAACCTACCAACTCCATAAACCTTTCAATCCCCTCAATGAGCAGAACGTCTGCCATTTCTTTACTTTATTAGCTCTGATGTTCACAGATGCAACAAATATCACCACTATTCAGAAAAACTTCAGAGAGCTCCAGATTCAAGGAGCCAACAAGTCTATGTATAAAGATTCAACCCATTGACAAAAATATTGAGACTAAAGATCCACAGTATTAAATATAGCAAATGTACATTTCAAACAAACGATTAACTAAAGTAACCAAAAAATAAAAATAAAAAACCTTAACCAATTGCCATGACTGAATGATAATTAAATATGAAGACAATGCTTTGGACGGTGCAAGCATGTGGTGGCTTCCTTTGATTTGATTTTCTTGATTTGTCTTCCTTTCCATTCTATGACCGGTGCTATCTATGTGGCAGCCTCCACTCCATCTTATTCCCACTTAATACATCTATCATATGTAGCATTTAACTCCCACAGCAATTGCAAAACTTAGTGCACTACCAATTACTAATTGAATATACATACATGTGGGTGGAGGTGTAAGCATGGGGTGGCAAGGAGGTTCATTTAATTCTTTTGAAACCTTAACCAAAATCAGGAGCGACTTGGAGGAAAGATGGAGGAAGAAATCTTACCCTAATTTGCTTGATGCTTTTTAGCTCTTCAATTCCATGTTTTTGACTTTCAGCCTGAGCAATTGAGAAACACTAACATAAGGTACAATTATCCCAGACCATCAAATAGAACATTTTACCGGCAAACAAAAAATCAAACCTTTGCCCTCTGCTCCAAACCATGTTTTTCACAGTAAGCCCTGTGCTGCAGCTTGCCACCAGCAGCCCTCACATTCATGTAAAAACCAGCACTTCTAGCACAGGATGGATGGAATGTGGTCTGACAATGGCCATAGCTACACTGCATTCACCATATAGACAATTGCTTAGAATCATGAATCAAGATAATTAATTCCAAAAGTTCATGGCTTGAAGATAAGGTTAAGAAAAAAAAGGAAGGGGGAGAGGGATTCTGATGTTATCATTACCTTTAAGCATACACCATGCTTGCGGCGGCAGATGCAACAAACATCAACTCCTTTCAACACAGTTCCCTGGCATTCACCAATATGCATAGATAGGTTTTAGAATAATTATATGCTCAAATTTTAAATAACAAAGGAATAGGACAAGGCTGGAGTTCCAAGTCTCATGTCAATACATTTACAAAAGGTTAAGAATTATCTATTCAACAAAGGCACATACCATTCCTTCAACAGCTTTTACTTGTCCTCTTCTGAATGTGGACTCAAAAACCCACTAGAACATATTGCACTTATCAGTATGTTACACTCCAGCAAAATAAGACATTAAAAATAAGAACACTTGCAAAAAAAATAAAATGATAAAATGAGAACAAACAACCTCAGCACAAAAGGCATGAACCCAATGACCATCTGAAGACTTCCTGTAAGCACCAGTAGTACCACCGCATATTCCACATTCTGCGACAAAATAAGGCTTCTCCCAGAAATTAATAGCAGGTGCCCCAGATATTCTAGATGATAAATCTTCACATAATTCACAGTACCATGGACCTGTAAATTCCTTCACACTACGGTAGCAATCCAAGTGAACTGCAACCTGAAACAGACAAATTTATTAAGAATAACAGATCAGACACAAAGTTCATGAAAATGAAACAAGGGTTGCAGCCTCAAAACCTTGCAACCAGAGCAGACAAGAATTGGGTTCAATATAGTCTCAGATCGTCTGCAGATATCGCATGATCTAGGATGCTCCTTAGAAAAATCTGTGGTTGGCAGACCAAAATCTGAATACTTCTCTGATGAAGTCCTTGCCACAGCTACTCTTGAAAGTGTCTCTTTGGCCCATGGCATTGGCTGAGAGCAAATACCAGTCCTCCCACTGAAAGTGTGCTTTAACAAAATCTGAAAATAAATATAATCATGTATTGTCAATAACAACAGCCATAAACAATGTTAGCTTATGATAAGAAATTTTTACTACAATATAAACATGTATATATGACCTCCGGCTGTACAGATTCATCCAAGGCATCCTTTCGGAATGAAGAAACCCTAGAAGACGCTGCAGCAGCAGCAGTTGCAGCAGCTAACACTGCCTGTGCTTCCTTGTGCCTTCTCTCTTTTCTGCCTTGCTTTTTTGCCTCCCTAAGATCACACAGATACTGGTTAACAAGCACAGCATCCCATCTTTGTTGATGTGCTGAATCAATCTCCTGTGGAAGACACTTAGCTATACTACAGATTAAATTATCTGCAATTACAAAGGAAAGCACAATCACATACTGATATGATTTGTCACAAAGTAGAGGGGATGCAAAAAAAGTTATCTTAACTGATGAATTCACTTAAAAATTGAAGGACAAAGGACATACCAGCAATCTTCTTCCTTGCAACTGTATTCTGCAATAATCTACGCTGAAAATATATAAGTTCACCCTCCATTTCATCTTTTGGACAAGATTCTAATAAACCCATATTTCTAGCCATAATCAATTGCTCCATATTTACTTTATCAGCCTTACAAATGTCACTGCATGTTAATTCCTGATTTTGGTTGCTAGGGTAACCACTGGCCTTCGAGAATTCATCCAAATAAAAATTTCCATCCTCCCCTCGACCTGCCAAATGCATGCCAAATGCAGAATTTATTAAGACTAGTCTGAAAAAATTAAGGAAAGCAAAGATTTAAATATAACTCACATTTAACATCATCTGAAAGCACCCCATCATGAATCTGTAACAATTTTTTACTGATGTATGGATGAATGTAACAAGAGTTTGCTTCAATCTTCCTGCATAACAAAAAATGAAAATGCTGATGGAACCCAGATTTCCCCCTGAAATTGCAGTAGAAAGATTGATACAATAGATAGAAAGAAAACAAAAAAGAAAGCAAAATATAATAGCTCTTCGAGAGGCTAGAACCTCCCACAAATTCACCATATTTCCACCCACGTTCCCTCTCAACCCTCTTTTTAGTTCTATTTTCCTAACAAAATTCCTCTACCATAGCTTCCACGTGTCCATACCCCTTCTGGATTCTTCCCCGCAACCCAACCAGCCAATTCATGTCCCACTTGCTTCCAATTCCCCTATTTTGCAAGCTGACTGGGGACCTATCTAAACCTAAGCAAGCTGTATCAAGGTTGTCAGACAACAGACAATCCAAAACAGAAAACAATACATGCCATAACTAAATACGCAAGTTTGATTAAACATTTGGTCCCCATAGTTTCACCTAATTTTCAACTTGGTCTCCATACTTTATTGGTAATCAAGTCCTTACAATTTCAAGGTGTTTCCAATTCAGTCCCCAACATATATGACTGTCATGATGCCGTCTGGGAAGTGCCAATGTGGCAAAAGACATCCTACCTACTACTACACAAGTCCTACATGTACTTTCTCTTGCACAATTTTGTCCTTATAGTTTCAGCAAATTTTCAATTTGGTCCTTACACTTTATTTCTTTGCAATTAACTTCCTAAAGTTTCAAATCGTTTTTAATTCCATCCCTGTCATCACCATCCACTATAACTCTATGAGTAAAATACCTTTGTGACTAACAGAACTCCTACTTGGCACTACCTAAACTTATGTGTATTTCTTTTTTTCCACATCATCACTGCGTCAAAGCCACAAGTGATCTCTTAGGCCCCATTTGGTATGCAACAGAAAGTAGGAAGGAAAGGAAAGTTTTTATGCAATGTCTATTTCTCCCTTGTAATCATTACTTAATTATTATTTAACACTATCAACTCATCATTACTCATTCATTAAAAATAGGGGCAATAAAGTTATTTTCTATTTTCAAAATCACCTTTTTCTTTTTTATTTCCATTTCTGTATCAAATTTCCTGCGTACCAAATAAGCCCTTAAATTCCTAGTTTCAGCAATAGAGGTAGAGCTCGAAAGCTGTGTTTCCAAACACCCACAAATAGAATAAGACCACCTCCATTTTCTCCTTCACTTATACAAAGAATTAGCTTTATGATTCAAATTAGAAAAATCCATCACAAAAGGAAAAGGAAGAATGCTAGTCTATACCACATAGAGACATATCAAAGTCCCATGAAGAAGATGAAATTTGTAAAAGGAGATACAGAATAGATAGAAACAGTTTTAAAAAAAATCAAGGGGGAAGAAAAAAGATTAGGAGTGAACAAGAATTGGAGCCATATTAATGCATTGTTTAAAGCAATGAGGTAGGCAATAAATGGATGCACCACATGGCATACCTAACTTGGTGTAAAATGGGAAAACAGACAAATAAGCTCCATGTAATTTTAGATAGAGTTCTTATTAGAACTCCATTGCAACAAAAATAAAGTGTAAAGACTAAACTGAAAATTCACAGAAACTAGGGACAAAATTTGGACAAGAAAATACACGTAGGATTAGTATAGTGCCAAATAAGATGTCCATTTGACATACCAGCACTTCACAAATAATGTCATGATAATCATTGACGTCAGCGACCAGATTGGAAATAATTTGAAACTGTAATATTTCAATATACAAAGAAATGAAGTGTAGGGACTAAGTTGAAAAATTAGATGGTATTAAAATAGCCAAATTTTTAATCAAACCAAACAGATATATCCACTCTGAATAGCTCACATGAAACCAGAAGCAGGTGGCTCTGAAGCAGAACAAAAAGAGTGTTGCTGATCAGAAAAAATAGATGCATTAGCAAACCTTTCTTCCAAAACACATCCAGATAAGCTGCTTTTGCAAGGTTTATCTGCATTCCCTGCATTATGTAGTTACACAATGTAAAAAATAAGCAAGAGAAAGACCAGATTAACAGGAAATGGAACTTGATAAACAAGACTTGAATATAGGAACACCACGAGAATCCATAAGTACTCATATAAGTAGCTCGGACAAATTTGCAGGGAAAATCAAATCTTGAATTTCATCTTACATAAAAACCATGCTGTTCCCAGCAGAAAAAGCAAATTTAGGAAGACAAAGGCACAAGTTTGTATCTAATGACAATAGTTTCATTCTGAAGCCATACCTTGAGAATCAGGAAAAGTATCCTCAGCCTTAATTAATTTCTGCACAAAATACACAAAATAAAAAGATAAGCAAATACATTTTAAACATAAAAGTAAAAAATTTGTGTGTGTGTGTGTGGAGCAAATAGCACAGGGAAGCCCTCAAAAGTCAATAATAAAATGTAAAGATACCTCTCAAATTTTGACTGCAACAAGTACATGAACTAAGTGAATATTGCATACACACTTCCAATCAGAATCACATTGTTATTCTAAGACACTGAACAAGTAAATAGATAAAAAAATTAGAAACTTGAAACACTATAAACCCACAATCAAATGACCATCAAAGTTATACACAACCTGGCTCACTCACAAGTTGAAACACCATCATGAACAACTGGTTGAGAATCAGAATAGAGGTACTAAGTACAGTAACAAAATAATTATTCAAATTCAATGATAATGAGTTGAAATCCTATGACAGATAGCATGTCTCTACACAGCAAACTCAAAACAACTCTAAGTCCACTAAACTACAGGAGCCCTCTGAAACACTAATATAAATAGGGTATTCCCACTAGGACATTACTATGGGATAAGATATCCCAAGATCCCAAGAACCAAATACAAAATCCCAACATATCATATATAAATTAATCCTAAATTCCCAATTAAAATCCCAAATTACAATTACATGATAAATTAACTAGCCTATCGATAATTAAAATACCCTCATACTGCATCACCAACTATCCCATAGCTAGGTTAGCCAAACAATATCATTAAGATAGAGTATTCACAAGACAAATCACCATTCCTTTTATACCTTGTGCATTCTAAAACATTCACTAAAATTAAAGGAAGCTCAACAGTATGCAGAAAGAAGGGGAGAAAGACAGAAAGCAGAAGAAAACCAGACTTTTATTAAACTTCTTTTATGATTCCTGGTTAATGATAAGTAGATAATCTGACCAGCATTTGACAAGCAGGTCTTTCCAGTTCAGAATCATGCCCTTCATGCAAGGACTACAAATTGTAAACAAGCACAAGCTGATGTTGATATAATAATATTAAAATCAAAATCAGGTAACAAATCAGGAAGGAGCGTCCAACACAAGAGTGCAACTTTAAAGAAAACATTTTCAGAACTTATAGATGTGACCCCAATGTCACATTGTCGATGATCCCTACTAGTTTCTTGGGAGGGACGTTGGCAGGAAAGTACCAGCTTTCCAGAAAGAAAAGAAAAGAAAATTTCCAACACCTACAATATTAGGGATACTAAACAAATTTGGGTTGCTTTATCATACACTAAAACAGTCAGAATTATGCATTTAGAATATTCAATTACACAAGGCTTCAAATAAGATAACTACTACAAGACAAAATTACCATTTCAGTTGCATCAGGAATGGATGCTCTATTTGATGTTCCTGAATTTTCATGGTCAGATTGACCTACTTTGACCTTCTCCATTGGCATCCCATTCTCGCTAGAGACCACCTCAGATGAACATATCACTTTGTTATCCTTCAAAATCCTGATATTACCGATGGTTCTTCTCCTTGATGGTACTGACTTAACAGCAACAGGATCCGGCAACTCTGAATCTGATATCTGTAAAGTATCAGAACCATCAGTGACTCCATTTTCATCCTTGGATGAATTGGCTGGCTTGGATTTGACTTTCAAACTTTTCTGAAATGCATTAGTATATACATGAGCTTTTAGCCAATTGACTACTTTGAGTTGCACGTCAGGGGCCATGCAAGACTCCTGTAAGGAGAAAAAAGATACACCTACAAGTTAAATGAAAAAAAAAAAAAACACTCAAGCACCGTTTACCACAAAGTGGACTCAATAATTTAGAGCATTACATTGATATTTGCACTTAATGTATCTGGAGAAATGCCAATCTCCAAAGCTACATCTTTAGCATCAACTTTTCCTCGATCTATCAACTGCCAAGGAGCAATTTTAGATTTCAGGATTCACAAAAAAATAGTTACATTTCATGCTAAATGCACACATGTATTTACTTAGGATGCAAAATACCTTCTTCAAAACAAGTGCAAAACCAAGGGAGTCAGATGCATTAGGAATCTCATCAATCCTCCCCACCATTGCAGTATTATTCAGTTGTGGCAAACCATCGCATTCCGATGTGTCACAAGCATTTAACTGACAATCAGGCAATGTTTCATCCAGTGGCTCACTATAACTCAATTTATCAGGACTAACATTGGAAACCATCCCAATGTTGTCTCCATTTCTGCAACCAATTTTCAAATTGTGTTGTCTGCCTGCTGGCAATGTCACTGGAAGGCTGTCAGCAGAAGAGAAATCACTACCAAAAGCTACAGAGCCACCAGGAGGCAAGATGCTGCTGTTCTCCTGTATATCTGAGTGCTTGGAGCAAAAGGCTCGCAACTCAACCTGTCATACAAAACATATGAGACTACATGACAATCAACTCCTAAAACAAAGTTGGGACACTTGTGATAAAAAAAGGGGGGCGGGACATGATGCTCAAATAGTACAGCTGTTCCTAAATTGATCCTAAACATCTTGTTTATTTTTCTTTTCCCTTTTTAGCTGGGATGGAAAAAGAGAATTTAGTTCTGCGTTTTGACAAATAAAGCATACTCACATTGTCATAACCATTGTTTGCCCAAACCTCCATCCTGTGTCTAGCCTCCCTAGCACATAAAGGATGGAAAGAAGACCTGCAAGTTCCTGTAACACCACCCAGCAGGAATGAGTCACAAGCCATTAAACTAGAGAACTTGAAGTGCATAACACAGAAGAAAATCAGCACGAAAATACAATGCAGCATATCAACACCGAAAATCAATTGAAAATAACTACTACTCAGAAACATGGTATCAATATATCCAGAAGCTGCTAGCAATACATCAAACAATTGATAGTATTATAAAATCTATATCAAACATGACACTTGAAAATAAACATGAAAAGGAGGAGGAAAAAAAGCTGTGTATATATGCCCAGAAAAATCTACATAATACTAAATCACGAATGTTATATCACAAAAGATTTAAAACAAAAAATCAACTTATGAAACTTTTAGGTGCTGTTGTTAGAACAACTTCATTTTAAAAGCTTAAACACCCAGCTTTCAGTAACGTCACTTTCTTGCTCCATAGTTGACATATACCACTCTGTTGGCATTTAATGAAGTATGATGTAACAAGGCTGCCAAGAAATTCCTTAAGATCAATAAAATCCATGCATCCTTCAGTCACACAGAAAGAGACTCATGAGACCGTTCAAAGTCAAAATTGAACAACAATAATAACCCTGGCAGAAGATAAATGAAAACCTTTTCTTCATTAGCATACGGAAAAATGATTAAGCAAGAATAGCCAAGTAGAAACAGATAAGAAACTGACTCCACCACAAACCTGCCATTTTAAGCAGAGATCTTTCCCCCCATATTTTATAGAACAGATGCACAGCAAATCAATAACGTGGCTGGGCCATTTTCACCCTTCATCTTGAAGGTGAAAGAAATGCATTTAGGCTCAAGGTTCATTAGCAAAAACCATATCAAAATGGCAACATGCACTCAATAAGGCGTAACATTATCAATGCCACCTCCCCCCCCCCCCCCCCCCCGGGGCCCCAAAAAAAAAAAAGGATTGATTCAAAACACAAAATACATCAAGTCTACGTTAGCAAGAAGCAAGACTAGAAACTACCTTTAAAAAACTAAATCCATCAACATCCTATTTCCAATTAGCTTCAAACATAGCCCAATCTCCCATTCCATGAACCAGAAGGTCAATTAAATGTCATTAGAAGCAGAGTTAAAGGCACTCCCCCTGCTTCTAGTCTCTAATTAAAAATGTTTAGTCAAAAGAGAGACAAATAGGTGGCGTTTAGTATGGAGGCATCCTAATTTTTAAGGACTCGGAAACCTATATATAAAGAATTAAAGCATGAGATATACAAAATTCAAAAATAAATAAATAATCTCCTTATATTGTTTGGGATATATACAACACACTAGTTTTAAATTTTTCATCAATGCTATACCCAAGCATCTTATAAATAGGTTTTCAAGTTCTTGGAAAACTAAAAATTCCAAACAACAAACACCACCTAAAAGATTCTTCATACAGTTTGGCCACTATGATGTAAATGGGCACCAAAGCATACATTCTCCTTTGGTGTACCAAACTTAAAATCTCACAGAAGAGGAAGAAAAACAAACACGGAAGACAGCAAAAAAGAAATGAACAGGAACCAGTTCTTATTAAAATGCTACTTGAATAAGAAACATTGCATTGATATGCATATATTCTGGTTCAAAAAATTAACAACTACACAGATGTAATTACAAAATCTCCCTTGGATATTTCCATCACTTTATTAGGGATTATGATAAAAAAAATAGTTAAGATACTCATTTAGAAACAATTCTGGTCCAGTTAAATTGCTACCAAGCTTATATTCCATGCAAAATTAAAAATCATAATTAGAATGCTCATTTGAGATTGAATTGTATAACCCTGTATTTTGGAAAAGACCAAACAACATTGCCCTCAAGTTAACATACTTCACTACATTCTTTTTTCCTTTTTTGGACTAACGACTTTTTAATACCAAAGTAACATAATTAAATGCACAGGATTTGATCAAATAGGCGCCTCAGCAGACAGAAAACCAATAAACTCCTAACAGTTCCTTTCATGAAGAATGTCGGTATAAGTTTCCTCAAATGTTTAACCAAATTAATAGTTTAATTTAAACCATTGCAATAACAATCATCACTCAATTTAGTCTGGGTGAATATTTCTTGTATTTGAATTTTAAGCAGCATTTTGCATTCTAAAATTCTCAGGCTTTGATCAGTCTAATTTTTGCATTTGTGATCAGTACAAGATTAATAGTGTAAGCCTGCACTTGATGGACAAAAATCTTTGCACAAATACATTGCAAAGGCGATGAATTGACTGGTCTGCACCTTGATACCAACCTTGGAAATTAATAAAATGTACAACAGAAGGATCAAACACTAATTACTTGTAATTCAAGTCACTTACATTCACTAAAATGAGTTAATAACACAGACTATTTTTGAAATTGCACAAAATAACCCAACCATCATTTTATCAGCAAGCAAGAAATATATATACCCAAAATCCAGTGATTATAGACAAATACAAAGTATGCGACTAATGACTTGAAACAGCGGACATATGACTTCAAATCAGAGCCCTAACAGAAGCACAATCGGCAGCAGTTTCCAAACACTAGAATGTTCTCCAGAATACCAGCCTAAGAAATGAAAATTACAGAGTACCAGGGGGCAACAAAACATACCATGGCTACAACGAATACATGCGCCAAACTTCACCTTGCAAATATTACAGACTAATTTTCTCCGGGATTCCTTGACGACTCCTACATTCATAACAGGCTCCATCTTCTTCAAATCCTCTATATAAACCTCAGGCATCCACAAACAACAAAACAGGTGAGCAAATTGCGCAGACCCAACACTTTCCGCGCTTCTATGAACAGGCTTTAAAGCACCACCCTTCTTTGGGCAAAGCAGACAAGGGTTCACCATTTCATCAATATCATCCTTTTGCTTGCACCAGGAGCACAACCAAGACTCGTCTACATCATCTTGCACACCATAGCACTTCTTATGAACTGCAACTTTACAAATAAAGCAGACAATTAATTGATTGGACTCTCTACTGGTGTCCCCCCTGCAGCAATAATGGCAAAAAGAAGAGTCTCCATCACAATGACTAGCAATTAAAAATTTCTCCAACCCAGCATCGCCACCACCCAAAAGCTTCCTTTTCTTTGAAGGTCGCTCAGAAGTCAGACAAATCTTATTCCTACATCCTAAAAGCCATTCTAAACTACTAGACGAATCAGAAGTAGTAGGACCCTGGTCATCCTGAGCCAAAACTTCGGCTGCAACACTGTTAATTTCCATGACACCGCCATCATTTTTCACAACCTCGCTATTTAGGTTTCCATCAGTCTCCTTGTCATTCTCGTGACTAGCTACATTTGACCTTGGAGCATCTCCCACTGGTGGAATAAAAAAACACTTCCGAGCAGCTAAACTAAAAGAGGATGACGCCTCCAACAAGGTATCTATGTCAGGCAATTTTAAATCTCTGAAGTACTCCTCAGTCTCAACCCAAATGCTTGAACTACGCGACTTCTCGCATGCTCTAGACGATTTCTTGTCCGCGCCCGAATGAGACTTCTTGTGGCGTCTACGACTTTCAGAATGGCGGTTTAAGAAGCTTGCCCACCCATTAGGCAGAGTGGGCACCGTCGATGTCGACGTCTCTTCCGCAACATCAAAAGGCGAACGCTCACTGAGCGCTTTTCTAGCCTGCGTGTAGTAATCAATTTCAAGTACGGTGGAGTTATCAGAATTTCCCGGTTGGGTCCCCGGGAATTTAACAGGAACCCTCGAAACTGGGCAAGACCTCTCCTCGGTTCCGCAACCTCCTTCCGCACCCCTACCCATCATTTTCTTCCTCCGGTGACATCGGCCCCCGGTCATCACCAGCAACAACAAACCAAACAACCACTAATGCATTCCATCGTTGAAATCCAAACCCTATCCTATATCCTGCTGAAACCTCGTTCAGGGTCTCCCTTACACCTGTGAAGAAGAAGCCTAACCCTAAAAGCCAAATCGAACTTCGGTTTCGGTATTCACGTGCACAGTGTGAGGGGGAGGTTAGGATAAGCCCCGGTCTAGGGTTAGGGTTCAGTTATTCTGGTTCGTATTCTTTCGGATCCGTTTTTTAGACTAATTTGTTTTCTCGCAGTTCGATTTCGCTTTCGAGACAAGAGAGAGAAATGAAAAAAAAAAAAAAAAAGAGGAGTAAAGGAGAGAGATTCGCGTTTCTTGCAGGCAGTGGGGGAGGTTCGTTTTGACAGATATTTTTATGAGCGGGTAGTTTCTAGTGTTGTGCTGCTATAGAATTGCTTTCATATACCATATAGTAATGTACACGTGGCATGTTTAGAACGACCATCTATCTCATGGGCTATCTTACCGCCCGTTTGAAATACAGAACTATTTTTCGTAAAATTGAGAAAATAATAAAAACGTGAATAAAGTTAAATAATTACATATAATATAATATAAAAAATAGAAATATTATTTTACTTATAAATTTATTTTAATAAAAATGATGTTAAAATAAAAATAATAAAAATATTCTTATTTATAAAAAATAATAATATAATAATGTAAATTTTTTTATAAATTATATATAATAATTTTATTTATTTACACACTTATTAAAAAAATAAATTTTATCCAATTTTTTTAATACTGACAATATCTACCTATGAAATGGAATGTAAAAATATAGACCTGGCGATTTTTAGTGTGTTTAAAAAAATAATAAGAAATATTAAAAGTAATTTTATCTATTCACTTTTGTCTGAAATAACATTTTATTATTTTATTCAAACTATAATTTTAAAAATTAAAACATTTGTTTAAACATGCACTTAGCGAACTTGCAATAGAATTGATGATGCTGTTGACTGCGCCACCTGATTCTGCTTATTAAACGAATATCTATACGTTTTTTCATTTTATTTTTCCTCTCTGTCTTCTTTTTTCTGAGTAACTGAAATTTTAGTTTCATTTAAAAAAAATCGTCTATGGGTAATATCACGACCCTATGCGTAAGATAACATAAAGTAAATCCTAGATGAGTTAAAAAAAAAGTGTAAGAAATATTCTGTTACTATTTAAGACAAATATTTTGGTAAGCATAACATTGGCCTTCTTTATATTCCGCCTTTATTTTTATTTTTTTTTGGTGGAACCTTATATCCTTTTTTTTAATCATCCACATATAGTGTCATGTAAATGTTATTTAAATAAAGTAATAAAATTGAGAAAATAAAAATTATACCTAAAAATTTGTACAAATTACACTTTCTTTAAATTAATATTTGTCTCTGTTACGTTTGCTGCTGGTTATATATTAAATTATTCTTAAAATTTATCCCAAACACTTAAAATTATACGGATAACAACTTTTAATATCTCTTTTATAGAACTATTTTGAAATTTTAGAGTAAAACTAACAGAGGAAGGCATATATTATTTTTATATTTCTTGTTATTTTTTAACTTATTAAACTTTTTTTTGTATAGAAAATATAAATAGACATAACTCTTTTGAAGAATTATATCTTTTTTAAAAAGTTTTAACTTTATGAAAAGTCATGTATTTTTTTTTATAATTTTAACTTGAAATCAAATTTAAATGTAAAATAAAAAAATAATCCCTTGAATTTATATCTTAGTGTTCTAAACTTAATATTCTAAATCAATAATCTCTAACAATCCCCCACCAGTATCTTGTCTAATTCATAAGGCTACATATAAATATAGGTGTCTTTTGAATTGAACTTACCATTAGTGCAAGTACTTTAAAATATTAACAAATTGATAATTGATTCAAAAAGCATCAAACCACAATTTTTCTACTAATACTAAAAATACCACACACATAGTTTTCTATATAACTTGAAAAAAGTTAACACACAATTTTTTTACATATAAATGGTCTTTGCTTCTCTTTAAGCTTATCACGAATATCTTATGGAATCAACTCAAATTTTTTGCTAGAAAGGGCACCATTTCATATGTTTACATTAGTAAAATTCCTTTAAAATTTAAGTATTTAAGGGTTCATTTAATACATTAAGAGTTTTACTTATTCTAACCACGTAAGTTTTTATAATATACACTAAATTTGTAATGACTAAATATACTTTTTAGACCCTGCCACCAATTGTCAGTAATTTATTTATAGTTATTGAACTTTTAAACTAAATTTGATCTAGTTAAAAGTTGAGTTTTTATTAGAGAGGACTCTACTTAACAAGTTTTAATCTCATTTACTTCAAAATATTTTCACAATTTCTTTTATAAGTCTTTTTATAATCATATCTACAAAGTTATTTTTCAAATTGGATTGTTGTGTTTGTGATTATACTATCACAAATCATATATTTCAAGTCATTATATCCACATGTTTGTTAAAATTCATAATACACTAAAAAAAAGGTTGAGTTTAGTGATGCCTATGACATTTTTCATATTTTTTAACATAATCTTTTTTGTCTACTAGTTTCCAATTTATTAACTCATATTCCATGGTGAAATGAGTAGCACTAATCATCCAATTTATTCAATCAATATTTAAAATTTCAATCATATATTTATATTTTTCCCAATGCATCCTTGAACTATCATTTACTCTCAACAAGAAGTACTTTTCTTTTGTCTTATAGCTTGTAAATCATATTTACACTTAGTATGTTTCAAATATGTAAACACTATCCGATGGCTCTAACAATGTATGTGTAAATTACCGTAGAAGTCTTATATCTTTTATAACCAAATTATTTAATATAATAATATTTTAATAAACTTAAGAATAAACTCCCACAATACTTTCTATTTTAAATTTAGGATACAATTTTTTTCACAATTTCTTATTCCAGTTATGATAATACAGATATTTTCTATATAAATTTACATCAACTATCTCGTTTAACCTTTTCTTATACTTTATCATATATTTAGTTAATTATAAAGATTAAATAGACAATAATTATCTATCTAGTTTAGCACTTAAAATTGTTTTCACGACTAAATATGATCATGCATATAATCAATTTACCATTATACAATTCACAAATCATATGCTTAACTAAATCACAAGCACATAATATTAACATATCATTTTACTATATTGTCAATGCACATGTAACAATTTTAATTAAAATTACAGATTTACAAGATAATAAGCATCATTTCTAATTAAATTAGAATTTACATGATATTATCTACCAACCTAATTAAAAATTAAATTTTTATAAGATAATTATCAACTATTATTAATTAAATATTAATTAGAAATTTACATGATAATTATCAATAACATATGTACCATTATTTAAGCCAATATAAAACATATCTAATTTTCTATAACTAAATTAGATAAAAGAACACTTAAATATAAATATATAATTAACCGCCTTTAAGATAATGAAAAATATAAGATATGAACTTATATATTGAAAACTCTTTTAACGACAGATTATCTCACTTCATTTTCTCCAAAACTCTTTCTCAGACTTTTTCTCCATTTTGAATAAAGATTGAATATTTCTGCAAATTAAATTTTGATTTTGCAGATGCAAAATATCATATCAAAAATAATATCTACCTTAAATAATCCATCTTGTATTTTCATATAATAATTCATTAGTATAAACTAACAAATCCCATTGCAACTTTAAAGTTTCAACACCACAATTTTCTTCTGGTTAGTAAGCATTTAATCCTATTTATTGCCTAAAATTTCTTCTTCAATCTATGTGGGCACTTGAATCCTTAAATGACCAGAATAATTTATATTGCATTTTCATACGATGAGCACGTAATTTCTTTGTATAAACAGTCCATAACCATATTGTAAAATCAAATCTCAAAATACCAAATATTATATAATATTTAAGACAACTCATCCAATTTATATCATGGCATCGAGTCCCAGGACAAATGATACGAATTTGATAATATCCAATATATATCATGAAACAGTAGGTGTAAAACAAGTATCTGAATATTCCAACTTCCAATTGCTTTGTGTCTTCTTACTTTATAAATGTTTTTCTTTTTCAATGGAGTTCTCTCATTATAGTCGCTTTTAATTCAAAAATAGATTTTGAATGTACCCACACATTGTTTTCCCTTCAAACAACCAAACATGTATATACTGACCCTTTCGCGACAGAATCACAATTTGCAAGGACAAAAGAAAGCAATATAAATATATATAGCTTAAATCAAAGCACCTTGCCTGGTAGTTTCCACTGTACCAAAGTATGACAGAATCAACCAGAAAAAACGAATTGCGGCTTTTTTAAACGCTGTTCATTTGCAAGCACTGCAGCAGATGGCCTCCATTTAGATCCATTCACCGTCTTGTGATTTTCTACTCTCAAATATTCAATCTCTTTTGGAATTTACATAATACTGAAATTACCAAATAATTTCGAAAGTCAAATTAAATCTGCGGCCGCTATCAGAATATATAATGAATGAAGATTGAAAAAACTAATCCTTCTAATTCCGTGCGACTTGAAGTGGACTCCTGCATAGCAATTGAATCAAACCATCTCTTTGATGATAGATTATTCCTTCAAACTCTCAAGATTCCCAAAATTATGACTCCACCATCAATCTTGCTTTAAGATTGTTTTTGGTTTCATCAAAACATGAAGTCTTTATAGTCGTAAACGCAGATTGTTGGGTTATTTCCATCCTCAACAAAATAAATATTACCTTAAAATTATTATCTAAATAAATTAATAAAATAGAAAAAATGAAAATTGTACTAAAAAATATGTATAAGTCACATTCTTTTTTATGTGATATTATTGCTAGGTACATGACAAATCATTTACAGATAACAACTTCTGATATATATTTTGAAGTTTCAGAGTAAAACTAAGAGAAGAAGGGATACATTATTTTCTATATTTTTTATTATTTTTTTAATTTGTCAAATTCCATTTTATAGAAAAGATATGGATAAACACAACTCATTTGAAGATTTATATATATATTTGTTTTAATTTTGACTTTTTCAAGAATAGCATCTTTTTTATTTATAATTTAAATTTTAAATAAAAACCATATTATAAAATAATTCATTAGATTTTTTTTCAATCTAACACATATGTACATGTACATAAACTTGGTTTTATAAACGAGTTATCTTCAACAGTAAACTTAATAAATAATAAGTTCATTTGTTAATTATGAAAAGCAAAAGTTGTTTGGGACAAATAGTAACGATAGAATTGGATTCCACAGTTTTTTTTTTTCTAAATAATGTATCATACAATTCTCATTTTCTTAGCAAACGTTGTTCAAAAGGTAGCACTAGACGGCGGAGACTTATATGAGTAGGGAAGGACTTGGCGATGTAAAAAATAAAGCGGAGATAAAGACTAGATTTTTTGTTGAAAGGTCGCTGTTAACCTAATTAAATATAAGATTATATTCTCGTTTTTAATTTAAGTTAGTGAAGGTTAACACTTATCCTTCTTACTCGTATCTTTACTGTGTGCTTTACTATTTTCATACCATCTTTTTCATGTGAAAAATGCAGCATGTCAGCTGTTGTTTCATGGAAGGTTTTTCTGCAAGCAATTGGCTGTCACTAAAACAACTTAGAAGTATATCGTGGAAGAAAGATATTGCATTTGTTTTCAGCACTTATAATATATAAATAATGTTACGTATGGATTGCCAATTTTACATGTGAACAAACAGGGACTAAATAAATGCCAAATTAGAGTCGTCAAGTGTCGATCTTTACTTTTGCAAGCTTTCGAGATGTGACAGGGCTTTTCAATTTCATGAATGGTAATTTTTCTTTCAGGATGGAAAAATTTTCTACTCCCTGAAAATTGGAGTCAGAGTAAATTTTTTTCCGTTAAAAAGAATGACAAGAATTATCGTATTAAAATAAATATAATATATTTTATTTAATTAGTTGATTGTGTACACTCACATATGTATAATATCATTAGTTTCAAAACTTTTTACTGTTAGCCTCAAAGTTTTAATTTAATTATTTTGATGATAAAAAAATTATTAAATTAAAATTTATACAAGTATTAAGTTAAAAATAATTATATATTACTTATTGCATTAATCTTGTTATCAAATTTAATTTTATAGGCAATACCAATTAGTTAAGAAAATGAAATACAATATGATAACAATTCAAGTACTTAGTGTCTAACTATGTGAAGGTTTTGGGAAAAGTTGTGTTATTTATATATTATATTGAAAGATTACTTTTTGTTTTTGCAAAACATTAAATGAAGTATTAGAAAGTGAAATGAGCTATCACATCTTAATAGAACACATTGGACAATGTAAAAGTAAAAACTCAAGAAGCAATACGGGGAATATGATGTCATAAAGTAAAAGCAAGTCTCCATCCCACACCAATCAGAAAAGCACGTCGAAGAAGAAAAAAAGAGCCAAAGAAGCAAAGACCATCGTTGGAGATGAGGAATATAGGAAAGAAAAACCATACAAACTCTCCTTTTACAAATTCTGATTCAAATCAGTAGCAATATCATAAGTTCCATATTCAAGAATCAAAGAATAATATTAGAGATTCTCCAAAGTCACCTTGTTTAGATCCTCTTAGAAGCTCCTCTCTCTTTCTCTCTCTCTCTCTCTCTCTCTCTAAAGTATTTTTCTCTTCATCTAAGTAAAGTTGCATAAGTAAATTTGTGAAAAGAGAAACAAAAGCAGAGCAAGAAGACAAATGATTGTTCATAAGTTTTCTCTTAGAGGCTTTAATAAGAAAAAACAAAAGATAAAGACCAAGCATGGAAGGAGGAAAGCTAATGCCTCAACAGTCACTGCATTATGCTTCAATTTTTTGATCTTCAAGACAATACAGAAGCTGAGTAAAGAAATACATTGCACAGACTCACGAAAAAGGCACAAGAAAGAGTAGGTATATATGAAAGAATGTTAGTACAATTCTTCTTTATCAACAAAACCAAGTATTTCGTTCAGTAAAAGTAAAAGAAAAGTAGTAGAAGAGAGAGAGAATAAGCAAAGCAAGGTCAAGGATTCAGAATCAAAAAGCAGAAAATAGCCTGTGCAGTCGAAAGAAAAACTTCCTTAGCTGTCTCTGCCTTTATACCTCTTACAACGGCTACATTTGTGAAGTTGAACTCTCCAACGGATATATTTTCTTTGGGAACTACTATATAACAATAGGATGAAGAACTGAAGCAAAACAGAGAATTAAAGCAAAGAAAGAAAAGCTAAGTTATATTATAGTATTTATAGTTCTCTTCATCTTCTGAGCTTAGTTTCTGTGTAAATCTAGCTTGTGAGAGCTTTTGAAAGTGAGTTTATTGTAATCATTTATTGATAAGGATTTTAAATATATCATCATATCATTCTTCTATAAATCTTTCCTAAGTGTGGGGAAAGTAAGTTTTGGGTAAGTTTGTGTGAAACCCAAGTGTTGTAAAAGTTTTATGTGAGTTTAGAAACCTAGGTTCTGTGGGTGTATATTATAATTTTATATTGAAAATCCCTTGTTGTGTATCAAGGGGACTGGACGTAAGTCTTGAGAACTGAACCAGGATATATCAGGTGTTTTCCTTCCTTTATTTCGCTTTTTATTATATTTCAGCCTTTTTACTAAAACCTTATTGATAGGATACTATTTTATCTTTTTTATATTTACTTCTCAGTTGTATTATGATTTTATATTAAAAATCCCTTGTTGTGTATCTTTTTGTTTTATTGAATGAATGATGTATAACAAACATGAACTTTCAAAGATAAGTTTTAAATTTTAAACGTAGTTAAGCTCATAAAATTAAAGTTTTAAACAATAATGAATGAAAAATAGGTTAAGATAATCGAATTGTGTTAGTCAATATTGCTTAAAATGATCTTGTACATATATATATACATATCAGTGTAACATTGAACAACAATATAAAAACAGTGAAAAATTCATAGAACACTAATACAAACTAGAAATAAATGCATAAAGTATAAATAGCACAAAATACAAGCATAAAAGGAATAACAAAGCATAAAGTATAGGCAAAGTAAATTGTATGACAATTTTTCTCAATTTTTTTTATGTGTCTCATTCTTCTTCCTTCTTCCCTTCTATTGCATCTTGCATGACCAATAGTCGCTCTTCATCAAGCCAACACCCACGATTTATGCCTCTAATTGCTTTATGGCGACCTATGCGTTGAAGCAAAATTGTGCTGCATTTTAACCTATAGAAATCACCACGATAAAGTCCAACTCTCCTTTTTTCCTTTTTAATGAATTTGTCATTTTTGATTTGACTAATCACATCTAGCCGTAAGATTAACTATTCACTTTTCTCGACTAGTTGCTCAATCATAAACATGAAAATTATCATAGAAAAGACACACCTACACTATAGTCCGCCCACAAACCATGGCACCCATTAGGAACGTGAAAAATATATGTTAGTGTCTTTAGAAATGTTGAAATTATATGTTTTTTTATTATATACTTTTAACAAATTTAAAAAACTATTATTCTTACTTTTCTTATAACAAAAATTAAGTTAAAATTATACACATTTTAACTAAAATACCTCGATGACTATTATATAATATAACAAGTATAAAATTATACTTGATCTATACAAAATAGTGAATTTTTAAATTTACCAATTTATAAAAGCATTTGATAAAATAATAAATTATTAAAAACAAAGAACATATCCCAAAAAAATACTTGAAGATTAAGTAATTTAAAGATAATAATATTTTAAGAATAATATTTGTTTTTTACATATATTAATAAATATAAGCATTGTCAAAAATTTAACAAAATTTTAAGGGAAATTATATTTATGGTTTTCAATATAAAATAAATTATATTGAAGTAGAGATTTAAAAAATAGTTATTTAAAATTGATACAAAATTAATATTATCTTAAGAGTATTTTAATAATTCTTTTTACTACAAAAGATAAGAGTGTATGTGTGTGTCTATATTTATATATAATTTAAATATAAAAAATAAATAAAAATAATTTATTTAAAATATGAATGCCAATCAGGTATCCTGCATTAATTATAACTAGCTCCACATATTGGTGGAAAGTAAGGCAAATATCGCAAGCCAACTAATCAACAATCTTTGAATGTCCTCGATAATTATAATTATTAATTATATAATTAGACATAAAAATGTTATAATATTATGATTATGATTATAATTATAATATATTATATTAGGAAAAAGTACCATTTCGGCTCTTAAGTTTAGGGTTAGATTCAATTTCATTCCCTTTTCTTTTGTCAATTATATGTCTTAACATGTTCGTAAAGATTCTTATTCAATCAAAGACCCCAAATATGTTTTAATTATGTCAAACATAGAGATTGGATCTTAAATGCAAAAATAATTGATGCAAAATCAAAATGGGTTAGAATATAGCTTTCTAGGCAAAATTTTGCTTTCGGCGAAATGGGCCACATACTTCTCAAATTGATCCAGCCCAAAAGTCACTTTGAAATGTAACAAAAGTTTTTGGGCCCACAGAGCAATAACATCAAGGTGTCGGGCCACAAAATCCTAAATGGCAACATCTCTTTACAATCTTGTGATGTCTAATGAATAGGAGCCAGAAGTCATAAACCAAAGTGACATGTGTCAGAATATCCTTTTCTTAAGTACAACATAGCATTGAAGCAAGGAACAAGGGAGGAGGAGTTGTGTCACGTGGCTCTTGAGGTGCTCATGAGCCGGATGGGTTACGTTTTGATCTAATTCAATATTTAATTTAATTTTAAACAAGTTTTAAAGCTAAAGTTTGTTCGTTGGGCCTGTTCAGCCCAATTTTATACCAGACAGAGTCAGGCTAATATCAAGTGGCTCAATTTTTTTAATTTATTATTAAAATTATAGAATGATCAACAAAATTTTTATAAAATTATAAATAATTTTTTTTATATTTTTTATTTTATTAAGTTAGATTGGATCAATATTGTTCTTAAAGATAGCCCTAATTTATTAATAAAGTTATAAAATAATTTTTTTAAAAAATTTATATGAATTTTTATAAAATTATATTTTATCTTTAAAAAAATTAAAATATTAATATAATTTTTTATAAAAAAAAATATTTATTTTTTATTTTTTTGAGTCAAACTATGCTAATATAGCTCTTAGGATCAATTTAAAATTTGGTTTAGCCTAATTTTATAGACCTGACTCTAAATTTTTTTTTCAATACTCAGGCCAATTTAGCTTGATTTGGTCGGGTGGAGTTGGGTACATTGAACCTTTGAATCTGATGATGGCTCAAGACATTTTTGTGCAAAAGAAGAAAGGCACCTTAGAAATATTTAAAATATGTCATTTGCTTTTTATTTCTCTACATTTTGCCTCGCTCAAACTTCAGCCATGCGTTTGGCCAAAAAAAAAAAAAAACGCTGCAGCCATGTTTAATAAAGAAAGAAAATCAGAAGCAAAGTGGAACGTGTGCAAATGAAGAAATATGAAGCCTTTACTCTGACAATGGGAATATTAAATGTAGCTATTAAAGCATTAGTTGAAACATTATAGCAGTTGGGAATAACTGCAACTAGATATAGGTTCTATTAATGTAAAGAGAATATATTTATGGAGAAAAAAAGTAATTCTAATAATAAAAATAAATTTTATGCTTTTATTTTAAAAACAATAAAAATATAATAAATATTACAACAAAATTATATATATTTGCGGAAAACAAATCAAGTAGACTATATGAAGTGCCACAACAGTGACAGCTTCATCCATCTCGTGGTTGGTATTTAAGGAGGAACATTAATGAAGAAGTGGAGCTTTAAATGGATATTAAGTACTTCTCATTTACTGTTGTTTGCACTCTCATACTACATTTCATTTATTCTTCTTTGTGAAGCATAGTCATTGTGCTTACTCTTAGTGAGTCTTATTTGCCTGTGCTCTTTATGAGTTGCATTGTCACTTCCGTATATGATTCCTACATTTACTCTAATTGAGTTTTCAAGTACATTGGGATAAATTTAGGTTTGTAAAAACTATACAAGCTGACGAGCTAAGTCTCATTTGTAAGGATTATTTGGGTTAGGTAAAAATATTGACAGCTGATCTTTTGAAATTATTTGTATGTTTAGGTGTACAAAACATTGTGTTGAGTCTTAGGATTGCCTTGTGATTATGTGTAAAAATTGTAAGAATTGAGCATCTATGTAAAGGTTAACTGATTGTGTTTATAGTAGAATTTTCTTGGTTTGTGTTTGAAGAATAGTTGTAAAACTATATTGATTTAAATTATTATAAATTTACTAATGTGATCTTTTTACATTTTCTATTTCAATTTTATCGTTAAATTTTTGATAAAATAAGTATTTCACTAAAAAAAACTAATTTCTTGTTTCTGAGTTAATAATAATGATTAAGGGATTCTGACATCTCTTGAAACTTCAAACCTTATAAATAAATTTGTGATTTATGTCAATCAACTTTTAGGAGCATTTGATTTGTGAAACTTAATTTTTCTTAATCAATATTATCATTGAAAAAATCTTTTAATCAATCAAAAGTTTTGTGAACTCAGACATTCACAATGTGTTTGATTGAAAATTTGTCAAGAACCTTATTCAACTCTCCTTCTTGTGATTTTCTGAACTAACAATTATCAAAGTATTTTTAATTTGTTAATATCATTCAAATTGTTAATGAAATTAACTTACTCGTGTGATATATAGTCATTAAGAATAGAAATATGAATATTGTACTGTCAACATAGATTTCAAGCTTAATATTTCACATAACAAACCCATAACAAGGTCATTTTTCAGTTTATAACGCTAAGCTTTTTCTTTATTTTTTTAGGCGTTATTAGGTTGGATATGTATATTAGCATTACAATATTCATATTTATATGTTGTAATGGCCACGTGTTTATTAAGTTACAATAATAATTTGAAAGATGTTAGAGATTAAGAATTCTTATAAACATATAAAATGAAATTAATATAAAAGAATGTAAAAAAAAATTAAAATTTACCTCCAAATTAAAAAAAAAACCAAAAGCATATTTTTTCCTATACTTTAATATCGTGCACCAAAATGCTAAAATGTGATATATGTCATGCCAAACAACCCGTAGCAGTGTAAAAGGTGGGATTAGTTAAATTAAGTAGAATAAGGGACCGGGCTGTCTCGCAGAGAAGACCGGCTGTTCAAGGTTTATGTTTGGTTTTGGTGTGGCTGTGGAGTAAGAATCATAGAAAGGAAGGAAGAGAACATGGAGTTAATGGAATTATGGGCAATCTTTGGCCCTGGTGTTGCAGGCGCCGTCTTCGGCGCCGGCTGGTGGATCTGGGTTGATGCCGTCGTGTGCAGCTCCGTCAAGGTTTCCTTCCTTCACTACCTTCCTGGTTCGCGCGATTTCTCTCTCCCTCTCTTTGGTGTACGGTATCCTTCCTTGCTAGGGTTTAAATTATGCATCTCATTGTTTTTTTCTTCCCCTTTCTTACATCTTAAGGAATTTTCGCATCTTTGGCGGCTTTGATGTTCAACTGCGTTAGGAAAGAAGACATTGATTATTCTCCCTATGATGAAGGCGAGTGGAGGTATGTGATTTATCTAGTACTGGCTTGTTTCTTCCTGTTTTCGCATATCTTCTTACTTGTGGCGGTGGTTGTCTGGTTGATTTTAGTTGTCTGCCAAATAAGTTCAACTCCTAGTAATTCAAATCATCGTGCAAAAGCTCTCGATTATGGCTAAAATCAATAGCCATTACGCCGGCAATTTGCAAAATATTTATTATTCTATTTGGAGCATCTGAGAGCCTTTTAGTAATATATTCAGAATGGTGAATTTCTCTGGATTTATATCCTTGGTGATTTCGGGGACACTATCCAAATTAGAAACTCCTAAAAAAATATAAATTGATGATTGATTGATAATATCTACACATCTTTTCTCTTGCATGTTTCAATTTCATAGAGCATAGAAAGGAAGTCAGAAGACATACTCAGTTTTCCTTAAGGCTGGACTGTGGCTAATTGACCATTTGTATTCTTTATTAGTTTATGCATGAGTCAGGAACTTAGAAGCAGGAAAATGTGGCCATTGTCTAGTTACTAGATTGCTGAAGATGTTGTTATCTATATATGAAACACACCTTCTGGTAGTTAATTATAGTTTTCCTATACATAGGTTGAGGTCTGAGAAACAGAGGGAGGTGATGACTGGATAGGTGATTGGAGTAACTTTTTGTATAACTTCGTAAGCAATACTGTTGTGTGATAAGAAGAACAAATGATACCTTGGTCTTAGAAGATTACAGGACTATTGACCTAGTCTTTTATACTCTAATTTACTATATTAATTGCTTGAAAGGTGCCAGTGCTCACCTGAAATTCGGGAGGGTTAATAAAATGTTCCAGTGTTGGATATAAGTCAACCATTTTCAGACCAAAATTGTCATCAACAAGAATGAAAAACAATGTTATCTCATGCCATCTTAAAAAACACATGCAAGTTGAGGTCCCAGCTGTGCAATATGAGGAGACACTTGGGAATTGCAATGTTAGCTTTGTCCATGCAACAGATAATATTGAAAGTGATTAAAGATTATGGGTTTGTTTGGTCTGCAGAATGTAAAAAGAATGCAATCACAGAGGAAATGAAAGGAGTGGTTTTAAGGATGGAAGTGATTCTCATGTCTTTACTTTGAATAAGTAATAACAAGTGTTAAGTAATGATAATAAGAGTATAGTAGATATTGCACATAACTCATATCAAACGAGCTCTATAAGCTCCTTATTTACTTTATACAATCCATAGTTTACCTTACATGGTGGCAACTTTGCAATTTGAGCTATGGTTCAGAGTCACCAGACCTTTGACGTGTAAAGTTCCTGTTTCACACCTGGAACTATGTTTCTAGGGTTCATAGCAGACAATGTATTGAGATAATGTTTGGAGTTGACAAAATTTGCTCTAGTGCTCTCTCTCTCTAAGTGCTGCTGCCAAGGTTTTGTAAGTTGTAACTTGGTATGATCAAGGTTTTGATTGTGAAAACAAAATCCACACTTTTTTGAGTGTGTTCCTGTAGGCATGGACGATTCACATTTATTAATTAATATATGTTGGCCTTCCTTTCTGTCCATAATCGGTTTATAGTTGGATCAGACTGAAGCTATGGACGTTTCACATTTGACTCTTAACATTTTCTCTTTAAAACAGACTGAAGCTATGGCTCTTCGTTGCTTATGTTATATCCTTCGTTTCTTTAGCTGGATCAGTGGGTTTTCTGATACAAGATTCAATTGATAAATCTGCCCCTTCAGTATGGACAGGAGCTGCTGGTGTCTTGCAATGTGTGTTTGTCTTGATCAGGTGAGTGGTGTTTCAACATTTAATGATTAATTAGTGCCGTATTCATCTCTCTTTCCCTCGCTTGAATGTGGTGACAATGTTTGCTTGAGCTTATTACTGTCTGGCAACTTTTTCTTGCCTCCAGTTGCAATGCAACAGGTCTGGCCTTGCTTGGTTTATTGGATTTAAATAATTTGTGTTGAAAACCATAAAAAATAGAATATGTTGAGAGAGCATTCTAGGAAGTGAACATTTGAAAGTTTTTTTTCAACATAATTTTCCCCAAGCGAACATAATTTCAAATTTAATTTTAGGACTAACTGTTATCATTAAGATTATATTTCTGGAAGTTTCTGGCTGTTTCTAAATAAAGTTTTCTAGACAGTTTGGAAACCAAATTAAATAAAGTAATAAACCATATTTCTGTTGAGGTTTTATCTCTTCCTTATATATCACTTAAAAACTGTCAAAAATTAATATTTCCACTAATGTCAATCCTAAAACTGGCTGAGATTTTACCGCCTTCTTGGTTGATGATGGTTCTGTTTGTAATATCAACAACCTCACCCCCATTTTGTATCTGTTTGCTTGCAGTGGACTGGTTTATTGGACTTCTCATCCCGAGTAAGGCAAACCAATATATCGTTAGGAGCTTCAAATTCTACCAGGAGACGAGACGTCCACGCATCTATCATCTTGTTCACATGAAATGGGAAACGGTCCGTCTCATGTAAATAGTAAATGTAAACTTTGCTAACAATATTGAGTATCAGAGTAGATTTATGTAACTTATGATTGATCATTGCTCAACGTAATTCAGTCATATGTTGGTTTTCATTGGGATCAACCCCTTTTTTTCTCCTTCTAATTTTTGAACTCATGGCATACAATAATAGAAGTTATTGGCCCGCTGTTTCATTTGTTTATTTGGAGTTTGGAAGACAATTTTACTAAATAATTATTGTAGCCACAATAGTATAAATGTAAAGGTGGCTGCATTCGAATTTGGCAAGGATCAAGTTTAGATAGGACTATTAAACATCAAATGAAGCAACCCATACGATTTAGAATATAGTTTAAATAAAGAGGGTTACTTTTATGTGTGTCAATGTCAAAACTTCCGAGAATCCAATAGTCCTTTCCTTCAATTCCTCATAGACCCCAGGGCAGTAGTATTGTCGATATTCTGATACTTCTTATTTATACAAACATTCTGTTGAGAATGTTATATATAATTAAATACTAAAAAAGTTGTCGTAAATTAAGAAATTTAAGAATTTACAGGAAATGGACTCTTAGATATTATATACTGTTAATTGTTTTTTCAATTCGATTTTTTAATAATTTATGTGAATTTGCTTATTTTCATCCTTATTGCTTCACTAATACATGCTGTTTTTCAGTGACGATAATACATCAAATTTTACTTTATTAATTATGATACAGACATATATAAATATGAATTTTCTTTTGGTATATATATTAGGTGCAACAATACGTATTTTAGATTTGATTCCAAACCTGTAAGCCATAACATTATAATTAGGAGACTATCAATTAGGCTTGAAAATATGGAGATTATCATTCAAATTGGAATTGAGTAACTAGAATATATTAATACGATCATCTCTCGCTATTTGCACAAAATGCATATATAATATCTCCGATCATAGCAACAAAATCTGCTACACTTACCCAAAGATATACGATAACAACACTCTGCTTAGTTTATTTTTTTCTTGCAATAATACAGTCAAAGTTTTCAAAATATCCAAATCAATTATGGACAATTTGTTTTAAATATTAGTCTTTTTTTTTTGGCATTCCGACAGTTCAACCGTTTTTGCCTTTGCCCATGTGCTTCCTTACAAAACTTTTATATGTTAACTATATGCGTTATTAATGAAAACTTATGAGCTCCATCAAAAAGGGGAGTGCTTTCCCTGAAACAAATATCTTAATGAACTTTCGAAAAGTAAAATCTTCTTCACTTGTGTCAATTATGGGCTGAATCCACCGAGCCTTTGACATTAGCTTTCTCCGATAATCTCAGAGCCAAGACGAGATGGGGGACGTTAACGATGTTTTCTTTATTATCAACAATATTATAGAAAAATAGAGAAATGTATCTTAATATAAGTGACAACAATATCATAACCCTAATATGTGTGTATATATTTTTTCACTTTCAAGAGGACATTATCATCATGAGTATTTTTCTCTCGAAGTTTTTATCGCTTCTCAAGAAGACTCCTATAACACATACTCTCCTACAATAGTTATTTCTTGCACAGTCATAGTCGACCAAAATCCTACTTTGTCATCTACTTTATATGCATGTAACATGCTGCCATGATAATGCGCTTGTATTAACATTGTTAAGTAATAAAACCCTTCATGTCCTTGGTTTTTCAATTGTTCTTATCAAAGAGGCCCACCGAGTTTACAGAATGATAACCAACAATAAATCATTATTTTCTTCACATCTCGTGGCACCTAATTTTGCCATGATTTCAAGAGACTTGATCACTTCTATCAAAATTTTAAGATACGTATATAATAATACATATATATACATAGATGCATATATATATATATATATATATGTTACACTCTAATGCAACCACATGGCGTCAAAAAAATTTTTAAATTTCAATTTTTTAAAACAAAAACCGAATAAAGTGAAGTAGAGTTGTTACCAAAATTTTAGTATTTTACAAGGCAAAACATTAGAAAAAGAAATAAAAAGAAAAAATGTTTTATGAAAAATTTTTATTAAAAAAAATAGTTTATAAAATATATAATGGATTTGAGGGTCGATTGCGAATGAAAAAGTTGTTAAGCAACCCACAACATTCATTCTTAAAAATAATTACTCTAAGTTAATTGTACAAAATTAATATGATCTTCATACTATTTTGATTACCTTAACAATCATATGCAAAAAAAAAAAAAAAAAAAAAGAGAAGAGAAGAGTAACGAAGAAAAAAAAAATATTTATTTATAAAGGTGAATTTAACTGAAGATGAGAACCTATGACTTACGTACCTTATAAAGAAAATCAAAATCCATGTAATTCAACTTGGTAGAAGTAGTTTCAATTAGTTATTGTTATTGTTTTTTTTGTGAAAAAATAAAAAATAGAAATTATTTAAACTTTTGTAATTAAAATGACTTTAAAAGTAGTTTATATATTTTAATTTGTAAAAACTGAATTAATTTCATCTCTTTACTCTTTCCTCCCCCTTTTTTTAATGTCTTTATTATATTTTTTATGATTTATATTATTTTTTAATATATTTTTATTGTTTTTGCATTTTTTATTTTTGATTTTTTAGTTTTGAGTTCTTATTTTATATTTTTATATTTTTTGAGATTTTTATTATTTTTATTTAATTAAAAAGGATTTTTCTCTCTTCTCTTTTTTTATTTTTAGTTTTGATTCTTGAAATGACACTTTTATTTAAGAAAGGTTTTTTTCAACTATCCTCTTTTTTAATTTTTTTGTTTTTTCTAAATTGTTTTTGAAGTTTTGTTTTTTTTTTTTAATTTACTTTTTTTTTTAAATTTTTTTTGAAAATAAAATTTTTATATTTTAAATAACTTCTTTTGTAAAAAGAAAAAGAGAGTAAAAATTACTTTTGACTTTTATAAGCAAAACAATTTTTAATTTGGAAAAGACACAATCTATTTTTATTTCTTTACTCCTCTCATGATTTTTAATGATTTTATTTTTTTAATGATTAATTCTTAATTTTTGATTTTTGATTTTTTAATGGTTTATTATTATTATTATTATTATTATTATTATTATTATTATTATTATTATTATTTTAGTAAAAAGGATTCCTCTTTTTTTATTTTATTTTTGATTCTTTTTTTTGAAAAAAAAAACTTACATATTTGTTCAAATAAAAAATGATTATATTTTGATTTTTAATTTTTGTTAACAGGAAATTAAAAAAATTATAAATTTTAAAAAGGGTAATCAATTTCTTACTTTTTATCTCTTTTTTGCTTTCCTTTTTTTTGTATTTTTTTTCATTTGTTCTTACTTTATTTTGTTTTGCTTCTCTTTTTTGAATCATTTTAGGAAGGGCTTTTCTTTTTTTATTATTATTTTAATGTTTAGATCAAATCTAATTTGAAAGTGACCATTGGAATCCAATATTTATTGAAACATAATTATAAAACCCCATAAGTTCCAAGGAAATTTATTGTCGCCCATAGTTCTTAGCTGATTCCTATATGCTTGAGGGACAAAAAATTTTATGATGACTCTAAAAATAAAATAAAGATAAATATCTAAACTAAAAGCACTTACAAACATATAGGGTGTGTTTAGTTGGATAATGTAATGGTAAAGGGAATGTAAAATGTGGATATGTGAGATAAAAAATGACTATTTTATCTTTACTTTTAAAAATATGATTTGATAGATAGAATAATAAGTACAAGGGTATAATAGATATTATACAAACTACGTAAAGGAATTACGTTCGCGATGTAATGAACGAAGTGGAGCAATAGTATCTTGCGGTATTGTGAATATGTTTGCTTTTTGTGTTCAACGAAGTGACATATACATCCTAATATTTACAAATACCAATAAGATGCAGAAGCAATAGCAGTTACTGTCATGCTGCCATCATCCTTTGAGGAAATGCCCAGGTGCAATTCTAGCACAGTCTCAAGGTACTCCCTGCCATGTCAATAAGCCAAGAAAAAAGAGATGCATTAGTTTCTAACCAAGTAATAATAAGCAAATTAATTTCCTACACTTTAATTGCAGCCTTATCCTTCACATCCACAATAGGGAATCATAAATTTCCAAATAATACAACTCAATGCAAAAGAGCAAGATCAAAATAATTATCGGTAGCTACAAGATGAGATTTTAAAGATAATTCATCTCAAATGGACTCAATCTTGATATAATTCATAGTAAGAATTACCAAAACAACAAGCATCATGTATCAAATTCGAATCATATCATGAACCATGTGCGAGCTAACATCGTAGAATTTAATTCAATATCATCAAAATGTAGATTCAAATTCATCAAAGTAACCACTATACCAAAATTAATTCTCAAAACACCTGTGAATATGCCCTTTAACTTTTTTTTTAAATGATGAGAAAGCCATTCAAATCCCTAAAGTAAATACATCATGAACTTACAAATATATTCAATCATTTGACTGAACCTACGATGACTTCCATTAAAATTCCAAACAACTGACCAAGGAATACAAGCCATATCTATTCAGCAAAAGAAATTCATTAACTACACAATCACATTTAAATCAATCTTTAACATAACAATCCTTAGACCTAAACAAATCAAAATCTGGTGTCAAACATTATCGAAGATAATAGAGGCCAAAGTATAACATTGCTTATGAAGTCAATCAAAATCTTAATCCTATTGAAATGGAGAGGATCAAACAGGGTCCAACTGGCCAATATTTAAAAAACCCAATTAACATTCATTACCCATCAGAAACCTCAAAGCTGAGAGAGGCAACTTTACATGTCAATAATACAATTTAGAAGCCAATTTCAAAATCTTCAAACAATAAAGCCCTCATTCCCTATTTTAACTTACCAATTAGAAACAATATTCTCATACCAGTTAAACAAGAACAGAGATGATAAGAAAATGCATAAATAAAAAAAAAACCTAGCAACCCATAATAACAAAAGCTATCAACCAGGCCAACCAAACTTATTCATGGAGGGCTTATCAAACAGAGTCACACACAAACAACAAAATTCAGCTATTCATCGCATACCACAATCCACATAGACTAAAGCCTCAGGTTCATATCTAAGTATTAAGTTGAGACACGCATAGAAGCTTTCTCATCAGGGACTGACTACCAAATAGAGGAGCATTCTAAAAAAATAACAGCGGGAATCTTAATCAATTCGTTGGTCCAGATCCCTACTATAACCAAATGATCAAAATGAACTCGAGTCTGAGCATCTTAGAACAGAATACATCCAAGGCTTTATATTTAAAACAAAAAACAAAAAAAGAAAGAAAGAAAGCTTTGAAGCACGGATACGACAAACAAGGAGTCGTACTTGTACTGGATATGTGTTCGATATGGATACGCATGCCATACGAATACAAACGTACCCATACGTTTCGATATAGAAGTTTCAAAACATTTCTTTCTGTATCAAAATGTTTTGAAACAACTAAGAAACGACTCTGAAATGTTCTGATGTTAAGCGACGTTGTTTTGTGCCTCGTTTAACCTACTGATCGAGCCCAGCTTCAATTTTCCCTTGCCTCTAGTTTCTGCTGCATCTCGTTGCGTTGTGTCTCCCTTCGTGCTGCTAATCTCCTTGCTCCATGCTGCGTCATCTTCTTCGACAAGCCATCCGTTTCTTCGTTGTCTTCTCCGGCTATAGCAGGTGCGTCTTCTTTCTGGTGACAAAGCTTTTGTTACAGAAGCTTTCTGTTTTCATTTTTTTAGAGCTTGAATGTCTTTTTCTCCGATGCGTCCGTTCCTTCATTGGGATTGATTATTGCTAGTGTCTAATTGAGAATTTATAATTTGTTTGGTTGTTATTTTGCTTCTACTTCTTTAATTTATATGCTTCTGTTATCTGCTTTAATGCCCCGTGCCTATGCTTCAGAGCCTCGTGCTTTGTTAATTTATCTGCTTCGTTAATTTCTGCATCAATGCCCCATGCTTCAGAGCTCATTCCTTGCGTTGTTAATTCATTACATTGTTGTTGTTTCTATATAAGTTAGGATTAAAATAACAGCTAGGCTTTGCTATCTTTATTGTTGTTTCTATATGCACTAGTTTAATATACATTAGTTTTGTTGTTGCATATTCATCATAGGTATCATGGCAACTGAAAGTTCTAGTTCTGCTAATAATCCTAGGCCCATTGCTTTTGCTGAATATTATTCTAGTAATATTTTCCAAAAAGAGAGAACTCCTTTGTGGGCTTATGTAACTTTGATTATTATAAGTAGAGAAGGAGAAACTGCTAATTCTGGTGAAAACAAGTATTGAAAGTATAATTATTGTAACTGTGAATTTCAAGGATGTCATTTTAGAGTTAAGTGGCATTTGTTAAAGGCATCTGGTAAAGGAATTTTTATATGTCCCAAAGTTGATGCCACTATTTAGCAGAGATAAAAAATTTACAAGAGGAGGCTAAGAATAGATCAAAATTAAAAGAAGTGCCATTACTACTGCCAACTAAAGGCTTATCTCCTTTAGGTGTTCAAAATGAGTACAATCAAGGAAAAAAGAGAGCAGTTAGTGCTTTGGAAAAAGCCTTCAACCAAACAATTAGAAAAAATTTGTGTGCAGAAATTGTTAGAATATTTTATTCAAGTGGCTTATCTTTTAATTTGGCATGCAATCCATATTATATTAGCTCTTATCAATATGCTGCAAATAATGTGATTTCTGATTTTAAACCTCTTGGTTATAATGCACTAAGAGGTCATTTGTTGCAACAAGAAAAGACAAATGTTGAAAGATTACTTAAGTCAATAAAAGGGACTTAGAGTGAGAAGGGAGTGAGTATTGTAATAGATGGGTGGACTGATGTACAACGAAGGTCATTAATTAATTTTATGGCTGTATCTGATGGGAGTCCTATTTTTTTGAAGGCAATTGATGGGACTAAAGAATACAATAACAAATTTACATAGCTGAGTTGATGAAGCAAGTAATTGAATAGGTAAAATATCAAAATATGGTTCAAATTATTACTGACAATGCTCCTGTTTGTAAAGTTGTTGATAAGATTATTGAAGTTGAGTATCCTCACATTTTTTGGACACCATGTGTTATCTACACGCTTAATCTCACGTTGAAAAATATATGTGCAGCTAAAAACATTGAGGCAAATGAATTAGTACATGAAAAATGTCATTGGATCACTCAAATCAAGGATGATGTAATTTTTATTAGAACTTTCATCCTGAATTATTCCACGAGATTGGCCATTTTCAATAAATTTGTGCCCTTAAAATTCTTTGCTATTGTTGAGAGTAGGTTTGCTTCAACTATTGTAATGCTAAAAATGCTTCGACTTATAAAAATGTCTCTTTACATAATGGTAATTAGTGATAAATGGAATATATATAAAGAGGATAATGTTAGAAATGCTAATACTATTAAAGAGTTAATTCTTGATGACTCTTGGTGGGATAAGATTAATTACATTATTTCTTTCACAAAACCTATTTATGACATGTTTAGATTTTGTGATACGGATAAACCTTCACTTCACTTGATTTTTGATATGTGGGATTCAATGATAAAACAAGTAAAAATATCAATATACAAGTATGAGAAAAATGAACTTTTTGAGCATTCAAGATTTTTTGAAATTGTGTATGGAATTATAATTGATCGTTGGATAAAAAGTTGTACACCACTTCATTGCCTTGCTCATTCATTAAATCTTAGATAAGTTATACTAATATTCCATACTTATTTAATTGATATTCTTTCCACATTTACTTTTGTATGTAACAAGTCTAATTCTCATTGTTTTTATTGCATACTATATATGTATTGCATTCCTCAATGGCTTGATGTGACATCAAATAGAGTTTCTTCTCGTTTAGATGCTAAAATTTCAATCGAGAAAATCAAATGCTTTAATATGTATTTTAAGGATCCTAAGGGGAGAAAATTGGTCCTTCAAGAGTTTTTAATGTTTTATGGAGTTTCAAATGCATATTCATTATTTGATTCCTTACAAGATAGGTGGAATTTGGAGCCTTAAGATTGATGGTTAAATTATGGTTCTTCAACCCCAATACTCCAACGGCTTGCATTAAAGCTTATTCGTCAACCATGTTCATCATTTTGCTGTGAAAGAAATTAGAGCACCTACTCTTTCATTCATTTACTGAAAAGGAACAAATTGAATCCAAAAAAGGTTGAAGACTTGGTTTATGTTCTTATCAATCTTCATCTTCTATCAAGAAAGAGTGAAAAGCATTCTAGTGAAATGACTAGGATATAGGATGCTAATGGAGATTATTGGGTGCCATTTGATGGGGCAGGAGGTTTTGAGGTTGCAAATTTATCTTTAGATGAACCAATTTTAGAACAAGAGCTCATAAGGAATGTTACTAACGTGGATGTAGACGAAGATGAAGATTAATTTGGATTGAAAATTCTAATATTAATGTTTGTATGAAATGCAATTTATTATGAACATCTTATTTATACTTGTAAATTATGATATTATTTATGTTATTGTAGCTTATTTATAGTTTAATTTAGTTTTTAATGTGTTAGATTATTAAATATATAATTATTCCTGCACTCGTATTTTAAAATTTTAGAAATTATTGTATCTCACTTATTGTATCGTGTCGTACCCGATGCACATACTCGTATCGGTGCTTCTTAAAAAGAGAGAAAGAAAATTGAATTCCATTATTTTGAATAGAGCACATCCATGAGAAATTTGAACACTCAAGCATATAACTCGTCTCTAGCTGTTAGTTCAAAAAATGGAAAATGAATGAAACATACCTCTCAGATCCCTCTTTCTTAGCCATCAAAAACCCAATGAATTTCTCCTTAAATCCCACCAAATCCAAGGACAGGATTCTTGTCCGAACCTGATTTAACTTCTTCATTTAGAGTCTACTAGAAGCCCTGCTGAAAACAAAATCAAACTCTTAACCTTTCAGCCCGAAAGCCCTCTTTTTTTTTTTTTTAAAGAATCTTTAGCCAATCCCCTCAAAACTCTTTCTCGGCCTCTCCTCTGTCCTTCTGGCTTTTTTTTAATAGAGAAATTCCCTTCTCTTGAAACCAAAAACCTCACCCTCTTCCTCTTTGCTTCTTTAGCTCACAGTCTTTCTCTCTTTCGGTTTCCCTTACTCTCTATTCTCTCCAATCTGGAACGCCTTCTCTCGCCTTTCTCCTTCATGCAAATCCCTGAACTCTTCCTTTCCTCTCATTTTTTTTGATTTTTGGCCTCTTCTTTGATTCTCTCTCGTCGAAAACAACCCCCTGAAAAAGCCTCCTTGCTTCTATCTCTTTCTATATGTCCTACTCCTATTGTATCTCCAGAGCTCACGTGCCTGCTTTTGTCTCTTTCCTTCTTCGCGATATGCTCTGTGCTTCCCCTATTGATCTCTACCGATGGCAGAGATCAATTTTGGAACGAAATGGGAGTGGCCATTTTACTTTTTCGTTTTTATTTTTATTTTTTTGAGTTTTTGTTTATTTGTTTGGTTTTTTTTTTTGTTGAGATGCAAAGTTGATGGGCTTGGACCAACAAACATATCAAATGGGTCTAATTTTAGGGTTTTATCTTTTCTTTTCTTTTCTTTTTGTTTGCTCTTTTTTTGTCTTTTCTAATTGAAGCAAAAAGTTTTTTCTTTTGAAACATAGGGTTTACGGGCTTGAACTAACAAACAAAACAATTGAGGTTTAGTTTTAGGTTTTTCATTTTCTTTTCTTTGATGGGATTCGACTAACAAACAAAAAAATTGGGTTTTAGTTTTAGGTTTTACCTTTTCTTTTGTTTTTTTTTTGTCTTTTATATTTTATACTAATTGAATTTTATTATCATTTTTTAGTATGTTGAACAAAATAAAATGTTCATAATATATATTTAAAAATATTCAAAAATTGAAAATGTGTTTGAACACAATTATGGAAATATGAGAATATTCTACGCATATTGATGGGATCAAAATTTATTATCAAATTCAAAGAATGCATCATACCATCCAATTTTTAAGTTAGAACAATCAAATCCCCTCAAGGCAATTATTGAATTCCAAATTATAATTTAAAAAAATAAAATTTTTTTAAACTTTAAATCACTTATAAGTAACTTGAACTTCTAAAATAAAAAAAAATAGACTTTTCAACTTTCATACTGTCTATTTAATTTTTAATGTTTGTTTTATAACTTCATATGTTGTTCTACATTCCATAATAGACATGACAAGTTTTCATTTATCTCCAATGCTAGTATATCCATCTTAGAGCATTATAAGAAAATTTAAAGTGGTATTTGAAATAACAACATTGAGAATGAAATAAATAACTTATGGTTCAGAGTGTAAAAGTTCAAGAATTTAATTTTAAATTTGAAATTTTTTTTAAAAAAATTATTTGTAAATGACTCAAAACTTTTGAAATTTTTTTAAAATTTGTTCCTTAAAAAAATCATGGTTTCTTCTTCTTGTCCATAACTTGTGATGTAACTAATAGTATTACACATAATAATATTATAATATTAATTTTCATATTTTCATCACAATCTTAAACTTATGAAACTAGAAATATTGCTTGTGTGTCTATACAAATAGTCAAAAATCAAAATAGGCATCACTATTAGCTAAAAAAAAAAAAGGAAAAAAGCAATACATAAAGGAATTGTCAAATCATGAATATATTAGTTACATTAGTTTTTTATGATTTTAATTTATATATATATATATCATGGTTATTGTATAATTCCTTCAACATAACTTCATCTACATTTTAGCCTCACTCGCGTCTATATAAAGAAGTTCTGCATCTCTATGTGATGTAAGAGTGAGTTTTTCGCGATAAGAAAAAAGTTACAGCAATTACTCACAGTTTCTCTCTTAAATTGTATAATCTATCATCACCATTTGAACGATGTGACTTCTCTCTCGTCATCTCTCTCCATCTAGTCAGTGCAGTCCGTGTAACTGGCTTTTTATATTGTTTTGTTTTTGCTTTTTTAAAAAGAAAAAAAAATGAAAAGAGGTTGAATACTCGAGACTGGACAGACTGAAGGGACTCTGAACTAGAGAGAAACTATTTTTCATTTGAACTTAAGAACTCTCACCTGTTATAACCTTCACCCACTTGATCCAGGCCTAGGAAGCAATAATTGCTACATAAACTACTCATAGAGGTCTCACTTTCTTATCTTTTGAGCCAATCAAATCATTATGGAGTTTTAGTAGGTTAGAGGGCTGCTTGCTGGGATAATGATTCTTCTAATTCAACAGCTTCGCCTTGCAAGCATGTTCTCTTAAAATGCTTTTGTGTAGTAATAGAGAGCAATGTTTCTGATTCTAGTTATCTACTATGACACAGTTCAAACACTGACACAGTAGACGGTACTACTTCAGTGTAAAATAATTCCTGCGTTGTTGATTTCATAAATCACAACAACGATAGCTAGTACAGATACCTTAAAATTTTGTGCTATATATACCTTAAAAAATTTATAAAGAAGCAGTATCGTAGTTGCTTTAAATTTGTGCAGGTACCAATTCAATTGGTGTGAATCATGGGTTCAATGGAGACAACCTTCCACATCCAGCAGAGGTTGTAGCCCTCTACGAGAGATGCAACATAAGTTTCATCCGAATCTTTGAGCCAAGACATGACATGCTTGAGGCCCTCCGAGGCAAACCATTGCTACTGCCCTTGGCACAAGAAACGAAGACATACAGAAGACGGCACAACGCCAAAACGCAGCCAATTCATGGTTCAACACCAATGTCGTCTCCTACATAAACAATTTCAATATTGGGTACATAACCACAGGTAACAAGGTGATAGCAGAAGGGGCACAAGCACCACATGTTACTCAGGCTATAAACAACAGTTTGGAGGCTCTTTAAGTCTTAAGATGCTGGTTTTCACGAAGACATAAAGGTCACTCCAGTTATAGATCCTAGCGCTTTGGCAGCCTCTTATCCACCTTCAGCTGGGACTTTCAGAGATGAAGCAGTAAAGGCTATGAAAGAGATTGCACCGACTTTGCTGAGCCATGGTTCACTTACTATATTCAATGTGTATCCTTACTCTGCTTATGCCTCAGACTCAGAACATGTTTCGCTAGACTATGCTCTGTTCAAGTCTTGCAATGGTGGTGGAAGAATAAAAATTAGTAAAATGACTAGGCTTAGGTACTGTGGAATGGTAGGTTTCAAGTGTGAAGGTGTATGTAGAGGTAATAAATTGGATTCTTAAATGATCAAAATATCAAGAAAACATGCCACATATAATTAGACAGCAACCATAAATCAGATAACAAAATTTGCCAGAACAGCAACTGTCTTCTGGTTTTGCATTACTTTGATCCGCTAAATATATTACTTTTAGCATGTGACAACACATGAATTGATCGATGAGTATCAAAACAAATTCCCGACAGAAGAGTGCAACGGGGAATGCAGAAATTAAAGTACCACATCATTGATAAAAATAGTTAAAAGTAAACTACAATTATATTTATTTTGATAAAATTATATATATATATATATATATACATATATTACTTATATAATATAATAAATATTAAATATATTTTTGATAAATAAATAATAATAATTTTTTAAATTTTTAATTTTTAATAAAATTTTAAAATAAATTAAGTTCTACTTTTTAACACATAATATTGAAATAAAAGTTTAAAAATTGTTTTTTAATAAGTTACATGTTTATATAAAATAAATCAATTTTATTCTTAAAAATATTTTGGTTATCATTTGATAATGAAGGTCTGTATATAATTTTATAACAGAAGAAAGGACTATTATTTTCACAGAAAATCTCATTAGTTTGCGGGCTTGGTGGACTGGCTTACGCAGCCCCAAACCTTGTAAACTGAGGCAATCCATATCTGTGCCCAGAAAAGATCCTTTGTATTTCCCATCATCAATTGGATCCAAATGCCTTTTATGCCAAAAATTTAAAAAAAGAACAACAAACAAACAAATGATTAGTTTTGAGAACAAGAAACTGAGTGAAACTATTACGTGTTTCCCAAAACATTACTATTTTTTTCCCAGTCACCAAGGCGGCGCAAGGCCTTGGGAGTAATCTAGAAAAAGTATAATTTAAAAAAAAAAAACTCAGCGAGCTTTTCTTAAAACACTTCGTTTTAAACAATGAAATATTCAAGGACTGACAAGTTTCACGCAAAAGATCAATGTCCTCTTAAGAAATGGGGGGAAGAGGATGCCCGTGATGTGTGCACAATAGGCGCAGGGCAAAGGATTTCTTTTTTTTTTTTCCTGTTAGAAAAAAAGGGAAAAGGCTGATTGACGCATAGCCCTATTAATCCTTCGTAACTTCTTTTTCCAGTGAGTCCGATTGCACAGCTGTCCCTAGTGTAAATAAGATGTCTTTAAATAGCCAAAACGGCGCCTGACACTTCCCTACCAGTCGGTACCAAGCGACTCAGATAGTAATGCCCTAAAAAATCCTGCTAACAGTTAGATGAAGTAACATCCATTTATAGTATCAGGAAGTATTGCTTTTTCATAGCAAATTGAAACCCGAATAGACATAATCAACGGAAAATAGTTCTACAAGCTGAACCTCCATATGTATCTCTTCACAATCGTTTGATTATTGGGATTTACAACTCGCATTAATAAAGTAAATATGACAAGGAGTTGTGCAATTAACAGCGCTTTATAAATTAGAAAATAAAAAGTAATATGTCAACGGATAACATTAATAAAGTGAATTCTCCATTCTGTATCTCTCATTTTCATTCATGTGATTTTTGACAGTGTTTCGAGGATCACTACCAGAAAGTAAACAGGGATAGCAACAGCTTAAAAAAAGAGACCTGTTAGAATCATATCAACATGTGAAAAGTAAACATTTAATTTCTTTTTTTTCCGTAAAACTGACCAAAAATATCATAAACTTTATCATGTAAAATCAAACCCTCTTGAAAGAAAAGGATTAAAATACCCCAAAAGATGCAATTGCCTAACGCCTTCACAGCAGACAAAATAGCCCTACCCTACGCCTAGCCAACCAACCTATAAGTTTCAACTGGAAAAAAAAAGGGGGTTATGCAGGCAGGATTGAGGCACCTGTAACTTATTGCCATATTTGCAAAATGCAGGTTTCCAATCAAAACCCACCATCTTCCTTCACCCCAAATCATCAGCCTTCTTTCAAAACAAAAGGGAAGAATGTAACTAGCCCTCTGCCACCAAAAATTGAAATTTTGGATCTATTATCCATGATAAAACAGTACATCAAGCATCGGATCCAGAGTCAGAAGAGCTTGATTCAGCTGAAGCTCCACACAAGTTAGTTGCATAAGATTCAAACAACTTGGACAGCTTTGGCTGCATGCCCTGGCATACCTTGAATGTGGCAGCAGGCCCCAATTTCATGCACTGGAAAACAGAGAGTCAACAAAGAATAAGCAAACCTGACTTTATTGATTATTGCAACAAGTTTCTACAAAGACTTTTTGGCAACACACATTTGAAACTCCAATAAAATTTACCCACTAAGTCATTCATAGCAAGTCACTCGACGATGTAATTTGGTAGGGCACATACTTGGCTAAAGTCACCGAGGACAAATCACTTATGCCTTCCTTGGCGTAATAGAAGTTTGATAAAAGGGCCAAATAGATTGATACCAAGCATGACATCATTATCTAAATGAATCAAACCTAACTTTATTGATTATTGCAACAAGTTTCTACAGAGACTTTTTGGCAACACACATTTGAAACTCCAATAAAATTTACACCACTAAGTCATTCATAGCAAGTCACTCAAAGATGTAATTTGGGAGGGCACATACTTGCCTAAAGACACTCATGACAAATCACTTATGCCCTCCTTGGCGTAAGAAAAGTTTGATAGAAGGGGCAAACAGATTGATACCAAGCATGACATCATTGTCTAAATGAATCAAGAAATTTCGCAATTCCACTAAAGCAGGGTTAAGTGGTGCTCACCTCCTGATAGAAGGCATTGATCTCGTCTTCTGTAAGGCCTTCATCCTCACCAGAATTCTCCTCCCACCCAAGAGAACGAAGGAATGCAGCCTCTTCCTCATCAGGATATACTGTATCACTGTGAACTGAATCTTTCTCTTCGCCGTCAGGAAATCTGTGAGCCTCTTCATGGGCTTCGCCATTACTAGTCACTTCAGCACCATTTCCAAGACCTTGAGGACATGCAGGAGGACTAACTACTTCCCCAGCTAATTCACCAGATTTCTCCATTGTGGGAGATGAAAGCAGGGGGGCAGATTCAGGAAGACCAGTAGAGGAGTTCATCATAGTTTTCTTCTTAATGAGATTGAAAAAATCATTGCGGCTCTGTACTTGAGACAAAGAAGGTTTCTTATCCATAGTGGAACCTAATTTCAGATCCAATGAAGCTGGCTTCCGGTCAGTGGGGGATTTTAGGTTATTGGGGTTCCTCAAGGGTGTAGAAGCAGTTGCAGAAGCAACAGCAAGATTATTTCCAGGTCTGCTATTCGAAAAATTTGTTGGAGATGAAAGATCCTTGGAAGTAGGGGAAGCACCATTTTCCCACACCACTGATTTAAGATCAGTAAACTTTCCAGATGTCTTTGGAGCATCAGACTTGGCATTTCCACTGCGAATGGATAGATTAGTAATGTGTAATGGGGAGGGCTGCTGTGGCCCACTCTTTGCAGCCGCATTCATCTCAGCAATTCTGACTGCTGTTTTGGGCTTTAATTTCTCAGAAGTAAGAACCTGACAAGGAAAGTATCACAAAATCACCAAGTATTAAAGTGTAGAAACTAGAAAGACACACCACTGTCTATCAAATACAAAAATTGGCACCTAACACAACTGATTAAACTTCAAAACTTGTTTTCCCCATTCATTTAAAAGTTCCAGCAACTATCAGCACAAGAAAATGACAATAATACCATGCCCACCATGTGTTGAATTGTTGCCAAAACTTTTATAGATGGGCTTTCCTTCACAAACAGAAAAAACAATTATGACAGATCAAGATAGCCAAAGGAAAGATGCCTTTAAGGCGCTAGACCTTTAAATTGCCTTAGGTGAGAGGTATTAAAAAGGCGCATGCCTGAGTGACACAAGGCACTAAAATAGGGAAAATGCTAAAAATATGCTATATAAACAAAAATAAATAAATGTAAATTTGATACAACATTTGACAGATAAATTAACAATCAAACATAATAATCAAGTCATAAGTCATAATAATCATCAAATGTACTAATTATTCACTAATATCACTATTCAAGCATAATAATAGGCTTTTTTTTCGTTTGTTTACAAAGCCCTAAAAAACTAACAGCGTAAAAATTTTTTATTTTTGGAGTGAGAATCACTATTTTACCTTATTCTTAAACCTCTAAGGTTGGGTTGAGGTTCTAAGGCTAGGTTTTTATAGTTTCCAATTTTATCTTATGAATGTTTTAAAATATCTGAGCTGAGCTTTTAAGCCGCCCCTTCCCTTTCAACCATCCAACTACATTAAGGCACCTTAGGCGCTAGCCTTAATTGAAGCTGAAAGCGTCAAAGGGGTTGCCAAATGACCACTTGGCTGAATCATGAGAGGCACTGGACTTCTTCAGTGCCTTAGGTGGCGAGATGAGCGCCTTTAACTACACTCAAGTCAGATTACTTTTTTTTTTTTGGCGGTGTGGGGGGGGGGGGGATAGGAGATTACTATTCTCAGCAACCTAACAGGATCAAGTCCCTAATATATAATACAGAAAGATGCAGAAGCAATCAAACTAGTCCTCTGCTTCTAATATGCTTTACCGCTTGAATTCGGCAGACTAATACAATCCTTTTACCAAAAATCAAAAAAACTAATTGGCTAATTAATCATTCCCAGTTCTCCTACATGACAAACTTAGTTCATAACTAAGAACTAAAATTGCTATCAGTCACTGTTTCCCATTATGTGGAGGATAGAAACACTATACCATTGAAAGGAAAGATATCATAATACTATAACTTAATAAAATGAGGGATGCCTAGAACACCTCTATATATGCTATGATAAAGAGTGCAGAGAAAGAATAATAACTAATAAACAGCTTATAACTTGTATAAGAAGAAACAATCAAATAAAAGAGGCAAACTCAAACTAAAATAACTGGTTATGTATGTTTCTGAACATACGATGAACATGTAAAGTCAAGAATACACATTAACAATGCTCAAGTTGGAAAAAGCGAAGAAGGATGTTAAAAAGTATATTTATATGTTCTATTCTAAAGCCAAATTAGTTCTACCAAAGAAGAAACCAACTTCACTGTAACAAGCCAAAAACCACATCACTCAGTCCAAGAAAAGAGAAGTAACCACCATATAATGGAACATCCGATTGCAATAATATTTAACTTGCATTAATACATCAGTAGTCGAGTGCAACAACATTAGTTTGTAGTGAAGTACTACTTCAAGACCGCACCATGGTGATTAGTAAATAATAAAAACAATATAGTCAAGGTATGGAAAGAAAAATGAAGTTTTCAATATACACATTTCAGCTATATTTTTCTCTTTCTATGTATCATTTTATATCATTAGTCATGATAACTGCAGATCACAACATGTCAACAACCATGTCTGATTCCCATCCCACCCCTCCTCAAGCATTCCTAGTCAATCAGACAAAACAATAAAAAGGAATTACACATCTTAGACTTCAGACAACAGAGAATCACCAGCCAATCCGCTACAACCAGAACACATGAGAATACCAATAATTGTAATAAAATCTAAATCTCTGCTACCTATTACCACTAGACAACCCTCCTCTACAAATAAAAGGAATAGGTCTAGGTCAAGGTCAAGTCAAACATCAAATGTTACAATGCAGGCCACTAGCTAATAAAAATTACTCCAAATACACAATTATATATAGGAAAAACCAACGAAACATGGAGATCAGGAACATAGAAGTATTATTAAAAATCAAATTACATGATAGATCGAAAAAACAGAAGTCAGAAAACTGCAATATATGTCCTATAAAACAATATTTCACAAATCAATTTTCTTACCGAAACTTTGGGCATTGACGGTGTTACTGGAATCAACTGTCTTGACTGCTTAATGGCCAGTTCCTCAAGCCTTTGGGTTTTGACTGACACCTACAAGTGATTAAGAAGCTATGAACTGACCACATATGTAGTTAAAATCATTGGAATAATAAAAAAGAAGATAGTTACACAGGCCTACCTGGGGAGTAGAACGAGCTCGAGATGGAGTCTGGGCCAATGCTTCGGCCATATTAAGACCAGCCGTAGTACTTAGAGCTGCAGACCCAGAAGTTGTGGTAACAGGTTGTTGCATTGTTAGAGATCCAGTGTTATTGCTTCCAATTATTGTAGGTACCTCTGCTAGTGCAGATGTCCATCCCTCCCCACCAATCAAAGCTGAACTACCAACAGGTAAACTTTGACTTGCTGTAGCACCCAAACCAGGAGATGAAACTCTTCCTATTTCAGATATTCCTTGCTTTTCTTCAGTTCCAAGTGAGGGAAAATCCTTATCAAACACTGCTTTCTGAATGCTACTACCAATACTAGCCCCAGAAAGTAAGCCATTGCCATTACTATGGTTGCTGTTGCCACCAGATTTTGTATCAACTGCAACTCTTCTAGGCAAAAGCTCACTCTGTTTCCTGGAAACCATTGAATGAGAACGCCGCAATGTGTCCCTCTCTACCCTTCCAGAAAAGAGGTTAACCAGTGGGTCAGAACAGTCACGATCCCAATGATCTCCAAAATTTGATCTCTCTTTCTCTCTGTCACGGTCCTTATCACGGTGATTTCTGTTGAAATTACTGTAGGCATGCTTGGCAGAACCATTGATAGAACTCCTCCGTGAATTTGATGAAGATGTCCGATCAAGAAAAGCAGAACGAGGGCTCTCAAAATCACTAATGCTCTTAGAAGATCTATTCCTTGTGTGATGGGCCGCAGAAGAAGCATCTACACAGCAATGATTATACCGTCATGGCTTTCATACTGATAAGGCAGTTATTATGAATTCCAAACAACAATATTTGCCACATACATGAATGTACAAATAGGAATATCTTACTAAAAGCCTAAGTTGAAAATTAAACAACATAAAGTAAAGAATTGATGATACAATACCCGTGTGAGTAGATGAAGATGTAGAATGGTGGGCTGAACTGCCAGCCCCGGCGACACTTCCAGCACTTCTCAACCATTCTGGAACTAATGAAGGTTCACTTCTTTCCATAACGAACACTGAACATGATCAGAATTAACAGAAAAGGCACATGCACCTTCTTCAACACCTCTACCTCTTGAACTATTATACTTCTGTACAAAACTACTGGTTCTAACCCTAATCCTTCATCTTTCTCCTATATGCCAAAACTCGTCAAGAGTTACCTGCTTAAGCACAGAATGTTCCAAATGGAAAAGGTAGCACTTCCACTGTGAAATTAGATTAATAGACAAATCAGTATCCACCAATAATTGATTAACAGAGGCCTAACTTCAGAGAAGCACCACCCCAGAAGAATAATCCGGCCGATTTGTTAGGCTTCTACACAAAATCAACAATCTTTCCAACCAAACAAGCGATTGCTCAAAAAAATTAGCAAAGATTTAAGCCAGCAACTGCTCCATAAATAAACTAATATTTATATGAACTTAAGGAATCCTTCAATAAATTCTCCAGTCAAGCAGAGAGCATATCTTCGCACGCATGCCGAAACATAGGAGAGTGTAATACAAGACAATGTTGGAAGGAAGAGCTTCTCTACGCCTCCATCTTCAAATAAAGATGGATTTGCAGACGACTCTAAGATACTCAGAGACGCCCCATCCCTCCGGCGAAGAGAGAACAAACAATTGGGAATCCGAACACCAATGGAAGGAGTCTAAATATTGTTGAGCAAACCAGAGCAACTACGTATTTTAAGACGCCAAAAAGCCCTAGTAGAAACGATAAGTTTAGTGTCGAAAACACGAAAAAAAAAGGTTCGAGAATCGAAACCCTAGAACCTATGCATGGTTATTGGTGATGTGTATGGAAAACATCCAGAACCTAGGGTTACAAAGCAGGGGAAAAAATAGGGGAAAATTAGAAAAATTAGAAAGCGACAGTGTGAGATGAAATAGGCAGAAAACGAAATAAAGGAACAAGTAACTAACCCTAAACGCAGAGATTGATGATGGATGATACGAAAACGTAACCGTTTTGAAAAACCGCCCAGCGAATTGCTGATTAGAAAGGGATGCGTCTTCAGAGGGAAAGGCAAGAATTAGAGAGGAAAATAAGGCAAGTGTGATTGTGGAAGACGGGAATGGGGTTATAGAAATATCCGGATAGGAAAATAGGGTTTTGTTTTGTAGGAGTGCGATGTGTGGGGGGTGCGCGGTGAGTGAGAGAGAACGCGAGAGAAGGTATTCTGTTAGTTTCGGATACTCAGTATCAAACGTATGAAGAAGAGCCTCTCCTTCCAACAAATCTAAATCCCTTTTTTTCTTATATTTTTATTTTTCTGTCTTTGTTGCGTCCCTTAGTTATAGCCTTCACGACTTCACCCGGACCTTCTTCGAACATTTAGGTTTCTTGTTTTTCTTTTTAGTCCTCTTGTGCTCCTGAAGCCCTAAAATGTTTTTTTTTTTTAATTTAACAAAGCCCTAGATTGTTGATTTATGGTCTATAATTCTCCTTGACCATAACGAATGGAGTGGCATCTCACATCGCACGGATTATAGACGGCAGTTTTTGTATATAGAAGTTGATTAAAAAAAAATCTTTTATTTTTGAGAAATAGTATTAACAAGCTCCAGACATCCACATCAAATATATTGATAAAAGTACCTAATTTGTACTTATGTCTTAATTTATAATTGCTCACAAAGAAGTTTTAGAAGAAAATATGACATTCAGACATGCTTTATATTTATTGTACTTTTATATTGAAGAATATAAAATATATATATTATTAAATATAGTTTAAATTACTGTCATATTTCTTTAATTTCATTTAATATTTTAAATTAGTCCCTTAAATTTAAAATATTTTAAAATATCCTTTTAAATTTCAAATATGTCTCACAAAAAAAAACCACTTTAATAAAATTTGTTAAAAGCAACTAACATCCGTTTATTGTTTGCGCTAAAAATGCTTGCGGTTTTGTAAGAAACGAGAAAGAGAGGGGAAGCGAAATAAAGCAACCAAGAACCTGCCGCAGTAAGTGAAGAAAGCAATCCAGCGAGAAGAAGAGTATCCTTACCTTGAAACACATTAGCCACAAGAAGCCCTTCTGCTTTGTGTTGATCACGTGAATTAGACTAACTTAAAGCAGTAGACTTTATGCTTTGAAGCCAAATAATGGAAAATAGTATAGATAGGAAAAAAACAAATTTCTCCTATATTGGTCGAAGAGTTCACTTGTATTGAAAAAGTTCCCATATGGCCAAATGGGTCTAAAGTCTCCACTCTGTTTGAAAAGTATAAACTGCAAAGAAAGTTAGCTCTTTTTCAACTATCTGTTAAATACTCTTATTGCTTCATTTTCGATTTTTCAAGGACTAAACGAAAAGTTAAACCAAAAAAAAAAAGTACTCGTTGAGGCAGTGGCAGTGCCATTATTGCCCAGTTTTACTATAACCCCAATTTCCCTCACACTTTCAGAAATGGAGTCACAAAGAAGATAGAAAATAAAGATCAGAGCATTACTACAAAAAAGAAGCTTCTGTATCATTTGGCTTAAAGGAGTTGGGAAAGAAAAGTGAAGTAATAGAGGATTTGGAGCACCTAAGTTCAAAGTAGAGAAAACAAAGCATTTTTTTTGAGTCAAGTCATCACTTCTTTCTAAACAAGTCTGAATGGCTTCGAAGTCACTCTCTTCGCTTCCCTTTCATCTCCACCGTTCGATGCCGCCCTCTTTCATCCTCAACATTCACTATTCGTGCTGGTTCATCCTAAGTTCAAAGTAGAGAAAACAAAGCATTTTTTTTGAGTCAAGTCATCACCTCTTTCTAAACAAGTCTGAAGGGCGTCGAAGGCACTCTCTTCGCTTCCCTTTCATCTCCACCGTTCGATGCCACCATCTTTCATCCTCAACATTCACTATTCGTGCTGGTTCATACTCCGATGAGCTTGTTCAGATCATGGTGTTGACGGCGGGAGTGCTGGAGTTTTCAGAAGCGCTGTTGATGGAGACTCACGTGACCAACCCAATGCAAGAGGGGACTTTGGTGGCTAATGTGTTTCAGGGGAAAGATACTCTGCTCCTTCCTGGATTGCTCTCTCCTCTCCTTCCCCTTTCCCTCTCTTCTATACTTTAAAGTGTTTTAAAGAATTATTTTAAAACATTGATTTAAAATATTAAAATAAAGTTAAGGGATTAAGATATTAATTTAATATTAAATATATAAAAATTAATTAATTAATTAAAATGCAATTAAATAAATGAGGAATTGAAATAATTTAATGATAAGATATGTTAATAAAAAATATTACTCCTCACCAAAAATATATATAATGTATAACTTTTAAAATAATAAAAACATAGACATAATAATATTATTTTTATATGATATAAGAGATAGAACTTATCTTTTCATTAAAAACAAACAAACCAAACAAATGGTTTAATTATCCATTTGGTCTTATAGTATGTTTAAATCTTTTAATTTAGTATTTACATTTTATTATTATTTTGAATAGGTCTCTATATTTTTGTAACATTTTCAAATAAAATCAGTATGGTTAATATTAGTCATAACATCGTCTCTTTCATCGTTACATGACTAAAGAAATGCGTACTTGTCATCTTAAGATGACTAATAGAATGCCTACTTGTCATCATACCATGTAACACAGCTTATAAACGACCAAGTTTTTTTCTTCTTAATTTATGGCAGAATTCAAAAAATGGACTACTTTTCTTCCACGTACAATTGTTCCAAAAGAAATTAATTGCTAGAGTAGAAGTTTTCTAGTAGCGCATTAATTCCGTCGTTGTGTCTCGTCTTATGCTTGCATGATCGATCTCTCTTATGGTATCCTTCCTTCGCATATTTTATCAGGGATTCAAGTCCTCCTCTCCCCCACTGTGATAGCTATTTGGCGCTGCTATAAAATTGATGTTTCTTGAGCATGGTCATGTCGCTTTTGTTTGGTGATAATCTTCAGTATGACTCGTCTTTCGTCTTTAAATATCTGAAATGATGGGAAGAAGCGAGCTTTATTTCCATCTCTTTCTCTCTTAATTTGATATTCTTCCATTATTGCTAAAATCCATAATTGAGGTTTGGCGCCTTAACTACCTAAATTTATGTCCTTTTTTTCCTTTTCCTTTCTCAGTTTCTTAATTAAATTCTCACTTAATAACTCTTCATTTGATTTCATTCTCGAGAAAAAAATTGTAAGATTTTAAATCTGTTTAAATAAATTGAAGTAAAATTTGGTTGATAACTATCAGTAATTATGTAGCACAAATAATATTATAAATTAAATAAATAAATAAATCATAAATACTAATTTTAATTAATTAATTAATAATTAATGAACAAGTAATTGTCATATGATGAGGTGATAGTTATTACATAATAGAAGTGATATAAACTGTTACCGCTTGATATAAAATAATTAGTAAAAGATAATATTAAAATAATAAAAAAAGCTCGTTTTCTTTGCTTATATATATTTACATTAAAAGTTGTCATTAGAAAAGTTTTTTTAACATTTTTAAGAGAAAAGTAAAAAAGAGATAATATTATTTTTCTACAATTCAGGAAAACAATATCCACATCAATAGATCCAAGTCAATAAATTACTCCTTTTTTTTATATTTATGTATAGAGTTATTTAATATAAGTGATATTATGATATTTAAAATTTTAAAGTATAACGATGATTTCATTTAAAAGTGGATAAATAGATGAAAATTAAGAATTTAAATTATGTAATTTAACCTAAAAATTTAAACAAAAATATCTCCCTCTTTTTCAATCTTCGAAATCTACAGGGTCAAGCAAGCTAATGTAATGATATGTCAAGCAATTATAATAACTAAGTTATGATATAGAGTAGCAACTATGATATATGTATTTGGATGGAATGATATAATCTTTGTGATTGAATATGACGAAAGGGTAAAAATAACATTTTGGTATATATAGTAATTGTTGTTTTCTTTGCTTGTGCTTTTGGTTCTATATTTTTACCTTACTTTTTAAGTATAAATTGATTTGCTATAAATATATTCCATTATCCAAGTCTTGAACTTGTTCACATTGTCATGTTCTTTAACCTTATTCCTTTGTAATATAAATAAGTTAAGACCGAGTTCTTATTGTTTCAACAAAAGCAATTGTCTTGTAAAATTGCCAAATCATTATTTGCAACTGACAATTTGATCTGTCAATTAAATTGTAGTGATCTTTTTTCCTTTGCCTTATTGAAAAATGAAAGCTAATATGTATATTAACCTATGTTATTTGTCCACATCTAACTACCTCGATCAATTTCAATCGTATATTGATGTCAAATTGAAGTTTTTTTTTTCCTGTTACAAAATTTAAAAACATATTTCTTATTCGCCATATATGCACAGAGAAATTTAAATAGGTAAAGACTGTTAATAATTAGATCGAAGTGCATTATTTACACAAAATCAAAGGACTTCATAAACATATAGTTTGATATTTTTGAGGTACTCAATTGAAATATTACTCAAATTAAGTTACTATGCTGAGTAATTACTAATTAAGTATGCAATCAAACTATCCCTCCCTTCTCCGAAATTAGCATCTTTTGTCTTTCTAATTGCAGGAAAAGTAAAATGTGTAGTTTTATCATCTCATTTGCACTACACACATGTCACTTTCTTTCATGTTTATGCCTATTGCTCTCTTATCTACCTTCTTTCACTCTTCTTCTATAGAATTCATCTTCAATTTGAGCCAAGTAAGTATCAACAAGGCCATTGGAATAAAACACTATAATAGTAATACCTTATCAGTATTAAATTATCAATAATTTTGGTTACTCCAAGCATAGCATAAATAAAGCAGATTGTGGGCAAAATTACACAGGCCATGACAAATTGAATGAGGGTGATTGAGTTAGTAGATAGCTAGTTGGGAGAGATGATAAGGGGTTAGCCTTACTAGACTTAACAGAGACCTAATGGAAATGAAGGACCTAAATAGTATATTATCTTTTGGTAGGTCAAAACCTTGGGCATAGATTGCTTACTATCTAGTACACCATAGTGCCCTCTATCTTTTATTTTTAGTTTTCAAATTTGATTGTTCACTTTATTTGTCTTAATTTTGTAATTTAAAGAAACAAATAAGATAAAGATAATTTTTTAACTATTTTTAATCAAATTAGAATATTGTTTTTATCACAAACTTTTTTATCATGACACAAAACCTTTTGCTTTGTGTCTAGGTTAAAAGGCTTTGGATATCTGGAAGTTGGAGTGTTAGAGATTGGTGTTCTGGTCATGTTTTACATTGGCAAGCAATAGGTTACATAAGTGATGATGTGATGGTGAGTATACATTAAATCAACATATAATTATCAAGATTTGTGACTAATGACAGGTTTATTTTAAAAGAATTAAAAGAAGTTTAGAAATTTATTTTAAAAAATAATGAAGTATATAAAATTAAATTATAAAATATTTTATTTTAAAGTATTTACGTGTCATAAATTTAATGGATCACTTATCACATTATGGCATGTATGAATTTTTTTTATATTTTTTTAATAATTTTAGGGGTGAATGGTGTTCAATAAGAATATTTGAAGTTGAGGCCTCTTATTAAAGATTTATAATGACAAGGCAAACTTTTTGGTATAAACTTAATGCCTTGACCAAAAAGATTATAAAATTATTTACATGCGTTCCACTTATGATTAGGAAAACTCTTACTTTGGTATGCTAAGACGATTAGCCTTTTTTTAGGCTCTTTAAGTTTTTATGCCCCTTAAAATCTAAGAGATTTTTTAATCTTCTTGTAAACTATACTGAAATATGATTTAATTACCAAGATATGCCATCTTTATTGCTCTCACAAAATATCATTCAATACCTTTAAAATCATAAACTAATATGTTCTGATGCATAAGATCCTCTTTCAAAGATAAGTGCAAAGTTTACTAGTATCTCTAATAGATAATCGTAAAGAAAATTGAAAGAAAGGTTTAAGAGGAAAGAGCTTTAAAGAGAATCCATTTAAGAACACAAAGGATTTTATTTCTTAATACTTATTGTTTATGATTGAGAAAAAGCTCTAGCTAGTTAGCCAAAAACTAAAGCACAAAGAGAAATAACTTTTATAGAAGTAAAAGTAAAATATTGTAATAGCACAGACAACTTTTACTAAAACTACTTTTACAAAGATGGAAAGTAAAGCACACTGACAAATTATGGTACAATAATTCAGTAGGTGGATGATAAGCTTATCCCTTTATGATAAGTTTGTATGATGGAGATAAGTTTATGTTTTCTGAACTATCAAAATCATTTAGATCATATTTCTTTCTTTTTTTCCTAAAGTATTTTATTAGTTATTATTTTACTTTTTCAAAATCTTCCATCTTATTAGGATCTTAGGAATCCAACATGTGAACTTCTTGAGCTTAGGCTTGATATGCGTAGGAATTAGATCATTGGAAAAATCTAGTTATTTGGGCTTTGTTCCAAACTTTTAAGTTAAGCAAGTTGACTTTTGGCATCCTAAGCTTTCCCCATATGAACTCCCTATGAAATGGACTAAGAGAGGTGCAAAAGATATTTTTTTCATAATTATTAAACTCACAAAAAAAAAATCTTAAGATTTTGAAGGGCTTGGACTTTTTGCTTTAATTAGTTAAAGAAAATATGTCATTGATAGGTATAATTTTTTATGAGAAGCATGTTATTCCTTATAGTAGAATTAAGTCTGTACATGATAAAAATGCTAACAACTTATTGATCTTTTAGTGGGATCTACCAAAGATTATTATGAAAAATTATTTCTTTCAATTTTTTATGCCACTAGTATAGTGGAGGAGAACCATTCTAAAAGGAACCAAAGGTTAGAGTTCCTATTTTCTATTGACATAAAAAGCTATAGATCAATAATGAAAGAAGTTCTATAACGTTAATATAAAGAGCAATGAGTGCCCATGAATACCAAAATGCATAATCAATAACCAAAGTTTTGATTATGAAGAGAATAAAAAATGGAGTTTGAAGATTGAAGTAAAAAAGATATTCAAAAAGAAAAAAGGCCTTAAGATAACAATAGAGATAATAAAAGATGGATTTCTTAATAAGTTTCTTGACTTCAATTGGAGGGGTTAGTATTTTAGGATAAGGTAAGAAGTTTTTTTGGTTTTATGCTATGAGAGAAGTAAGATGGTGACTAGTATAGCCTAGTATAAGATAAGTTATAAGAATGAAAGGAACTGATTTTTTTGGCAATGATTAGGTTTACTATCTTAAGTTGAGAAAGATAATCTACAATGAGATTTGTATGGCTCTTGATATGTTAAACCATGAGTTATAGTGCATGAAATATTTCCATTTGAGTAATTATTTATCTAGTAGGATTTTTCTTTTAGACTCTAGTACTTTAGAAAAAGATGAATTGTCCATCTGAACCATAAAAGTTGTAAGAGTTAAAATGGAAACTAAAATTTGTAATTTCTCTTTTGATAGCTAGAATCTCTTTGTAAATATCATGATAATGCTTTTCATAATTATTGAATTATTCGCTTACATGACTATAATAATATTGTTTCCTTTCATCTTCTTCAATAAAGATAGCTCCCTAGTAGATGTCATTAGCATCAATTTAGAGTATCTTTTTCTTTTTGTTAATAAATTTTAAAGATAAATGATTTTTTATTATTTGCTTAATGTGCTTTATAGCTATTATTTATTCATATTTCTAAAATGGGGGTTTTTTCTTTCTCAAGAATTTAAACAATTAACTAATGTGATTTGAAGTATACATGATAAAATCTCTGATAAAGTTAACTATTCAAATAAACTGTTATATTTGCTTAGGCATAAGATTCTCATTTAGGAATTTGAGAAGCTCTTAAGCAATGTGTGATCCTAGATAGTAATATCTATTGGTTATTTGTATACTAAGAAATTCATCTTGGGCTAGGCTTAATTGGCTCTTATGAGTTGAAAGCATAATCCTATACTATTTAGTAATACCTACAAATTGTTAAAGAAATCTTTTGTGATCTTCTTCATTTTTTTAGAAAAAAATAGTATCATCAATATATATATAAGAATACTATCTTTGTCATTGCTTTATGAAAGAAAAGTTTGTGACCAAATGGTATAATAGTCTATTGGTATTGAGATTAGGAATGCAAAATGTTGTTTTATATCTCTGTAAAGGATTAATATCCAATTATCAAAATCCAGTCTTATGATCAAATTTAGAAAAGACTTTTACATCTTTGAGCAGGGCTATTTGTAAATTGATAATTGGAAGAGGAAGTTTTTTATCTTGGAGAAATGTATTGAGAGACTTGTAATTAATGACTAATTTCTTTTTTTCTCATTTCAAGTATGATCTCTTTTCAATATTAAAAGTTTGACATACCCAATTTGATTTGGTTTGTTCAATAAGATATTGTTTTAGTAAAAAATATATATATTCTTCCCTAATACGCATAAAGTCTTAAGGGTTTATTATTGGATATGATTTTGTTTTGTTAGATTTATATCCTGATTATTTTTAAAAGAAAATTGAATATATAAATCTTTGTTTTTTTTTTAAGTGAAGAAGGATGAATAAATTGATCATAACTTTTATAACAGAGTTTCATAAGCTAGTCTCTAATTTCCTCATAATCTTGAGGGATTTGTTGGGGTGCAAACAATTTTGAAATACTTGTGTAAGCCTTAAAATTTTGCTTGAAATTGATTCTTTTAGGAAGGATTTGTAACTACTTTACTTGAATATAAATGTCCATTCTTATAAGAATACTTTTATCAAGGAGGCTACTTCTACGAACATTTATATAAACAATGCAATATGGGAAAAACCTTATACCAATTTTCATTTTGGTAATAAGATTAACTTTGAAGTCTACTGCATTGAAGTATTATGAATGTTTTTCTTTTCCAAGCTTTAGGTGAAAAAAACAATAGGGTTCATTAGACTCTTCAAAGCTCTAGTGTCTATATAAGTAATAATAGAAATTAACTTGTGACATTTGCTTTTGAGTACTTGTATCTCTGCATATGGCAAAGGTGGTTCCACCTATTCTATCTAGCTACAAAGTTAGATTGAATAACTATATGGAAGAGAAGCTTTTGAATCTTCTAAAATACTGGAATCATTTAAATCTAAAAAAGGTTATAAGTCGAAAGTTTTAAAGTTGATAAGACGAAGACTATATTGTTATCTACACCTTCTTACTCTAAAAAGAGTTTTTCAATATCTTTATCCTGTTGAAGTATAATACTAGCTTAAACTTGTTGGAAGAGTTTAACATCCTTATTGGACTTAGTAGGATATCTCTTTGCAAAGTGTTCATTTTTTCCACATATATAACATTTTTTTTTGGGTATGTATTAGGTAGTTTGTTTTATGAAGAATCTCATAAGCCTTGTATGTGTTCACTTGAATCTTTTGTGATACTTGAAGTGAAATTTCTGTTTGGTAAGGCAAGAACACCTAGTTTTATCTTTGCATTTGATTTGGAGCTATGGCTTTTTGTAGACTTGTTGAAAAGTTATTTTTCCTTCTATGATAAAGTCAAACATTTTGTATTATTCACATAGTTTCTCAAGATTTGTGAGGGCAAGTTGGTATATTTCATCCAAAGAAATTTCTAACATATATTTTCTAAGTGATTAAATAGCTTTCAAGAGTTCTAGTTAAAATTCTTTAAGGAGTGAGGCTATGAAAATGTATCTAAGATTAACATCATTTAATCCATTCAACACATGATACAATTCAGCCATCCTTAGCTAATAAAAGTCAATATCCCTTTTGTTGAGCGAGTAACACTTCATCTAGAAATACTCTTGCCTTTTTTGTTTATCAATTAGATGAAAATCACTAAGGAATTCTTTGTAAATCATGTGAAGAATTGCATAAACTATTGGGCATTGACTGGCTTGAACTTGTCTATATTTTCTTAAGCTTTGAAACCATTCTCAAAGAATTCTTATCATTCTAGAGACAAATTTTGTAGGCACTATCTGGAGGCTTATTCTTAGCTTTGTCATATGAAGATTAATATATACTCTAAACTTATGTAGTTCATCTCTCTGTTTTTCTGGAAGAACATTATCAAATGTAAACCACGGTTCATTAGTGGGACAAGTTTAAGCTTGAGGCTGATATGGAATGGTTGTTGTATAAGGATAATGTTTAGTGTATTCATCTTCATAAGCATTATTTGCATTGGATTCTTTAACTTATTTTACAATATTAGGAATGGCCATATAAAGAGCTGATACATTAGCAATTTGGTCATTTTTATTAGAACTTATTTCTTCCAAATTAATTTCATCTATATTTTTTGAAATAGAACTATAGTAATGAGGTAAGTTTTGTGTAAGGGTTATAGTGTTGAAATTATTTTAAGTGTCTTGGTTTGTAGGGTTTTTAGAATGAGTAGGTTATTTTTTAAAGTGAGTAGGCTATTTGTTTTTGTTGTTTGAAGGTGGTGATTGAGTTTTCCTTCAAGAAGAAGGAGATATTCAGATTCTCAAAAGTTTGAATGGTTGTTTTGAAGGTTTGGTCCATGAAAGGGATGATTAATATCTCAAATTTGTTTTATATAGGTCTTTGAAATGGTTTGAGAATTCTAAGGTGGGGTTCTTTTTTTAGTGGAGGTTGAAAAGGTTAAAAATTTTAAAGATAATCTTATGCCTTTATGAGAACTTCATGGGTTTTAAAGCATTTTTTATATTTCACCTTAGGACAATAAGGAAAATATCGATGAGTAATGTATAAGTTATAGATAGGGGTGTATGGAGTAGAGCATGACTCATAAATGCCTCTAGTCTCGTTCTATGCTAAGTCTCTTTCAATTTTTCTAAGTATGACTTTAATTTTCTAATTTCTTGTTGTTTTTCAAAAAATGTTGGGCCTATATATCCCCTTATAATAAATCCTTTTAAATTTGCATTTGATTATGCAATTTGTTAGTGAAGTTGATGATACAATTGTTAAGTTAATATAAGAACTAGTTAGAGCAGCGTGTCCTATTAAGTTATCAAAATGGGAATATATCATTTGAAGGAGTTAATACTAGGCTATAGTATTATGAGTGTGCTAATTAAGTACTTCTTCTGTCTAAAAAATTGGTTGCATTCATCCATTAGAAAAAACCTCTATAAGAACAAAAAATGACTTGTAGGTAATTTTTGTTTTTGGATTAGTCATATTATTGATTGGTGAAAATTTTGCATCATAAGATTAGGATAAAGAGAAAAACATCATACAAGGGATTGGTTGTGACAAGACTTGCAACTTGATGACAATATCAAGTCTAGTAATGAGGTCATTATGACCTAATTCTCTAAACAATTAACAAATGGATCTTAGTTTAGGCTTTAGATTTTTAATACTTACCTAAGGTTTTAGGCTAGTTTATCATTTCCATCATCATCATGATTTGTTTTCTTCAAATAAGAATGGAATCGTCAAATACAACATGATTTTTTCTTTTTCTAGTTTGTTGTTGCCCATTAAATCTTAAGGTTTGTATTCATTGTCTTCTAATTTTTCCTAATTATCTATGTAACTTCTATAGTCAAAGTCACACATAGAAGAATCACAATCTCAAATAAATGGCCATTGATTTTTGACACAAAACTATATTTGTCATTTGGAAAAGAAACAATGTATTGGAATGATGCCTCTCTTTTGTTATTACTCTACAACAAGTGAAATAATCAAAAGTTGGTTAATCATGTGTTTTTTAGGAATAGTTATGAAAGTCTTTTCTTTTGTTTTAGGTATTTTACAGGTTATTTTGACAATTTTATCTTCAAGTTTTTCTAAGATAAGGAAGGTAGATGTATGGAAAATCTTTTGACTTTTGTGAAACTCTTTTTTGTAGTTGGTAATCTATTCAGGTGGAGTGAGCTGTAAAAGTTTATCTTTAGGAATCTATTTACGAATTTGAATGATGGTGGTATTGTTTGGCTTGTTAGAGATGATGTATAAGACATCATAAGTTGTATTGGGAAATTGAAGGTTTATAACATGGTTTTGAAGACACTAAATCATTTGGTGATATGAGGTGGTTAGAATAACACTATAAACCTGCTCCGCTCTCCTTATGATTATTTAGTAAAGATATTAGTATGTCTTGCACTTGCCTTTGAAATAAGATCCTTTGTATTATAATAAATAAGTCTATAATCTTAAAGGTATTGAGTGATGTTATGTAAAAATAATAGAATGGTCTATCTTGATAATAAATTCATATTTTAATAAGATTAACAAATTCTTAGACTTTAGAAGGCTTAAAGACTTAAAAAAATTAAAGAAAAGGCTAATTGTTTTAGCATATTAGAGTGAGAATTTCCCTAATTATAACTAGAGCATTTGTAAAGAATTTTATGAACTTTGTTATCAAAATATCAAGCCTATAACAAACAATTTACCTCATTATTATAAATCTTTTATAAGAGATATCCATTATGTTTGTTCTTATATATCCTTTTTCCTCCAACTTGTAATTTAATTTTTTTATAAATAATAGAATACTAATATATAGCTTTTCAAATGCCAAACATCATATGAGATTTTAATAAAATTATATTTTAATTATTAAAATAATACAACATTTTAGAATATTAAATTGTTATTACAAGATCACCTTTTAAATTAGGTATGCAATCTTCTTTATAAAATCAAATATTATATTAAAAAAAAGTAGAATCAAGTTTCAAAAGAATAAATACAAGCTTCCAAATAATTTTATCCACGTTTAACTGATATCTAATATACAGGTAATAAGTCATAGCTATTTATTATTATTATTATTATTATTATTTGATGTTATCTCATTTTCATTTCTAACTTTTATGTTTCATAATGTTATAATTTCATAAAACATTATTAGGGATGCACGCTAATTAAGTACATGTTTAGGAATAAATTTAGTTTCAAAGTAATCGTATTTAGAAAAAAATTCCTAAAATCATCTTTCAAATGACTTTTTAATCAAATAAACACAATAAATACAATATGTTGTTCTAAATATAGTTATTTGATTAAAAAACATGAAACAAAAAATACAAACGGAATTGTCACTCTTATGGGGAAAAAATTACATTTTTAGCATAGTTATCATGTTGTAGAAAAAGATATATATTTTTTTGGCCGTCAACTAGAAAAGGTTATTCTAGCGATAATATAAAAGGGTATCCGTTAACCAAGACGTTAAACACAATACACAACGCGGGAATTACAACCACACAGTAAATTATATAAATTGAAGAAAAAAAGGAAAAACCCGCGTGGACAAAGTTAAAGTAGAAAAAATCAACTTGAGCAAAACGAGTCATAGTTTTAGTAGCCAACATGGCACGTGGCACCGCGTTTTCTGTCTTTTTAGCAACGGCGTTTACCAGTTTTGTTCAGTCTTCACTACGCTTTTCTCTCTTCAACCATTGCGAGGTATCCCTGGGCCTGGTCAGCTCGGTTTCCCCCTCTGTCGCCCACCACCATGTTGGCAATCCTCGACGGCGAAGCGCACGTTTTTTCCGATTTCTTTAAATATATTTCAATAAGAAAGCATAGGGTCGAATAACTATCAATCACCTTCTGAATCTTGACTTCGATTTCTGATAAAAAGCCCTGATATAGTTTTAGATGGATTTAGTTCTCTATGCATTATCTACCTCGATTTCTCGGTCATAGCAAGCACACTAGGGGCATGGACCAGAAGAAGATCCGAAGAAAACCGAAGCTCGAGCGTCGTAATGCCGCCAGGTACTTTGAGTATGATGCTGGGTCGTCTTCATCGTCGCTGGACGACTCCTCTGGATCTCTCTATACTCGATCAATGGAGTTCTATGACCGAACCAGCTTCCGAATTGAGGGAGTTGAGGGTGAGTTTGATCTAATATGCAGGAGTTTGGGGCTATCGGGACCAGAAGACTTCGCTATCCCGCCTGCGGCGTGGGAGGCTATGAAGGTTAGGTCGTCTTCGGATATTCTTCCAATATTGAAGTTGAATGAGTTGGACAGTCAGGAGAAGGAGGGGCTGAAAGATAAAGAGGTGAATCAAATAGTGAGTGAATCGGGGGACAAATGTGAAGAAAGGGTTACGATTAGAGATGTAGCTGAGTCAGCTGAAGACGAGCCTGCTGAGACAAGTGGGTGCTGCATTGCTGGTGATGGTCTATGTGGACTCGGCGTCGGAGGAGGTATCAAGGGTCTCCGTCCGCCGATGATTAAGCCACCGCCAGGGATGAGGCTTCCAGTTATTGATAACATGTGTTCTACTTGGGATATTTTGAGAGATTTTGCTCCGCAGGGTGAAATACATACATTGGAAAACTACGGGGAGCTGAACTCTGCCGATGATGACCAAAAACTACGGAGGGAAACGGAGAGAGCAGAAGCACAGAAACAAGAAGAAGCAGAAGGACGGGAGGTGGATGGGGTTACTCCGAAGTTAGAAAAGGAGGATAACGCAACAAGGCTTGCGGAGATTGTTGCTGAGCTTTCGGGATCGGGTTCGTTTACTACGTCAAACGAAGATGATTCTTCTAGCACCACCACGGATCCCAGGTCGACTAATATATCTCCTAACGGAAGATTTAGACGAACTATTGCGAATTGGCAGAAGGGTGAGCTTTTGGGACGTGGTTCGTTTGGGTCAGTCTACGAAGGAATTTCTGAGTAAGTTTTTGAATACTGCTGAATTTTTCCTCACCCGTTTCCATTAGCACAATACCATTACCAAGCCTTCTTGCTTTTGAGTTCAGGGTTTCTGGCGTATGTGGTTTTTATTGTAGTTCTCTGCTGCCATATCTTCCCTTAATATAAGAAAGGTTCAAAACATCTGATTTAAACCACAACCCTGGTAGATAACTGATATTTACATTTCTAAATCTGAATATTTCAGAAAATTCATTATATTATATATTTAGGAATTTTCAATTTTTTTTGTTCATTTTTTTGGCTCTGATTGATGGTCACAGCAGAATAGTATTAGTGTTGGTTGGGGGACGGGGCTAATGCTTTTGTTGTTTAGGATTTTATGATTGAGAAGGTTTGTTTGAAGAAAATTGCAGGTTTTGGATATGAAATTCAAGTATAGCTGGCTATGTTGTTAAGGCTTTAATGTAACAAGTGTTGTGGAGAGTATAGGAGCATATTAGCTTTTCAAACCTCCAATTATTTTAACATTCTGTGTCAACTGCTTTTGGAAAAATTTTGCTGGTCAACAATATGCTGGGAAAAAGCCTGATGACTGACGCCATTTGTTGTATTTATGGAGGTCTTACAAAGAGTACTACACCCTTGATCATGAAATATCGATTGCTTGTTGAATCCTATGAATTGCGTGAAAGTAGAATACTCCAAATTTGGGAGTCCAAGAGTTTTAGAAAACGCTCTTGATGGAAAAAAATGTGAATGAAAGATCCCATTGAATTGAATTAGGTCCAATGAATCTAAGAAATAGTGAGAATTCTTGATCTCTCTCAATATCTCTCTCAATTCAAAAATCCAGATCACATGTGACTGCATTGATTAAATGGCTGGTTCTTAGGCTTTCATCTTATAATTTCCTCCCTCTTCTGCGTGCGTTGGGTGATGCATTGGCAGTTGCTTTGTTGTTGAATTCTTTGGGGATGCTCTTGTAAGTGCAGATTGTGCACTGACCAGAAGTCTTTGCCCTTTGTGTCATAACATAGTTTTGAAGTGCCTTTCATTGCTTTTATTCCTTCTTTCTTAATTTACCAAGATTCTTTGAACCTTTGATGGTTCTTCACCTTCCAGATGCCCCTCTTATATGCACCATGTGAATTGTGGCTTTGATAAACTTCACTATCATATCAATAAAACTAGTTTTCGAAATGCTATTAAGTGATTGTTCTTGCTAATCCTGATTTGGAAATCTTGTGTTGTCATTCACTGAATAATGAAATTATTGGCCGCTGAGTGAGGTTGATGTGGTAAAGTTAAATTGCATGAAGGCCAGGCAGGGAAAGGGTGAATGGTTGCGATTAATAATGTAATTTGAAATTGTAGTAAATTTGAACTGTTGGGAAGTATAATGAGTTTAGGCAGCTATAATTTGCAAAGGCATGCATCTTGTAACTGCTATGTAATGATGCGGCTTTTTTCAAAACCAAAATTTTGGTTTCTGGACAATTTTATATTTTGCCTGGCAATTTTCTTGAGCTGCTTTTGGCAGGGTTAAACCTTCAAAAAAGTCTTGTATTCAATTTGCATCATTTGAATTTGTTTCTGTACAAAGCAAGAGCGAAGCTCTCAATAAAGTTTGTTATGGAATTTGATGTTTGTACCTGTGATTTAGTCATCAATTTTACCTTAGATAAGTGCCAACTTCTCACCTGTTATTTATATCTTTTGATTATCATGGCAGAGATGGATTCTTCTTTGCTGTAAAAGAAGTTTCACTGCTTGATCAAGGGAGCCAGGGAAAGCAAAGTGTCTATCAACTGGAGCAAGTGAGACAGGCTCTCTCTTTCTATTACTTTATAACTAAACTATTTTCTGCATTGTCTCATAAACTGTTTGAGAGGAGACTAACTCTATGCACTCCATCATTAACATTTCTCCTGTAATATATCTTTTCTCTCATTGTGCTTTCTATCCCTCTTTCTCAGGAGATTGCTCTTTTGAGTCAGTTTGAACATGAGAATATTGTTCAATACTATGGCACAGAAATGGTACTTTATTCTTATCTTGTCTTCCCCCCCCCCCCTTTCTTTATATGCTTTTTGATTTGAGATTTATTTCTTGTATATTAAGTTAGTATAATAGGTACTTATGAATTTCAATCTATTGACTGAATGTTTACTGTATGAGTGGATTAGTAGTCCTTAAAGAGTCAGGATTAGAATGTGCCTGACAATGCCCCCTCCCTGGGAAAACAATGACAATATGTGCTTGACATGTTGTCTTTATTGGATGTCATATTAGGCTGGGGAATAATGTATGAAATGTAGTCTAATGTTTGTATAACAATGGATCCATAAAGCTCCACTAAACTCAATGAATTCTAAGAATGTAAAAAAAATTAACACTGCTTGTACTATATCATTATTGTGATATTTTGGGCCCTCTTCATAGTGCCAAGGTTCACTGAGAGGACTAATTTTCCTGCATTTGGAACAACTTGGAGAATGCTTAGTTTAATATTTGCTCTATTTGACGTCCCTTCTATTTTACATGCAATATCAATTACCAGGATGGCATGTGCGTGATTGTTTTCCAATTTGAAATTGTTATTTTGTAAACAAGCCAACTGACAATATGTTACATCACCTATGGCAACCGTGTGACATACTGGGGAATCCTATCAATAAGTTTCATTAGATCTGCTGTATTTGATCCTATAAATACTGCTTAGTGGGAAATATGGCTAATTTTATGTATTCTGCTCATTGTTTATTGCAGGATGAATCAAAGCTGTTCATCTTTCTTGAGCTTGTTACAAAAGGTTCCCTTGCAAGCCTCTACCGGAGGTACAACCTTCGAGACTCTCAAGCGTCTGCCTACACAAGGCAGATTCTGCATGGTTTGAAGTATCTTCATGATCGAAATGTGATTCACAGGTAATTCAGGAATTGTTTCCTTGCTTTCATTTGTAAATTGCAATATACATGGCTTCTGCTTTCATGGTAGTCTTGGTCTTTAAAGATATGGTATGGGCACCTTTTCTGGACAAGTTCCTCATCTGACCTAAGTTTTTATGCAAGGCCCCTGTCTCGAGAAGAGGTGGGGGCAAAAAAAGAGGTCTTTTTTTGGGAGGGGGGGGGGGGGGTTTGAAGAACTCTGATATGCCTATGATTCTTGCTTTAAAGGAACATTCCACTTTTGCTTGCTTTCTTAATTGCGAACTAAATATCCTTTGAACATTTCACGGTGTTGTTTTTAGCAAAATATTTTTTCATTTTCATTGCTTCAAATATATTTTTCCTATATTTGAGGACCATGAACTGTAACGTATATTGAACCAAAGAAGGCAACGGGAGAGTGGTGGAAAGTGAAAAAGTGATATAAGGGAGAAAAAGATTTCTCATCCAACTGTAGTCGTTACTGTCCTTCTTTTGTCCTGAAGAAAGTGCAGATTGGGAAAAACACACACGTACAAACAGAGAAGTATTATAACAACACATATAATCTCTAAATGTAGAGTTTCAGGAACTATTACTACTGATATACCTTGGAACTCAAATGTGCATAAACATATCAGATACATGAGTGTTCGAATTTGGACATTGTAATGCATTTTTGCATAGAGTTTCTTTGGGTTAGGCTTATGATTTCTTTAACATCTTTTCTGTATTTCTGTATCAGTTATGTACTCTCATGAAGCAATCTATGTGAAACTGATTTACTTTTTTTTTCCCCTCTCAATTCAAGGGATGTTAAATGCGCAAATATATTGGTGGATGCAAACGGATCTGTCAAGCTTGCAGATTTTGGATTAGCCAAAGTTGTTACCCTTCCTCAGTTTATGCTTCTCTTTCTTCTCTAGCTTTTGTTTCTATTATACTGACTTCCGTTTTAGATTTCTGAAGGCTCCTCAATAACTTATCTTTTCTAATTTCTGAAATTTCTTTATGCCTTTTTTCCTCAGGCAACCAAATTAAATGATGTTAAATCATGCAAGGGGACAGCATTTTGGATGGCCCCTGAGGTATGCCATAAATATTATTTTCCGTTGAAGAAATTTTTTGAATGATAAGTCAACTTCATTATAGGAGTATGTAGGGCTATAACTTCTACATAATTTCTTCAACAGTAACTAGGTAGGTGTTATGATGCTAAATCTTATGCATGGTTATAAGTTATTCAAGTTTATGCTTTTGCATATGCATTTAACATGCTACTGCTCTAAGTGCTTAATTTACTTACCTGTGAAGTCGGTGGTGGTCCCAGGATTCCCACCTTCAGTGTATGGACATAATTCAGTCACATGGGAATTGGGAACCATACCATGGAAATCAACTAAGGAGTAACACTGGATTGTGTCATAATATTTATTTTAATTTTTCATAGAACTTTTAGAAAAGCTGTAGCTTTGAAACTCTGGGATGTAGTATGAGCATTAAGCTTTTTAAGTTATGAAAATCTTCTACAAAATTATGGAAAAGCGTTCAGATCGCAAGGAGTGTGCAAGGATTGGTTGAGTAACTTAAAGGATCATTTTCTTGATTATGCTCTACTATCTTATTGCATTTTTACTTTGTTTCCTTGGCTTAGATCTCATTTATTAGATCTTATGGTGCAGTGCTGCTACATATTTGTTCCAAAAATTCGCCGCCTTTACATTTGTTTGAACAAAATCTGTTTGCTTTGCCTTAAATTGCCAGAAATTTCTCTTTTGGGATTTTTCATTTTCTGATTTTTCGAGAACATAGCTATTAATTATTAAGCTTGGATATGCAGGTTGTAAAAGGCAAGAATCAAGGTTATGGGCTTCCAGCTGATATATGGAGTCTTGGTTGCACTGTGTTGGAGATGTTAACGGGCCAATTTCCATACTCTCATCTGGAATGGGTATGTGTCACATTTATTGTCACTTTCAGTTCCATTATCATTTTCAGCTCATATTAAGGATGTACTAATAATCCCTGATTTTGTTCCTGCCTTTTGTCATGTGCTCATTTTTCCTGCTTTTATTCCTTGTCTCAGGTTCTCCAGTTTCAGTGTGTGTGTGTATATGTGTGTGTGTGTGTGTTTGCCTTTATTAAATTTAACTATTGCAGTGTGCTAGTTTTTATGCAGTTCAGGCTAAGCATTCAGAATCAATGCTCAATGTTCCTCTTATTATTTGATATGTAAATTAACTTATTGATTTTGTTTATCTTCTGTGTCCCAGATTTTGCATTTGGTAGAAAAATGGCTTCATTGTTCTAGATCACCGACACTTTGTAATTAGCATAGTCAACTGTAACATTGCATTACTATTGTTTTTGAGCTTTGATGAATCTCTTCTTCTGACAACAGATGCAGGCATTGTTTAGAATTGGAAAAGGCGAGCGCCCACCTGTTCCTGAGTCTCTTTCAAAAGATGCAAGGGATTTTATACTGCAGTGTTTTCAAGTCAATCCAGATGATCGTCCCACTGCTGCTCAGCTCTTACACCATTCGTTTGTCCAAAGGCCACTTACCATGTTGTCCAGCTCTGGCTCTGGCTCTGGCTCTGCATCCGCTTATATTCCTGGCAGAAGGAGTTAACTAGTCATCTTCAACCTGGAAACACAATGAGGTAAAGATTGTTACTAGCTTTCTCTTTTTGCTGCTCCATTTGTCTCCTTTTTTTATGCCTCCAATGTCTATCCTCTTAAAATTTTCAGGCATCCCATTTAGATGGACAAAATACATAAGATGCCTGAATATTTACTTTTGGTCTTCGCGATGCATAGATGCATAACTCCAGCCTAAATATAGTCTCATTCTTATTTTCGGGGAACTGGTAATGCATGCTAATAGCTGTGATGAGGGAAGAGGGAAAGTGAAAGAGATAAAAAAAAACCTTTCTAATTTCTCGTGGACCTCGTCGCGGAATTCTCAATGGCAAATTGCATTTACGTATCCATTTGACTTGTGCACATCATTGCACCATGGGTTAATAATTCTCTTTAACTGGCTTATTGATTTATTGCTGTTGATGGCAGCTGTGTCCTTTCATTGGTTAGAAGTTATCTGCAATGCACAGTCTTCAACCGGAGTTGGCCTGGGATTCACTGTTGATTGTTTGTGACTTTCAGAGTTTGCTTGCTTGTAACCTAATCAGTTTTGTGTCGATTGATCTGGGAATTTTAGGTGTATTAAATTTATATGTAATTTCTTATATTTTTATTATTAAATTTTTCAATCAAAATATAAAAAATAAATAATTCTATAATAATAATATGGCATGTGTATAATTTAATTAAAAAATTATATTATTTATAAAAATTATACACTTATCATATTATTAGAGAATTATACATTTATTATATTTTGATTAAAAAATTTAACAATAAATATATAATTGATTCTGTATAAGTTTTTTTTAATCTTTTCTAGGAAACCAAGTACCCAGAATTCTGCTCCCTGTGGGAGCGTGATCTAATTACTCTATGTTCTGTCCGTTGTACCAAGATCAGACACCAACATAAAACGTTGGCCCCACCTTCCGCGATTTAAGTGTTGAAAGAATGCAGAGTTTAGCCGGGATAGCAATTGCTGTAAGAATTGGAAACAGTGCTACTTGTACATATTTATACCAACGCAAGCATAATATCATTATTTTTGTTTATCTACATCCCTTGAGTTATTCAAGATTTTATTTTTGTTCTCTTTTTTTTTTGATTAAATTATTCTTTCTTTTACTAAAAGATATTTAAATCACATAGATTTTGTCATTTGGAAATGCACTTTCTTTTCTTAAAACTAAAAGATAAATTATATTCACTTCATCTAGCCCCAAAAAAAAGATATAGTTATTATTTTAATTATAATATTCTTATGTATATTGTTTATATAATAACTAAGTATTAAATGTGTATTTGATTAACATAAAATAGTCAATTTTATAACTTTAATGAATTGTAAAATTGCCTAATAACAATTAATTATTCAAAACAAATGACATTCACAAAATAATTTTTAAAATTTAAATAATTTATAGATAATAATTTAATTTTAAAAATAATATTTGTATTAAAATATTAATAAATATAAGTATTGTCATAAATTTATAGAATAAATCAAATTTATGATTCTCAGTTGAAAAATAAATGGTATTGAAATAAAAGTTTATTTTCTAAAGCCAAAATTTCTCAAAAAATAATATTACTTTCTTTTACTAAAAATATTACTTATTAAAAACATTTCAAAACTTATATTTTCAAAATAGAGAAAATGATTGTATAATTTGAGCATCTCTTAGGAAATAGAGTACTTTGCTCTATTTTTTTTGAGTAAATTATACAAATTGTTTAAATTTTATTAAAATTATATACATTTTTTCTCTATTTTAAAAATATACATAACCCCCCAAGTCAAATTTAAATTTTTTTTACTAAAATATTATTTGTTAATCTAAATACATTTTCTTAATTAAAAAAATTTAAATGAAGAGTAATTTAGTCAAAAAAATTTTAAAATTAAACTAATGTATAGAATAATTTTTTATTCTAGAGAAAATTTATGTATGTTTTAAAAATAAAAAAAGAAATCTATGTAATTTCAAAAAAATTCAAAAAAGGTTTATATAATTTATTCTTTTTTTTTTTCAATTTTATCCTAAAAGTATAATTTCTGTTCCAAATCTTTCCTTTTCACTTACTTCATCCATTACCAACCTATAATTCACATCAGCCATAATAAAAGCACATCAATAAAAAAAAATTAAAATAAAAAAATTGCTAGGAAAAAAAATGAGAAATTTCTTTCTCTATTTGTGCGAAATCTTATGGGACCATTCCAAATTTTTTGACGTTGCTCCATCATGAACAAAGCTATAAAAGCCTTTTTATAGAACCTGTGTTTCGAAAGTCAAAAGGCCTTCGAATTAAGTTTTACATCATAAACCGAACAGAGAGACTAAAATGAATCAGAGAATGAAAAGCACGAAGGAATCACAGCTAGGCCCTGTTTGGTAACTTTTGTAGAAAATGAAGGAGAAATAAAAGATTTTATACAATATTTCTTATATTATTATTTCATAATATTTAATATTTAATTATTTTTTAAAACAAAGACATAAAAATTATTTCTTATTTATAAAATTATATTTTTTATTTTTATTTTTATTCTTATTCTTAATTTTTTATGTACTAAATGTGAGTGAAAAAAAACATGACTTAATTTGTACTTCAGAAAGCCCATCAGCCAACAAGGCTTGGTTGTAAATCTAAGTTATTAATAAACCTATTTGAGGGCCAGGCCTGAGCATGAACATAGCTGACCCCAGTAGAATGGGTCAAATGCCCAACTGCCAAACATAGGCCAGAGGCCCAATTTAGTCAGTATCAAATGTTAAGCTTGCTACACGTGGGTTGATCTTACTCTGGTCCGGACAGTACCCGAGTATTGCTCAGTTTAAACAACAAATGGATCCGTGCGCATGGCAATGTCAAAAGTGTTATTGTTATTTCCATTTTTTAATTGTTTTTCATTTTGAAAAGAGGGTTTTTTTTTTTTTTAAAAAAAAAAGGATGAGATACATGCGGACAATTCCAGGTCGTGACGCAGACAATCAGCGTCGTAGATTATAACTAAAGTTTTGTGTCAATAAATAATTATCGCAATATGCATCTAAATTTGGCTTTGCCGTCTAGATTACCCGAAAAAAAAAATGGAATTGCACATTTTCTGAGACCCAATTTAATAATTAGTTTATTTCGAAATATAACTATAGAAGGTATGTAATATTATATGCATGAAAAGGTGGTCGAAGATCGATGGCACCGAGTTTAGCCAACCAGAAATCGTTGTTTTCTTTGTCCATTTACGGAGAATCTAAAGCATACATATAATTATAGTTTCTTCAATCCTGCTCAAAGTCATGCACCAATGACAGAAACTTTATCGGTAGGAAATTTTAACAAGATACTGTTATGCCGTAGCTTTCAACACAAACAAAACGCAGCAAATTAACTGAATAATTCTTCTTTGAATTTTGTTTCCGAAAACAAACTTCAGTTAAATGAGTTTCAGTACGCGATGCAACGTCAGTTCATAGCATAATACCATCAGAGAATTGCAGTAAAGAAAATATCAGAGTAAGGTACAGAGGAAGTTCAGAGGAAGAAGACGAAGAAGTCAGATAGGGTACATTCAAACTCTCCACACATTCTCCTTCTCTGCTTTTCCTTTAATAACTTGTCCTCAGTCCCTCAATTTCCGTGCCTTCTTTTTGATTCTGTTAGTTTTTCTCCGAACAGCAGCCAAGTGTCCTTCATTTCCATGTGTTTCCTTGGATTCAGCTTCTTGTGCCACCTGTCCATCCGAATTAGTGAAATCACATGTTCACCCTCCTTAAAAAGGACCTTGTTCACAAAGGACAAAATTAGAAATAAGAGGTTTGGAATGATTCCAAATCTTTTCAAATGGTATTTTCAAAACCCTCTCAACGAATTGAGACTTTTTAATTTTTCGACTTAACGAGTTTAGAGAATAGCTACAAGTTGTACCACTGGGCCTTCAAGTGAGGTGATTAACACAAGTGAAATGTACTGATCATGACATTTACTCACACATTTCTTTGAAGTGAGATGTAAAAAATTGGATGGGTTCTGGTCATCAGTGGTAAAAGAAGTTTGTAGGCAACTGAACCAATCTTTTCAAGAACTAGAAAATGTCCAAAATATTTTAAGCCAAGTTTTTTATTCTTTTGAAGAGCTATTGAATGTTGTTGATAGGACTGTAGCTTCACAAAGACCATATTCCCAAGGTTTTACTCAAGGTCAGTTCTACGTTGACTAGCAAACTTCTTCATCCACGCTTGAGCTCAAGTAAGATTGAGTTTAAGTTGGGACAACAATTGATCTCATTCGTAGATTGTTGAAGAGTTGAGATATTATCAGTGGATGGGGAATTGTATTTGACAATAGCAGGGGGAGTCCCTGCCATATACCACCTTAAATGGCATCATTCCACTGGAGGTATATATTTAAGGCAGTGCTGTAGCAAAATATTTCGCCTATGGCAAATATTTGTACCAAAGGTAAAGGTTGTTATGAACAAAGTAGCGAAGGTACATCTCACCACATTTATCTAAGGCATCTGTTTAGACATCAGTTTCAAGATGGTAAGAAGAACTTCATTTAAGAGTAGTACCTTGTGGTTTGCATAAGTGTTGCCAAAACATTTAAAAAAAAAATGTCACGATTGGAGACAATTGACTGTGGCAGACCATGAAGTTTAACAACAGTATGATAAAATTGCTCAGCAACTTGGAGACTGGTATAGTTAGACTTAAACCTAGCCAATTGTGCATATTTGGGGAGCCAATGAACAACTACCATGATCACTGTAAAGCCATGAGAAGGGGAAAGGCCTGTGATGAAATCCATGCCTCCATCATCACATATCTGATTTGGAATTGGAAGAGGGCTCATTAATGTGGCAATGCATTTCACTTTGGCTACCAAATCTTTTAATCTAGTGTTTTGAGCCATTAGTGGTCCATGAAAGCACCAAGTTGTTATACAATAGCTATCAACACAAGTTAAATATAGCAAATTAACTAAATAATTCTTCTCTAAATTTTATTTTCCAAAACAAGTTTTAGTTAACTTAAATGAGTTTCAATATGCGAGAAAGATCTAAGATGTAGCTTTAGTACATAATAGAATACCATCATAGAATTACAGTAAAAAAAAAAAATTAGAAAGGTACCAAAAAAGTTTAGAGAAAGTAGAAAAAAATTAAAGAGAGTACATCCAAATATTCTTCACACATTCTCCTTCCTTTTCTGTTAATAACCACTTGTTACAACCATACAAAAAAGTCATGAATAAAAATAAAAATAAAAATTTTATAGATAAAAAATAATTTTTTGTATTTCTATTTTAAAAAAATTATAAAAAAATAAACATTACTCCAAATTTTTCTACTTTTCTTTTCTTTTTTCTAACATAAGTCCCTTACTTTCCATGCCTTCTTTTTGATTTTGTTACTATCTTAAAATAGATAATGTAACATTACTTGTAGAAAGCATGGACTAAAATCTGCATTATATTAGAGAAAAAAGAATTTTAAATCCACCTGTTTCTTTTATTGTTATATTTCTCACCTCTTATAGTTATGAAGTTATAAACTAAATAATAATAATAATAATAATAATATGCATTGTGCTAGGTCACAGGTCACTATCATACAAAATTTTAGCTTTTAACTATCATTTGATCCAAAATTTAACCTTTTATCAACAGCTTTTAATATTGTTTAACTTTTCAATTATAAAATACTCTCATTCTTGCACTATGAAAGGAAGCTCAATGATCAAATTGTTTTTTTTCTTTAAATACAAATAAGTACATATTTAGTAATTCAAATTAGCTAGCTAAAGAACTCAGTCTCAATAATTTATTGAAAGTAATCAAATGAAATTTGAAATATATACATCAACATTATGAGGAAATGAGGTTTTGTAAATTGTGATTATTATCTTCCAAAACTTGACAAGCGATGCATTTGAAATTTTGAATTTGAATGACAGATTGGGTCAAGGTTCAACAAGATGTGTGGTTTGGTGCAGTTAATTCAATAGATTTTTTTTTGCTAATATAACATCAAGATGAAATCAAACAAAATAGAACACAAGGACAAACAAAAACCAGAAGCCCCATAGAAAGGAGACACACATAAACAAAAAGACTAGCAAAACACTAAACAAATACCAACACCACTAATTATCCTACCCTTTCCCTATCAACAAGAGAACGTGAAGCTAATACAAGATCCTTACTCAAAATAGAAGCCAGAGGAGATGGGGTTGCTAAGACCCACCCAATTGGGCACACCCCCTTTATGACATTAGCTACAATTTAGTTAGTAGCAAAATTCCATTGGTGAGACGTTAAGGAGAAACAGACACATAGTAAAGGATTTTTTATAGAAAACACATCCTTCATCATAGCTACACATGTCCATTCACACCTTCAAAATTACCTCTCAAACAAAATTTATACAACTCCTCATAATCCAACTCAATGTAGACCAATTTTTTAGTAATTCGGGACGCCATATACAAAGCTTATCTTAAGGCTAAAGCTTTTTTCATAAAGGCAGATGAAGTCTTAACATAGCCACTAAAACCATAAGAAACTTCACCAGCTTTGTTTCTGCAAACCACCCCAATTCCAACAATTTGTAGCTTTTGATTGAAAGAACCTTTAGAATTAATCTTCACCTGTCCATCTTGAGGTAACTCCTAATGCAAGGATCTGCTACTAGCTTTTGTACTAACCAAAGAAGGCTCACAAAGACCCCTTGCCTTCCAAAAATCATACAGTAACTTACATGCTCCCATTAACACCCTACTTACATCCACTATCTCGTCTTGAAAAACTAAGTTGCATCTTTCCAACTAAATTTTTCAGCAAAGGCAAGCTAATAGAGCCTTGTTAAAATCATCAATTTGTTTGTTCATTGCCAGGAAACTATTACACCATAAATCAAATCTTGTTATATTATTTTTTTGAATTAATACAGATAAGGGGCTTCCAAACCACACCCTCTTACCCAAGGGCAAAGCAACAACATTGCTCAATTGTTTAAGGATAAGTTCTACACAATGGACAAAGAGGATCACTAGCACACTTTTTCTTAAACAAGGCTTTTCTAATTGCTAGAGCATTGGATAAGGCTTTCCATAAAAAATGACTAGCTTTTGGTGGGACTTTCAAACTCCAAATCTCAGGCTATAATCTTTCAGACACAGAATAAGAGTAGCTAAATGAGTAAGATTGATTGGATACTATCTTATTCCTTGCCATCTTGTATCCTTTCTTGACATTTTACACACCATCCCTATTTTTATCCCATACTAGCTTGTTAGAAACAGTGGAAACTGGTAAAAGGATTTTCAAGATCTCTTCTCTGGTCTAATATGAGATGCAATTCAAGATTGTTGCCAACTTTCATTTTCCTTCTATTATAAGATTAGCCACCAATAAATTTTTCGAACTATAAACCAAGTTGCTTGGATTAATTCTAAATCCTTCCACACTTGGAATCTAACTATCCTTCCAAACTCTCACAAATCTTCCTTCACGAATTTGCTAACGAAGATCCTTAATTAAAAGGTCTCTCTCCTCCAAAATACTAGACCAAGCCCAAGAAGCTCTATGCCCTTTTCTAGCTTCTAAAAAGGGGAAGTGAGGGAAATATAATCCCTTCGGTATTTAGACCCACAAGTCATTTGGGTTCTATAAAATTCTTTAAGCATTATTTATAAGAAGAGCCAAATTAAATCTTGAAAAATCTCTAAAGCCTATACCACCATCCAGCTTTGATTTTAACAATAAGTTCCAAGATTTCCAATGAATCTTACTTTCCTAAAGCCTTTGCCCTCACTAAAACTTAGCCACAATTTTGTCGAATTCAATACAAGTCTTTTTTAGGAACTTAAAGTAAGAAATTGGATATATAGAGATTGCATTAGCCATAACTTTGATCATTACTTCATGCCCAGCATATGAGAGGAGGTTTTGTTTCCAACCTTGAACCTTATGGGCAATTCTTTCTCTAACAAAAGCCAAAGCCTCCCACTTAGATCTTCCTCATAAAATAGGAAGGCCTAAATAATTGCCTAGCTCTCTTGATTCCCCTATACCCAAAATATTGCAAACCTCCTCCCTCTTATCATCTGGTGTATTATATGAGAAAAATATACTTGATTTATCAAGATTAGCTTACTAACCAGAGGCCTTTCCATAAAGTTTAAAAATCTTATTAAGTTTCTCATAATTTTTTCAGCTAGCATTCATGAAAAACATTATATCATCTGCAAAGAAGCTATGTGAAACAGTTAGACAATTCTTAGACAACTTGATGCTTTTGATATCACCAATTTCCACATGCTTCATAATCATATATGGTAGAACCTTAGCAACTATAATGAATAAATATGGAGACAAAGGATCCCCTTGCCTTAATCCTCTTTTTGGCATCAGATCAGCTACTTTCCTTCTTGATAAACTAATATTAAACCTAGCAAATTAAACACAACCTATGATTCTTTCCACCCATTGAGTACAAAATTTCATTTTTAGCAAGACTCCTTTAAAAAATCTCATTCCATCTTATCATAGGCCTTATTCACATCCATTTTAAGAGCAAATTCATACTTATCCCTTCTTTTTCTCCTTTTAAGATAATGAAACACTTTATGTACAATTATCAAGTTGTCTTGGATCAAGTGGCCAGGGACAAAAGCATGTTGGTTTTGAGAGATAAGTTTGGGAAATACCTTTTTCATTCTATTTGCTAAAAGTTTAGAATAACCTTGTAACTAAAATTACATAAACTGATTGGTTTAAATTGGCCCACCAATTCCGGGACATCCACTTTTGGAATGAGAACAAGATTTGTATCATTCAATTTGTCAATGTGTGTACCCTTTTCCCGGTAATTTTTAACCACTTCAAAAACTTTCCTCCTAACCTCTTGCCAAGCTGTGTGATAAAATTAACCTAAAAAACCATTAGAACCAAAAGCTTTTTATGCTTCTATCTAAAACACTGCTTCCTTAACATCGTTCATGGTCCCAGGCATAAGAAGCATTCTGTTATCCTCCTTTGTCACTATTGGATCCATATAGCTCAAAGCCCTTTTTAAAGGTCTCGAACTAGTCATAGAAGGAGACAGACATCTGCAATATCTTTCTCATCTTTCAACCACTCCCTATCCTCCCTTTTCAACCTTAAGGTTTTATTTCGAGCTCTTCTTTGTATTGTGACTATATGGAATAATTTTGTGTTTCCAACCCTAGCTCTAAGCCAATTTAGATGTGATCTTTGACACCAATACCTCTCCTCTCTATCCCATGCTCTTTCAATTTCAGAAATTATATCTTTAACTTTCTTAGTCTTTTCTTCTATTAGCACACCATCATTGCAATGTTCAAGTTGCTTATCAATTTTTTAATCAAGATTCTATTATTAGGAAACACCACTTTACTCCACTTCTTAAGAGCTTCCCTATATCTACTAAGTCAACTGATTAGTTTAAATACACAGTTCTCTGCCATTTCCCTTCCTTTATGCTAAAATTCATTCACCATTTTCAAAACTTTTGAATGTTCACACCTAAAAAGATTTGAATATGAAAACTTTAAAGGACATTGCTTATTGAAAACAAAGGTTTATTAGTAGTAAGTGATGGTCAGACCCAATTGGTTCCCAATGAAATACCATGGCTTTTGGAAACTCCTCTTTTATTTTTGGATTACCTAAGGCCTTGCTTATTCTATCTTTGATATAAGCCTCCCCTAACCTCTTATTTGACCATGTGAATTTTAAGCCTTTGAATTCCATATCCATTAATTGACATTCATACAATATCGCTTGAAAATTTATAACCTTTCTTATAGCCATCACATTACCTCCTATCTTTTCATTTAGGCTAAGCATGTTATTGAAATCTCCCACACATATCTAAGCTTCTTCAACTCTAGTTACTAACCTTTTTAACTTCTCCCATATTATCAGTCTTTCTACTTTCTTAGAAAGGCCATAAACAAATGTCATAACAAGGAAAATTTGAAGTGAATTAGAACTCACTCTAGTATGAATGAGAATTTTTGAAGTATATGATATCTACTTGAATATCCTCACTCCACTATAATGCTAGTCCTCTCGCCAAAACTCTATGCTCCACATAAAAATCATTTTTGAAAGATAAATATTTTTTTATTTTTATAATTTTGCTCATTGATATTTTTGTTCCTATAAAAAACACTAAAAAAGTTTATTTTTCTTACACACCTCCTTTAGATTCTTCATTGCCAGGGCCACCCCAAGCCCTTAGCAATTCCATGAGATAAGCTTCATTGTTCCTTGGTGTCTATAGTAGGCGAGCCACCCAAGCCATCATGATAAAATGAAGAAATATTGCTTTTATTTGCTTTAAACACAAACTAATCTTTAGGAAAACTATCAGATTTAGATACTAGAATTTCAACCAAACCTTCATCAGCTTCTAGTTTAATTCCCCTTTTACCCTTTTTTGAATTCTTATCCTCTTCTTTATGTTTTTTCTTCTTTGTTGGCAAACTTTGTTTCTTCAATGAGTAAAAGGACACACTGGCCTTATTACTAATAAACTTCTCATAAACTTTGACTCTCTTCTACCTTTAGGGACTACTTAGCTCTTTTGCATTTCTTTTCAAATTAATTCTCTTTAAGTCACATAAAATCTCAACAAATTGGCTTGTTTTATCCATTGGAACAATTGCTTTCTTGATTGTCTCTTTATCAAATGGAAGTTTAACTATATAGTCAACTCGGTTCTCAGGGCCTATCTCTTTTATTTTTGATGCCATATCTAAAATGGGCTTTACTACAATATCCTTCCTCTGTACACCCTTAAGTTAGGCCTCAAACTTCACGACCTTCTTTGGGCCTTCTGAAATGAGTCCATCCTTTATTGAAATGCAATTGACCTCCTTATCCCTTTACAAGAGTGGCACTCCCTACAAGTACCCTTGCCATATGTCAGGTCCCTTCCATCATTATCAGAAATAATTCTTTTAGCAAAGAATTTGCTTCCACGTGACTATAATTCGGTTACATAACTAACTCTCAAATCAAGCTTCACACCATCCCTACTTGAATATTCCTTTTTCCATTACATCCTTTCTCCTCCTCACGTGCCTTATACATGTTATCACCACATGTCATTTTCTTCCTCAAGAACGGAGCTTCGCACTAGTCAGGTTTCCAGAAAATTAATGCATCATCCTAGTTTCTCATCGGGATTGCTCCTAACCATGGACCATATCTTAATTCTGCTAGCATATCCACTGACATTTTCTTCTCTGCATTACATGTTTTTGGATCATGTCCCAAAATACCAAACCTATAGCAATAACTCTACAACCTCTCATATTTAACTAACACCCACAATTTATTCAAACCCAGACGAGGCATCCAAAAGCCAGTTATCAACGGTCTTCTTAGATCAATAACCACTCTTACTCTTACATAATTCTGTAAAATTCTTCCATTCAACACTGGATTTTTGAACACAACCACTTACCCGATCATACTTCCTATAATTTCAGCATTCTTTACACATAATGCTTCTAAAGGGATATTATGAATTTGCACTTAAAAGGGGCATATATTAAGATCAATTTTAGAGGATACCATAAACTTTGACCAAACCTGAATATTAAGCAAGTAATCCGTTATAGACTATGGCCTATTGCATATAACTCTACTAAAATCCTCCTCCTTAGCAAAATTGAAAATAAAAGCATTAATCTCTACTTCCAAAATATCAATACCTTCTTGTAGATTCCAACCCTTCTTTATCATAAATATCACAGTATTTTTATTAAGGGCTTTCCCTACTAGTATACAAGCCACCCAAATTCCACACCCTTTTGCATTATCCTCAATATTTCTCCGGTCTAAAACTAAAGACGTTTCTTCACATAGAAGATTTCCTTCTTGACCTTCAAAATCTATTTCTATCGCTACTACATAACACCTTAACTGCTACAATGTCCCTAAAAGACAAACGATTGAAATAGAGCACCTTTATCAAAAAAGGCAATTAGTCGTTAATAAATGCATCAACAAGTACTCATCATGGAGTTCAAGTTGAGTATACAAAACACTGAGTAGGAAAGACAGGAGAAGATTTCAGTGATTCATAGATTGGTATTATGTACGTATGATATTCCTAATAAAAAAAATAATTATATGGAAACAAGATATATGTGTAGAATAATTAATTAGCAAAGGTAAATTTCATATTTATATTATTTTATTTATAGGTACATCATACCTGTAAATGTTATTTTAATTTCTATTAAAGTATCAATAAAAATGACTTGTTTTTCAACTTTTTGACTAGATTAAATAACATAGCGAAAATGTGAGAAAAGAGAAAAATTAAATAAAAAATTTATAAATTTTATTTAAAAAACTGTAGTCAAAATTGAAAATCTATTTATATCCTTGCTCTAATTAATTTTTGAAAATAAAAAAATAACAAAACGTGCCAAAAGACAAAAAAATTATATTAAAACAACCCTGAAACAAATGTAAATGAAAGATTTTGAGTTGGAAAATAACTTTAATCAAGTAAACCCAGGTTAGGTCAGTGGCAGTCTTTAAAAGCATTTTTTTTTCATAAATATATAATAAAAATATAACAATTCTCTCAAATTAAAAATTATAATCATTTAAAATCAAGTTGTTCATTTATTAGCGACGAACATCTCTTTTGAACTTCTGATGATAAGTTAATTCTGCATATTTTTCTATTAGACACTCCATATCAAGATTTTTCAAGAAATTTGATAGATTTCTGCAACTAATTAATTAGGGGCAAGCTATAGCTTTCTCCATCAAGCTCATCATACTAATGAATAATATAGGAAGTGATCAGCTCCAAGGATGTTGGGAAGAAAGAGTCAATATTTAATTATTTACATAGGAAGCGCATTTAAATTACCTTTGATTTGTTGTATGTTATTAGGCGGCTATAGGATATACTAAGAAAAGTTCACAAATATACAATATTATCTTATAGTGCAGATATTTGTTGCTTGCATAATCAATCATAGGGTAATTAACTATTCTATGTTTTGAGTTAGGGACGTCACGTCAAGTGGTTGAAGCAAACACAAATTAGAAAGTGGGGCGGGAGGGAATAGAAATTATGTTTGGCCATTGACTGCATAGGAAATGTTTGACTGTAAGGTTGCATATAAGGTTGTTTAATATTGGAGTATCTATCAAATTATCAATGATTTAATGTATGCATGCCTCTCGGCAATTCAGGTGCCTCGAACGTAGTAGTGCCAATATATATATATATATATATATATTACCGGACACCCTAAATTTGAATTCCAAGCTCCTGAGGATTTTATAAACATAATTTAATTACAATAAATTCTTGAGATGTTTGTAACTTTTTTTTTAAATGTTAATAATAAGGAGAGAGATTATCAATATTAACTTGTTATTGGAAAATATCCATACTTAAAAAAGTCAGTAATTAATTATTTACACATTGAATAAACGTTATTGATATTTTAAGAAGACTTGGTGTGTGTTTGTTTGCACGTTGGAAAGGATGGAAACGCGGTTTCAACAGAAGCACCAAATTGTTGCTTTTCCATAAAAGAGATTTGTAAACATGGTTTTGCCTTCCTTCAACGCACAGTCAAACACACGCTTGATCCGTACACCAAGAAAATGTTATCAACTCAACAAAGAATTAAAGTGTGGGGCCCACTCCAAATCAATTAGTCTAATTGTCTCACCTTCTATATAAGTGACCCAATAAAATTGAGCTACCACCAGTCTATATAAATATAAATATAAATGGGTAAATTATACACTTTTTTCTTTGAATTTGTTAAAACTACAAAAATTTTTCATAAAACAAAAAATTACTTCACACTTTAATCTAATTTTAATTTTTTTCTAAAATACCTTCAATTAACCAAAATAAATATTTTTAAACCAAAATTAAATAAAAAGTATTTCGGTCAAAAAATATAAAACTGAATTAAAGTCTAAAATAATTTTTTATTTTAAGAAAAATTTATGTATATTTTAAATTAAAAATTTATATAATTTTAACAAAATTTAAAAAATATATATATAATTTATTCATTATAAATTTATACTGTACAATTGGCCTCAATGGAATTATAGGAAGTTATTACGGTTCCTAGCCACGCGATTCGCATACATTGGGCAGAATATCATGCGAATCGAGGCCAATTGGGCCTTAATCTAAATTAGTGAACTATAGCAACTGACCATTACTTCCTGGCCCGACTAGGCATTCAATCGTCTTTGGGACCGGGGCCCAACCCATTGGCTCTTTTCTTGAGGCATACTCTATCTGCTATTATGAGGCGCAACTTGAAGATCCATCCTGCGAAAACAATATGGGATAGGCATCTTATCTTGAAAGAATTCCATAAAGGCATCAACTTGCTAAGGACGTAACCAGAAGCAACTGCATGGAAAATAATTATTTTATCTAATTATCTTGCTAAAGAAAAAGGAAAAAGGTCCAGTAATAATAAATGAATTTGTAATTTGATCCATTCTCGTTGCTCTTCAAAAAAGGCAGTGCAAGTAACACATCCATTATGTAAAATTACTTTAAATGACACATTTCACACTTATCACTTACATATTTTATGATTCTGCAGTGATGATGAATGGCAAGTTCCAGAATCAAGAGTGACCTCAACGGTATAAAATTCGCCGTGGCCTCCACTAACATCTTTTGTTACAATCTCTGTAACTTTATTCCCAAAAAAAAAGGGGGAGGGGGGAGATAAGAATGAATCAATTTTACAAGCATTTGATTCTGTAACTTGATTTCCCCTACAGCTATTTATAGTCACAGGAGAAGGAGTAAAGAGCAATAGAGATAAGACGAGTAGAAAGTAGGGTTTGAAGGTTGGAATATAATATGGGTGAAGGGGGTGATATATGTGCTGAAATTGAGACAGTGAATCATGTGGTGAGACTAGTGGAGGCGTTCAGAGCATTTGACGGAGACAACGACGGGCGGATCACGAGGGCGGAGCTAGGAGGAATGATGGGGTCAATTGGGTACAATGCAAGCGAGGAAGAGGTGAGGAGGATGATGGAAGAAGGGGACAAGAACAAGGATGGGCTGCTCAGCATCCATGAGTTCTTGCAACTCAACACACAGGATTTGGAGTGTGGGGAACTTGGGAATATGCTCAGAACAGCATTGGAAGTATTGGACGAAGAAGGGAATGAGTTTCTGACAGGGGAAGAGCTGCATGAGGTGATGGCACATTCATTGTCTCTGGAGAATTGTGAGAATATTGTTGCTTCGCTTGATCTCGATGGAGATGGAGCTGTGAGCTTGGACGACGTCAGACTCATTCTCAATTCCCTTCTCTAATACCCTACGATATTACAAACCCAGAAGCTACTCTATACTCTATATACACACTTCTCACCACATGTTGTGTCATCCACAATCATATATGTCTAAACTTAAGAATCCCTCCGGGAACATCTCATATAAATATAGGTGTAAGCTTAGAAACTACTTTGATATTAGTAAAGTTATGGAATAAAGCATATTGCGCGCCTTATGGTTGTTTTCCACCATGAATTTCTACTCAATTGACTTTTGGGCCGAAGCATCTTGCAATTCATTATTTTCGAATTACGTGCATAGCTTAATCATGAAATTCTTGCATGATAAATTTCACTGCAAAATTCAATGAACTTACTTACGTGACAACTGTTAGATTGAAATTAAGAATCTCTAATATTACTCTGTGGTTTTTCTTAATCAAATCCATAGTTCCTACCTTAAAATTGATGCAACAAATAACAAATTAGTAAATAATTTGATGGTATGAAGCTACCCGAATTTCTATTTTTGGTTTAATTCATTCATGTAACAGGGCATAATAGGCAAGAAACGTTTTCTTTTTTTTTTGGTACATTACTCCCCTATTTTTTTTAAAGATTTCTAAAATATATAAGTATCCCATTTGTTTTGAACATCTACACCCTTCTCCTTTTAAAATAAAAAAAGTGCTATATTTATCTCATTTGCAGCAAAAACATAAATTATAATAATATTTATTTCAACTAAAATGTCTTTATATTTATTATTTATACAATATAACAAGTATTAAATATATACACTTGACCAATATAAAATAGTTGATTTTTAAATTTAGAAAATTATAAAATTATTCGATTAAAAATTTTATTAAAACAAAATATATCCATAAATTATTCGTTAAATTTAACTAACTGATAGATAATAAATTAATTTATATTATAATAAATATAAGCATTGCTGTAAATTCAATAAAGTTTTATAATAAATTAAATTTATGATTTTTGACCCAAAAAATAACATTAAAATGAAATTTTTTGAAGATATTTTTTAACAAATTATATTTTTAATAAAAAATAATATTATTCTTGAGGATAATTTAGTCATATTTTAATTTCAAAAGAATAATTATATTTTTTTAAAAAATAAAAGAAAGTGTAATTTGAATAATATATATATATATATATATATATCATCATCCATTCATTCAGGTAAACATTAAAAGAAAAAAAACAGATTACAATAAATCTAAAGGCTAGCAACACCTAAAGACAACAAGAAGCACATCAAATAAAGAATACAAACAAAACAAGTGCGATAAGCATAAAACAGAAATACAAGTTCATAAAATGTGCAACAACATATGAAAGAGAAATAACAGACCTCCCACGAAACCCAGCATTAGCCCACACCAGCCTGATTTCAAAACCGTGTTGGTGGCTAGTTCTGGCCTAGTGGGCTTTTGGGTTCAAACATATCGCCTATCCTTCATGCCAACGTCACTTCGGCCCTTACCCAAAATCTGTAAGGATAAGCCTCTTGCCCTTCTGGACGACTCCTCCACTCGTCTTCGTCTTCTCCAGCAGGTAGACGACAGTGGGAAAATGGCGCAAACGCTAGCAATGCCTGTGGCGCCTTCACTCTCTGTTATTTGCAATACCCACCTCTCTAATTCGCTTTCTAGAAGCGTCTCTTTCCGTATCTCTAACCCTCCCAAGGTAACAAATTTTAGTGTCAATGGGTCTATGAATTCCCAATCTTCTTTATGTTACCTTTCTTCTTGTCCCGTTGTAACACGTAACTCGTATTATTGTATGAATATCTTGATCCCATTCCATTTATACTTTGTTTGCCTGTTTAGAAATTGTTTCGTTACCGCTGGAAATCTTCAATTTTTTGAATTCCCTTCCCTTCCTCGCACACAGTGTTTTTCTGCGATTACTATACTCCATGAACCATGAAAGTGGTGCTATAGAGGATGAAAGGAAATGAATAATCCAAGGATTAGAATCTCAAAATAGCTCAAAGGATCAGTGGGGTTTTCACGCTTACCTCAAATATTTGACATTTTCCGCTTGTGTATTTTGTTTTGATTTCTGTAATTTCCATCGCTTATCTATAATTATAGTGGTTAAATAAAAACTCTCGAGTTGAGATCATTAAGCTCTTGAATATCACATATCGAAGATTCTTAAATTCAAAACTCTTTAGTCTTTATTGTTAGTGATATCTTTTGGAACTGAATTGAGTGTTGAGCTAGAAAAACACTCTTATGGACACGAGACATGACAGTCATGATAAAACTTCGAGTGTTCACATGTAATTTGAAGTGTTGCGTATCATGTCTAACGTATTGATGCAGGTTCAAGGCCTAAGCATCCAATGTGTTCGTGTCGGAGGTGTAGAGATTCCAAACAACAAGCGAATTGAGTACTCACTTCAGTATATACATGGAGTTGGGCGGAGCAGAGCTCGGAAAATCCTGTGTGACATTAACATGGACAACAAAATCACAAAGGACTTGACTGAGGAGGAACTCATCACTCTCAGAGATGAGGTCTCCAAGTACATGATTGAAGGGGACTTGGTACTTCCCTCCCTCTCATGCTCTCTCATATATTTCAATTTTTTATTGATGTGTTTGTAAATGTAACAATGAATCTCTCTGGGTGATTCAGAGGCGGTTTAATGCACTTAATATAAGGAGATTGAAGGAGATCCAATGCTATAGAGGGATCAGACATATTCAGGGGCTTCCCTGTAGGGGACAACGCACCAAGAACAATTGCCGGACCTTGAAGGGTAAGAGGGTCGCCATTGCTGGAAAGAAAAAGAAGTAATTAGCTTTCATTCGTTGAGTAAAATTGATGAATTGTTATATTGGTTTTTGTAAGAATCGGTTTGTAGTATTAAGCCAATAGTCTTACTAAAATTTGTCATTGATGTGTGTCCCATGATTTTTTTTTTCGGATGAATATCCCATGAATGTGTTAAAATTTGCAAAATGCCGAGAATTGAGTTTGAAAGTATGTTAGAATGAGTTCTGGCAAGAGGGTAGGCACATTGAAAACTCTGTATATGTATATGTGTGTGGATATATATATATATATATATATCTCCTATGAAAATCATCACACTTTCCAAGTGTGAGACTAATCTCGCTTGAATATTGTGGCTGCCCTATTATTCTTTCCTACAAGTGTTTTTTCTTGAGCTCAAACTCTTCACATGATAGATATCTTTCAACCTGAGCTCAAACTTACTTATTTCTTGGGTTATTCCTTAAGTTATGAGATTTATATTTGAAGGATACGAGTTACAAATAAATTCTAATAAATTAAGATATTGAGAGTTGGACTTTTTAGGAGATCAAGTTCTTCTAATTTAGATTAAACTGTGAGATATGTGTAAGATTATAAGATATTATCGCGTTTGAAATGATTGTATAAATTTTGAGATGATTGGAGTTGAAAAATTCAACCTCTTAAAAAAAAAAAAGCTTTCTATATAAGAACCAACTCTAATTGAGAAAGAGAAAGGTCTCGATTACTTGTTTTCAAATTCACTCCAGAATGTAAGATGGACAATCCATTGAGTGCCAGGAAGAAAATGGAAACATTGGAATTCAACTGTACTAATTTGTTGAAGTTAGGTTGGAGAGAATATCCTTGTAAATCCTCTATTGTTGACATGGATGGTCAATCTTCAACAAAACTGAAAACTCTAGGTGCCCTTAAGTTGGTTCCAACGGCACTTAACTCTATTACTAAAAACACCACTTGACTATAATACTAGAAAAGAAAACGAGATGATTTTAGTCCGTGTTATAGAAGCACAAAATACCTCAACGTTTATTTTCGAAAATCCCATCACTGCTCAGGACTTGGGTTCGATGGAGCCTAATCCAAAATAAAGATGCCTGGATTTTATACTGAGAATTAATCTTCGTAGTCCAAGACCAAGAAGGACGAGATTACGTAAAAGAGATTAAACTCAATGTTCTGATAAGATTTGGGCCTGTTTGGGAGAAGGTTGGGGAACGAGAAGCAAAGTAAAAGAGAATAAAAGACGTGTCTGGTACAGGCCTTTCAATCCTGTGCAAATCTGTTTGGGTTGCCTAGATTTAATTTAAAAGGTTTAAATTTTATATTATTTTTTTAAATTTTAAAAATTAGTTTATTCTTATAAATGATAAATATTAAAAAAATTTATATCAAAAAAATAAAAATAAAAAATTATGAAATGTTAACCGTCCAAGATAAATCTGAAATTTCCAACCATGGGAGGGAGTGTGGTTTTCGGATTGAGATTCTCTGCGGTGAGGATCCATGCATTTTATCTGCAATAAGACATAGCCAATTTTTTGTTATTTTGACTTTTTTTTTTTTAATTTTGCATGTCTCACAAAACCTCAATGCAGGGAAAATGTACATGATTCCCAATGCAGAGGATCCAATCCCGTGGTTTCCTTCAAATGTGTGGTGGAAAGTTACTGTTGTGTGGGGAGTGACTTGATAAAAGTACTATTTTGTCATTAATAACAACAAATAAAAAAAAAAGGACAATGTTATCTTCCTACCATACCTCACAGCGTCGCACTCTTCTTACTATTCATGGACGCATTGCTATGTAGATATTTGTTTAATGTTATATTGTATAAAAGATGACAAATGAAAAAAATTCAAAACAGTTATCTTACATTTAAAAGTTTAACAAAAAGATAAATAAAAGAGGGAAATGCAAAAGAACCTATTAAACTGTAACTGGATGAGGTGAAAAATAGGGGGAGAGAAAAGTTGAGGGGAAAAAACGAAAGAAAATAAAAAATATTCTGTTTGGATGGGAGAAAGGAAGAAAAGTGGGATAAAAATAGAGGTTGAGCCTATAGTAAAATTTTCTTTTAAAAAATGAAGAGATTTTCAGAGGAAAACAGCACACACAATACATACTCCCACTATATTACAATTGAAAAAATTTTTTCGACTATATTTTAGTCGCAAACCCCAAAAAAAATTAATTTGAGCAACATTTTTTTGAAATTTAATTAATTAATATTATAATTATTTTATTTAAAATATTATTATAAAATTAATTAATAGTAAATATAATTTACAAAATAAAAATATATTTTTATATTAAAATTAATAAATTATATATTTTATTAAAAACCTAAAAAAAATTTAATATTATCCTATTCGCATATATACACAGCAGTGCCAATGCATATTTAATATCATCATATATATATATAATAATAATATTATAATATATATATTATATAATAATTTACAAAATATTTATTATATTTATATATTATACTTAAATTAATTAATATATATAAATAATATTTATAAGATATTAAAATAAATAATTATATTTATTATATTAAAATAATAATTTATAAATAATTTTTTTAAAAAAATTAATTTATTTAAATAATATATTTTTTTAAATATATGTACATTTTTTTAGTAATAAATTTTTTTATTATTTAAACATTATTTTATAATTAATTTTTATTTTTTTATTTCATTATCGCATTAAACTTTCATTTCATTTCATTTCATTTTTTTATAATTAATTTTTTTTCTCTCCGTTTTCTTTCCATCGATCTAAACTTGTGGAAAGATAATATTGTTTCCTCACTTTTTTATTCTCTCCTTTTTTTTCACTTTTTTCTCCTTCCATTTTTTTTTTCTCACCCAAATACAGCGTAAATCAATTGCAAATAACCTTTTAAACTTCTAAAACTGGAAATTAAGTCCATAAATTTTCATATTTTAAGAAATAAATTATTTTGTCTAATTTTCTCTGAAAAATGCTAACTTATTTACCGTTTCAAACTCAACATATACCAGCTAGAAGACCACTGCATTGAAAAGTGCAGTATAAAGATACTTATTTTGATAGATAAGAATTTTGAAGCGGCAAATGAGTCAGCTTTGATGTAAAGAAATTAAACAAATTGATCTTTTTTTTCTTTTAAATATGAAAGTTTGAAGACCTAAATTTCAATTTCTAAATTTAAGAAACTATTTGGAAGTGAGTTAACATTTAAAAATTTGTTGCATTCTCTTTAAATAAAACACAAATTATGCAGGCATACCTCTTTTTTATTTTGGACAAAAAATGCAAAAAGCCTGACCCAACTAGAACCAGAGACAACAAAGAGACTACGCTGGGCTAAACATGGTACAAGTGCAAACACAATCCACGCTCTTTGAGGACACAGATGCAAAATATGAAAAGGAGCAACACACTCCCAAAACCATAATAAATACAACATTATAGCCACATCTCAAGACATAAGATTCTGATTGTAGAACATATCGTGTCACAACAAGGAAGTAAATACTTTTTGATGTGTTCTAATTACTGGAATGATTATTTTCCCTTCCCCACCCCCCCCCCCCCCCAAAAAACAAAAAACAGAACAAAAACAGATAACCAGTGAATTGGGCCAAATCTTTGACGATAAGCCCTATAAAGGTGGGCCACTTTAA